>CM022079.1:16879962-17415673 GCA_011114355.1 Carex littledalei
CCAAAATGGTGAAGAAATCAACTTTAAAAAAAGTTTGTTGCTCCTTAATTCTTCTTAATTGCTCAGATATTGTGTAAATAGCAGTCATGTCTCCATTCTTGTGCATTACAATATTGTGTAAATGATCATTGAATGTTACTTACAAACTTAGGAAAATAAAAGACGAGTTCCAATGAAGCACCCTTTCACCAGCTATACAAGTTGCAGCTTTCTTTTTCTTTTCAATACAAATCAAAAGTTCACATTCATAATTCACAAGAATAAAAACAATTCACATTTTTTTTTTGCAAATTTGAGTGAACAGGTACAACTGCAGCAGCACTTACCAACACAAACTAAAATCATATCAATGATTGAACAATGATGGTGAAAACCATAACAGTGAGATTAATATTATTAATAGTGAGGAAAATATCTCATACAACTGATATTCTAGGTAGTATCAAAATAAAGAAAACATCCAATTTTCTCATGAATAAGTAGGAATCAGTAATTTCAAATCTTTTCCCTTCTTAATTTCCAGCAAGCGCAACCATATCCAATTCCACTTCTGAAAATTAGAAATTAAGAAAAACAACCAAATTTTACTTTACTCAATTCGAAAGTTAATTATTTGTTTAAAAAAGAAGAAGAGAAGAAATACAGAACTGATGAAGGGAAGAATGAGGAGAACGATATAGAGCACCAGGGCACTGTTGGAGGAGACGAACAAGTGAGAACGATAATAATAGTTCGTTGTATCGCTTGAAGTAAACAATTCTTACAAAGAAAACTATTATTATTAATAGCTTATAAACATACAACGATAATATTATTAATAACATTTATCTTTTTAGTGGCTTCTCTGTACAGAGAAATCAGTATTAATAATATATTAGCTAAATCACTTCCAACAAATCTGTTAGAAATGTACTAATAGGTCAGAATATTATGGGCCATATTAATAATTAATATGGGTCATTTCTTATTGGGCTAGGCCGGAATTTTCTGTTCTCATCTGATCTGATCAGATCAGATAAGTCTTCTGAAAGGGCTCAACGAATTGGTGCCATGAATAGGCTCGAACGAACTGGTGCATATGTTTTATAAATATGCAATGATCTGTTCAGAATTCGGTTAGCCATTCTATTCCATTTTTCAGAAAACGAAAGAGAGACAGAACTAAAGAAAGGGGCTGTCAATTCGGTACTAGCATACCGAATTACAGTAGTTGCTCAACCTGTTCGTGTGGATACTGATAGAGGTGTGACTGCTGGGCTGTTGCGCGAATCTGACATGAGAACAAAAGGATAAGACGGAAAGAAAGAATAAGGCTACTACTAGACTAGACTTGAAGTTTCCGCTGCGCGTCTAGTGGTAAACTCTGTTTTAATCTTGGAATTAGTTTTATGCATGGATTCTGGTTTTCGGGTAGTGAACAAATCCTGAAATGATTCGAATTGTTGCACTAATAACCTACCCGAAACCCTACAAAATCTACCTAAATTCAACTGTCAGAAGTTTACAAAAGAATTTTTTTTTTTTTTTTGCAAAATCAGACAACATTGTATCAAAAGATACCCAAAAAGTTGCATTGTCCAAGGATTCCAGAGATGGCTATATATATTAGATAACAAAAACATAAACTCAATTATGCATAGTTGACTTACAATTGGCAGAGTTTCTGAATGGCAAATGATGATTCTGTTATCATATTAGTAATTTTAGTAATTATGTCTCAATTAAATAAATATCATTTCTTTCTCGTTATTAATTCTAATATCAATTATAACTTTTAAATTGTGAGTTCTATATCCCGCAATCTGCTAATAAACACTTTTAAATAAATTATTAATTAGCAATTTTGTAAAATTAATAATTGTGATTCGACTTTATTTTAATGATTGTCATAAACATACAATTCTACTAAATTTTAAATGATTTATGAGTACAACCTATATATATAACATACTTTGAGTTTATTTTTATTTTTTATTTTTTTAGAAAATTGAACCATTTGATTTCCCAAATTGTCGAAAGTTTTTTAGTTACCACCTCAAACTTTCGAAATTCGCACTTTACCACCGTTTTGTCAAAAATGAAGGAATCCGTCAAAACATACCACGCATCCATGGAGAGATTCCCTTCATAAAAAAAAACTGTTGTTACCCTTAGTGGCCTTCATCAGAAAGATGTCACTGCTGTTGCTCAGTTTCTGAGTTGTATCTCACAGTGGAAGAGCTGAGCCTTGATTTGGAGGAATATATGGTAATTAACTCTTTTTGTTGACATTAGAAAACTAGGCATTTTTACAAACAGAGGAAGCACTGAAATAGAAATGTAAGATAATAATACAAAATGTTGCTAAAAGGTTTAGAATGAAAGTAAATTGTACCTTGTCTCTCCAATTATGTTCCCAGAGTATTTTTTGTCCGTGTTATGCTTGGAAATCTCTTCAAGTGGCATAGAGGTATGACGGCTACATATCCTCATAATAAAATATGCTTGGAGATCTAATTTTAATTTTTTAGAATTTTTATACTATTTTTTTACGTAGGTACAAAATTATTATTTTAAGGAGATTTTGGACCATCCGAAAAAGTGATATTGTACCTATGTAAAAAAATAGTAAAGAAATTCTAAAAATTCTAAAATTTGATCTTCAAGAATATTTTATTATGAAGATCATGTTGAGCGGTTCGGATTGATTGTTCGGACTTTGAAAATGAAGATAAAGGACGTGGAGCATATTGAAGCACAAAATTATGATGCATTTGAACCCTCCTCATTGGTAGAATTGTAGGTTTCTGGTTGGATTCTTTTTAACCTTTTGTCTGATTTCTACAGTGTGCCGATTATCCATTTCCTGTATTGATGGAACCGGACAAAGAAGTGCCAATTTTTCCTAATCTGAAGCATCTGGATATGAACATATGCTGTCATGAGTACAACTTTGAAGCCGTGATTGCAATGCTCCATCATTCCACTGCATTGGAATCACTGAAACTTTATCATAAGGTGCATAACTTTTGAATTGCTTTTGTGAAATTTGCTGCCATATGAATGAATATATCTTAATTTCCCCAGTAAAAGAGAGAGGGATTGTGATATTGAAAACTCATATTTGGAGATGTCAAGATGAAAAGGAGACATTTTTTGTAGTATCGGAAAATATAGGCTGGATTTGCTATTGTGGGTCCTACAATGTATATCTAGACCAATACTGTCACACATTTGTGGTCAGGAACTGATTGAGGGGTTCGATTGAACACAGCAAGAAAGTTCACAAACTCATTTAAACCAGAAAAATGTTGCCAGTATATATTGACTTACTGGACATGAATGGTTGAACTTTTGGGTAAACTGGTTATGTTGCTTTACTATGGATGTCCTTTTTCCTGGTATATAATTAATTAGTTATACTATATATATATATTTCCATTATATTGCCACTGATAATTATTTTTTGTTTTCTTTGCTTAGACTAAATACATGACGCGGGTCAAAAGGGGGAAAAGAAATGCTTCGAGATCAAAGCTGCCACATAACAGTGACAGTAAGTAATCATCAATATGCATGGTTCAAAAATCTTCATTTATCAGAGAATAGAAGAGAATTCATGAAGTTGATAAACAAAAAATGTACTCCTAAGAGGCGGTGAGTATGTAGGAACCTAGAGATGCAAATCATATTGTCAAAAGCAATACTAGAATTTGAGTTCAAGCTTGCATGGAAGTTAATATCTAATATGTTCCTTTTAGCTCATTATATCAACATTACAGTGCATAATTTTGGAAAGGCCCTTACTGTATCTCTACAATACTATCTACAGTGCCTAAATGCATAAATGGAGCAACGGGTTATCAGTGACCCGTGAACTGTGCACCTAAATCCAATACCACAGAAAATCTGGAAAATAATATTTGGTAAAAAATAAAACTTAATTCAGACCCAAAACAGGAATTTTAATACTTTGAGAAACACTTACTACGACGTCTCTTCACGAAAGAAAACACTATCATTATCAGTATTTCTTTTGGAAGAAAATGCCAGCAACAACAACGTTTCTCTTATATGTAAAAAAAATAATCAGAACCATGTACTAATCTTAAAATTTGGATCAATAAATAGCTGAATTTAGAAAATTTTCATATGACACACATTGCTAAAATTCCTAAATAAATATTTAATACATTAAACTGTTCATATATGAATCATAGAATACAATGTTTTTAGTTAAACATATAACAGAAGTACCTAAACAAATTGTTCACACAAACCCCCCTTACAATGTTATGATTTTTTTTTTTTTTTTATTAAAAAGGCCGAAGCCCAATTTCATTAAAGAACGAAACAGAGTTTGGTTACTATTACAAAACATAGAGAAGTAGAAATGGAATGAAATTGTATTTCCTTGATTGATCTTTGATTACAACTATACTCTATATATAGAGTCTTGCCTAATTACAATTATACCACTAACAACCTCTTAACAACTCTAACAATACTTCTAACATCATCTTAACAACTTCACTAACAATA
Organism: Carex littledalei; assembly: GCA_011114355.1. NCBI lineage: Eukaryota > Viridiplantae > Streptophyta > Magnoliopsida > Poales > Cyperaceae > Carex > Carex littledalei. The sequence continues at coordinate 16,884,484 of CM022079.1, forward strand.
TTATTAGCACTAACTAACTTCCTAACTGTCTCTATTACGCCCCCTCAAGCGAAACATGGTGCGCGGTAGCAATGTTGAGCTTGCTCCGAAAAGAAGAAAATTGATGCCATAATCTCAATGCCATTGTTCTTGCGATTTGAATCGTCAAGTTTGGGTCTCCTTGAAGGTAGAAGAATGTAGGGAGAGAAGGAGCTCTTTTGGCTCAAGAATGCTTCCATGAACTCGAGAGGCTCGTTTGAGTCCTCTTTGAAAAATAAAAAATAAAAGAAAGAAAAGAAAATTGAATAGCTCATGGCTTTGTAACAAGTACATGAAGTATTGTGGAGATAGAGAAGAAGAGAAGAGAAAGGGAGCCCGGCATTGGTTCGGCTTGGTAATGTAATTTGAGAATTTTGGAGGGATTTGGGAGAATTTTTTTTTGTGGTATGTAGGTAGATACAGGAGGTAGAGAAGAAGCAGTAGCTGTTTGTTTTATTGAAGGGCCTAGAAAAAAAAAAAAAATCCAGCGTTACTGGAATTAAAAGGTCATGTGCTTTTCAGCTTGAGAATTGGGCTCAGTCAGAAGCAACATGCAGCGCTAAGGATTAAGGAAACTTATAAAAGGCCCAGTTGAATAGTCCAGTATTTTCCATATGATCCGAAACAAAACTTGAAATTTGCACCTGAAATCCAAAACAGATCCAATCTGCATATCGTGAGTGTGCACCCAAATCTGACGAACCCTTTGGAATAATTGAAAACCCGCTAACGAATTCCAGCGCGCCGTTCTCTCCTTCTTCTCCGAATTTTTTTTTCAGAAATAGAGATTTCTCTGGATTCGTCGGTGGAGATGAATGAGAAGAGGTAGACAAAGGAGAACTGAAGCTTGATGTCGCTCGACTTGCTACGGGGTGACAGCCGACGAGGCTGCGTCGTGCGCCAAAAACTGCGAAGGATAGCTAGCAGTGTCACTGGTCGTCGACGTAGCGCAGGGGCGCGACGGCGGCGATATGGGAGGTAAGCAGAGATCGGAGAACGGTGTCGTGTTGACTCACATAGCTCCGTTTCAGGCGACGAGGTGGCAGGGCAGGAGCTTCTCCGGCGTGACATGATAAGGCGGAGCGTCGATCGGCGATCGGAGGTGGCTTTGTCGTCCGATGCAACCACAGCGTGATGCGTCTGACTCGGTTGAGATTAAGGCCCTGGCCGAGACGGTACTCGCCGGAGCAGGTGAGGGTAAGGACCGATGCGGATCTAGAATAGAGTTCCACAATCTGTTTGGGGAGAGGATGTGGAATAGAGTAGAATAGGAAGGGATTAAAGATTTGGAGAATAGAGGGCATAAGTAGTAGATCTGTGGAGAGAGGTTTGGATAAGGAGAATAAAGGGAATATCTAGGAATAGGAAGAGTTGTTCTGGTTATAGAGAAGAATAGAGAGGTTTAAACTGGAATAGAAAGGCTTATTTTTGGATTTTTTTTTATAAGCTGGAATAAGATGGGAATAGGGACATAATTTCTGGAATAGGCGTTAGCCTAATTCCAGCTCTACCTAGAGCTCTGATACCATATTACAAAACATAGAGAAGTAGAAATCACTAACTAACTTCCTAACTGTCTCTATAGTTACAGAGAATAAATCCTTAGAGAGCACTGACAAGCTCTCTCTGCTACTAATATTTAACAGAAACTAACACAAAACACATAATAACGCAAAGGCATTGTTTTTGTAACATCACAAAATACACAAAATGTGAGATTTCCTGATTCTAAGATAAGACCCATCACAGATATCTTTCCCAAACTAAGATATGCATCAGGCACTCTCAGTGGAAGACTCTTCAATCAGCTGAAAGAGATGCTGTCTTCTTCACCTGGTAAAATCACTCGTAATGGAATTGCATCCATGACATCTTCCTGGGGCATCACAATGTTATGATGTTATGATGTTCTACGAATACATCCATGAGTGGTCGGCAATTTCGTAGATTCAACTCCTACAGCCTTAGCAGACAAGCTCCAGTCACATATAATGCTCTTGCACTTAGCCGTCATCCTCTTCTTGTCACTGTGGGTCCACTTAAACTCAAATTTATTAAGTATGTGGAACTCATTGACGGCTGCCCGAAGATGGTCTTTTGACACGAATTTTTGCTTCTCTGATAACGGATTTTTGAACTGTGGGGCGGCGCGCCTACAGCAGAAAAATGTGATATCTCCTTCTATCAATTTTTTCAAACTATCGCTGATAACAGTTGGATGTGAAGATTTGATTTTGTCTGTTGAGCCATCTTCTAGATTAATACCGCTTGGTGCAAGTGAAGATGTTTCACCTGAAACATCTTCATCAAGTTTAATTTATGGTTCGTCCACTCCAGTAATTATAAAAAAAGACACATATATAGATATTGTCACATTCCGGGACAACCCGCCACGTATTTCTACGTAAGGCGTATTCACATCACATACATTATCAATAACAATATAAGTAAATCCACATTTATTTCATAATCAAAAGAGTTTTACAAACGATCATGGCGGACATGGCTAGTAATACAAACACTACCATGCCTGCTTAATGTATCAATTATTGAATCATAGAAACATAACTAAACAACATGTGGCAATTTATCAATCATAAGCCTTCCCGCTTAGTCTCACTCTTGTTCTTGCTCGAATCCTTCTTCTTCGTTACCTAGAACCCACATAAAAATGAAACGGGTGAGAGATCGAACCTTCTTTCAGTGTGGGATTTAGTTTCAGCCCAGAGCTTATAAAACCTTTACTTATTCTCACAAATATGAACATACATAATTAAAATGCGTATGCTTCTTCTAATGCAATGCATATCCTATCATTACTTACTACTTTCATTTACTTTCAAAATTCCGTTAATCCATTTCATTTGCCTCACTAGACGGTGAATTCATATGCCGCTAGGTCTTGGCGGTGATAGGACCGCTTCCGCCTACAATCACGTCCGTGAAGGAATCGCGTCAGCCTACAATTACATCCGTGACAAGACTGCTTTCGTCTACAGTCACGTTAACGAGGGATCCAGTCGAACACTAGACCCAATGTATACATCCCAATATGCAAGCATATCGGCCCCTGTTCAGTTTTCTTGTTCGTTCATGTCACGTACATTTATTCAATCACACAATCCATGCCATGCTCAACACATCCTATCCATGCAAGTCCATTGGTCAATGTATGAATCATATCATTTCATGTAATTTATTTATGTACTACTCAAGTCATACGAATGGTTCGAAAAACAACATGCATAATCCCAATTAATGCCATAATAATAAACAGTTGAATGACAATAAGCAAGTAAGATGGTTTTATAAAGTCTAGGAAACCCGCACCTGTTATCGTAAGGAACTCGCTAGACATCCTGGGCTCTTCTAGAACTTCTAAACTCGAGCCTAAATCATGTACGCATAATTTCTAGTTAATATTCTTCAATGGTCATTTTGAGGTTCTTTGTTTACCAACTAAAATTCATTGTGATTACTAAAATATATGCTAAGTGTGTGTGAAATACTACTCATCCTTTCATTAGAAAATCATGAAAAGAAACAAAAGACGTATGAACAAGAATCATTAAAATTCAAGAAGTCGAATAATTTAATTAAAGCCTTAGCAAAAGTCTATTCAATAGATTAATAAGTTTATATAGGCATCAAATTATTACTAGTTATAGATAACAAGGCCTATTCAATATAGGCTCTATTAAATAAATTGTCAAATAAAGCAGTGAACTTATAACCTAACAAAAATAACTTAAGCATCTTATCAAAAGAAATAATTATCATTTGCTAAAGTATTATCATGCGAAATATATGAATAAATATTATGAAGGTTAGTGTTAATCCAGTTTCTTGTATAATTCTATTATTGTCTTACTAATGATCTATTAAAATTTGTTACAGAAATTATAAACTTTAAAATACACATTGACGTTAGTGTACTTTAAGTTGGATTATCATTTATGATTGCTTTGAAAATTTAGAACATCTAGGTTCCATGAATCAAATCGCAACCCAAATGCATTAAACACAAGGGATCCAATCCGTATAGGTGCTATATATTTTCACCGTTTATAGATTGAAGACCATAAACACAATAAAGAAATAAAAATAAAAGAATTTCATTACTCTACTCCAAACAAAGCCGTATTAGATGTCAATGCATCATTCAAGCGTTGGATTTAATTAAGAAACATAAACAAAATAAATTAAATGTTACTCTACTCCAAACCAAGCCGTATTAGTTGTCAATGCATCATTCAAGCGTTGGATTTAAGAAATAAATCAAGAAAAAGAATAGTAAAAATTATCTTAAGTGATTTAGTTTGTTTGTCTCAAGCTACGTCGGATGTCGTACCAGTTGTAGTATTGAGACTTTATATTTGCTTTATTTTAATCAAGAAAAATTCGAGTAACTAAATTTCAACAAAAAGAAGTCGATCTATTTAACATTTAGGAGGGAATAAAACTATAACCTAATTTAATGTTGTAATTTAATGAGTTAGTATTTTTACCTTAGAATGCCAATGAATTAAGGAAACTCAGTCCAAGTATTTTTTGTATATGAAAAAGCTTGATTTGGCTAGCGAGAGAGAGGGAGAGAGAAAGATGTCGGCTAGAGAGAAAAAAGAGAGATGGTGGCTGTGGAAGGGGGGGGGGGGGGGGGGGGGTTGGGGTGAGGTAAGGGGTTTATATAGAGGCGAGGTTAGGGTTGTCTTCAGATTTTGGTTGGGTTGGATTGCGCATTAATGGACCATAATTAATTATTCTTACCGTTTTAGGCTAATGACAAAATTCTGTTTTCTGCAATTTTAATTTTCATTCTTAAAGATAAATCTACCTGGACTTATAGGTTCATTCTGTTTTCTGCAGTTTTAATTTTCAGCAGAGGCAGCGTCTACGTGATAACATTTCATATCAGGATCACACACACAAAAAAAAAGGTGATGAAACCACTAAGAAACCTGGCAATTTCTAAACTTGTTTGCTGCAATTACCTTGATTCCATGTCCCTAAAGAACCGCTCATCAGATGAGCACCAGCGGTCTCATTCTCAGGAGAAGCACTCCTCTCTTGCATTCTGTCTCTCGTTTTTGGAGGATCCCTCTCACTGGAAGGTGGGACCTCATCAGAAGAGGGGTCCTTGGATTTCTTTTTCTTTGTGTTACCTTCAACAAATTCTCCCAAAACACCAACTCCTGGAGTCACCTCTTTAACAACTGAATCTTTGTTTGTGTTGCCTTCCGGAGACTTCCTCTTTAGTGATTCTGATGTACAACTGGTATTACCCCATTGATTGAGCGAGCCCTTTATTAGATCTCTACTTCTAGATGGATCACCTGAAATTGATTTAACTTGTATGATTACTTCAACGATATAAAAATACATTCGAGTCTTCTATTGAGCGTACCTTTCTGACATAGGTCGAACACGTGAGTATGAGTTTCAGCCGAATCGAGAGGGACCGTCACTGCATCCATGTACAACAATTTGATCCTCTTATAATACCCATCAAACAAAGAATGCAAAGGTATATTATCCGGTTGATAGTAATAAATTCCTTCGCGCATTATCTGCAATGATAGTCTTAATTTGTTTATTAACTTCTTCTCTGGAATCCAAATGCAAGGTATAATTAATAACTGGAGATAGAGCAAGTGTCAATGGGTACGGTATGGGTCGAGTAAAGGCATTTTCATACACATACCCAATTAAAATTAATCTTACCAATATCCTACCCTTACCCATTAAGTATTAACCTACCCATACACTACCCTTACCCATTAAGATAACGAGTAACGAAACAAATAACGGTAATTAGTGAATAAATTGATGGCATATATGATTTGATCCAAAAATATAAAAAAATATTTTAAAAGATATAGATTCATATTTAATGAAATGATAAGATATTGTGTAAAACTAATTACACATACCAGCTATCGGAATAGCGGTACGGGTCGGGTAAATAGTGAAAAGGGTATCATTGACACCCCTAAAAGTACCTTAAATGCCTGTGCAACAATTCTTCCATTCTGTGGGAATAGAGCTAGATGATGTGCCTCTGCCTTTCCTGCTCAACATAACAAATTAAAAAGGAAATTACTGGTAAGAACCACCAGAAAAGTGCGATCTTACATCAAATGTTAAATCAAGAGAAAATTAGATCATGCATACTCTTTAGAGAAGCAATGTCGTCATCGGAGGAGGCGAGCACGGTGAAATTCAAGTCTGTAATCGACGATCTTAGGTAAATTATAAAGGAATAAACATAAACCATTAGCGTAAGAAATTACGAAATAGAGCAATTTGAGCTATCTTAGTACTAGGGTTTTAGCGAAACGGAGAAAAAGAGAGGGATTGTTATCATCGCTTTGACTTTTGAGCAGACGAAGGTTTCAATTCAAGGGAGACTTTTGGGGACTGGAGCTCTCTTCGCCTATCCCTTGATTGGAATCCAAAGTAACTCAAAGTTTGAATTTGGATCTGGACCGTCCGATTTTCTGATCCAAGTGCATTCCCCTAATCCACTCCGATCTAAATCCGTATCCGAGTACGGTATATGTCAGATGGAGATATTTTCATATTCATATCTATTAAAATTGATCTTATCTATGTCCTATATTTATCCAATAAAAATTAATTTTATCCCATCATACTCTTACTCGTTAATATTATCAAGTAACAAAGAATAGCGAGTGAATAACAAATAATGCTAATATAATAATTAGTTTTTTAATATATATTATAGAGTAGGGTTAAAATGCCTCATTGGTTTTGTGCCCCATCATGCCCCAATGTCATTATTTCTATTTTCAAAGTGTAAATAATCGATCCGAACCGTTCAACATGATCTTCATATTAAAATGTGCTTGGATAACAAATTTTATAATTTTTATAATTTTTTTACTAATTGTTTAGAGAGGTACAAAATCATTATTTTTGAATGGTCCAGAATCTTCTAAAAACAGTGATTTTGTACCTATCTTAAAAAATAGCAAAAAAATTTCAAAAAATATAAAATTTTGTATCCAAGCATAGTTTAATATGTAGATCATATTGAGCGGTTCGGATTGACGGTTTAAACTTTGAAAATAGAGATAACGATGTTGGGGCATGATGGGAGTACAAAACCAATGAGACATTTTAATCCTACTCTATATTATAGGAGGAGGGTTCAAATGCCTCCATTTTTTGTGCCTCCACCATGCCTCCATTTTTAAAATGTTAATAACTCAAAATTTAAATCATAAACTTCATAATAAAATCGTTAGATGTGATCTATGTTATTTTCTCTATGTGCTCATAAAAAATTATCATGTTTCGGTTTTGTTTTTATGTGAATCAATAAGTTGAAAAATCAACGTCTAGAAATTATCCATATTAGTATGTTTTTATAAGCTCTTAATGACAACCAAAACAAAGTTGAAATATCATAATTTTGAGTTATTAAAATTTTTAAAAATAGAGGCATGATGGAGGCACATAAAATGAAAGCATTTGAACTCTCCTCATATTATAAATAGAATCTAATTTTGATTTGAGCATTTCATCAAATACTTTAATGACATGAATCTATTCCATAAACTCATATGAAATGGAAGAATAAATCTAGGTGCTCTGGAAGTTGAATTGAATATATAATTTTAGATTTTATATTACCCTATAAGGTAATAGGTACGAAATAGCCATTACCCATATCCTTAATCATTCAATTAACGAAAGAACCCTCACCCATACTCATATCCAATAAGCTAACGAAAAAAACTTATCCATACCCATCTTATCGAATACGATATGGGTTGGATAAACGACTTAAAAGATACCATTGACACCTCTATCTAGTACGGTTAATATAAATTTTATTATATGTTCACAACAATATTAAATGATTGGGTCAATGACAATTTTAACTCATAACCGTACGTCCTCTTTTTGCGTTGCTAATTTCGTTATTTATTTACTCCTACTCTTTATTTTTTTGAAAAAAAAATATTTGTCTATCAATACTTCATTATTGATATTGTTTACTTTATTGATTAATGTTAATTAAAATAGTACCCTTATTCCTCCATTTCTCGAATATTTGATTGTGAGTGAAATAAAGTTAACAAGAATTAAATTGTTTACTTTCTCTTACTCTTCATATTGTATACCCCGTTTGATAGTTGAAGTCACGGCTTAAATTAATCTGTCTGTAAAGTAAAATATTAAGAAACATGGGTGGATCTAAATTCATTCATAGAGGGTGCTGCTCCTATGATTTTAGAATTTTAATTATGTATATTGAAATTAATTGAATTTAATTTTTGTAAAGTTCTTATATAGTTCAGCCCCTTATAAGCTATCAAATATTTACTTGTATCACACTGATTAGAATTTTACTTTGTGTTTCTGGAGACTTTAGTTCAAATTTCACATATCATATATTGTGCATTTTAGATTTCAACTCTTCCAATTATATTTTTTTAGGGATTCGGATCAGCTGAAATTCTGAAACCAATGAACAGTAATTCTGAAATTCTTGCAATCCGAATCCAGCCATCGAATTTTTTCTGAGAATGCATCTCGAAACAGCTGGTTTTTACTTGCACGCATCTCGGAACAATTCGACGACTGGATTCGGATTATAGGAATTTCAGAATTACTGTTACCAGTTTCGAATTTCAGCAGATGTGCTTCCTTTTTTTAGTTCTGTTCCTATTGACAAATGAACATTTGTTTGTGACAGTGGCCCTACAAGAGTGGAAAAAGTTAATGTGATGTACATCAGTTTATATTGTTCTCATATAGTGTCATGGTTCAAAAGAACTTAAAATTTTTAACAGGCACTGAGGAACATCAGATAAGAGTCTCTGCCGTTTTGCTTAGGTTACCAGTACCAGCATTTGTACTGCATTCAGGTTTAAAAGAAATAATAATCATAATTGTATTGAAAAAAAAAATTGAATGCATGATATCAAAAGGAAAACATAGAAAATTACCAAATAAATGCAGATGAATAATGCACTATAATTAACTGATTCTGACAAAAATTTGGAAACATTATATATACACATTTGATCTTCCAGTTTTGTTGAATCTTCCCACCGGAATGAATATATTGAGATTCTCTATGACAAAAAATGTTCCAACTTACACAGTTACACAATCTAATCAAGAAGGAGCGGGGGCCAGTCCGATGGGCATGGGACCAAATTTGATCCGCACGACTCTTGAAACTTTCCGCACGAATATTTATGTGGGCCGGACGGCTCCGACTGCGCCTCCGATTCCTGCTGATGAGAAAGCATTTTTATAGCATGAATCAACTTGCGCCTCGGTCCAACTGGGGCCACACCCATCTTTTCAAGGCTTTCCATGGAACTATCAAACAATATATACATGTTCCATTTTTCCCGCTCGAAAAATGGTACAAATTTTTGAAGCCCATTTGAAAGCAACCATCTTTCGATACCTCCAAGTTTCCTAATCCTTCGCTCGAAATTCAAAAAGCGCATCCGTCTGATTCCATTTTGTGTATTCAGAATTGGCAAGGACCTTTCCACAAAATTCTCCTCCTCGGTTTTTATAGGTGTAATTGGCGAGGACCTTTCCACAAAATTGTCATCCTCGGTTTTTATAGGTGGATAGTACCCAGCTGTGGAATCTTCCGAATGATCTGAATAATCTCCTGAATCCTCTGAAGAAAAAGACATGAAGTTTGATCTATCTCTCTCTCCCCTCTCTGAATTTGAAATTTAAGCTTCTGATGCAAATCTGCAAATATAAAGAAAAAGAATGACATAAGATGAAACAACAACAGTAGGAAATCTTGGCAAATTTCTCAGTACCAGGTCTTGGTACCAGGAGGTAGCATATTGGCACTACACTATTGCTTAAAGTACACCTATGTACAGTTACAATTTTGCATTTTGGCCCCTTTTTCTATATTTGGTCAGGCCATTAAGAGTCTTAACTTAGGCTAAAACATTGAAATATCAGAAATTTTTTGACCTAACATATAAATGGGTGTTAGGCAGCGAAAAGAGACTCAAACTTATAGTAGAACAGAACAACAAACACACAACGAGACAATTTCGGATGAAAAGAGGGGTAAAACTAGAAAATTTAGATAGGAGGGCTAATCATAAAATGCAAAAACCTTTAATGTTTGGTAGGTATGACTACAAGCACAAATTTGATATTTCATGAGGAGCTGAAATATATAAAAACTAGAGGAAAAAAATCAATCAAAAATCAATTAATTAAATTTCAATACATATGAATGAAAACTAAAATTACAGGATTGGCTAAGCACCTTTTGAGTTTCATTAAGATCCACCCCTGGGTGAAAACCCCAGAGAAAAAAAACATCACCAATCACCAAGCAAAAGTTTACAAATAGAAGAAATTAAGGAGAAAGATATTGCAACTTCCTTTCAAATCTCTCACACGAACTGTTATCTAAGCGCCTCCTTAATGTTCATTTTATAGTACAAGTGTCTCCAATAACTATTTTAGAAATAGCATTGAAAGTATTCTACTATGCAGGCTATAATAGCCATCTCAAAATAGCTATAGACCCTCTATAATTAGTTACAACATGTTATGAAGAAAATAAGCCAAAAATAATACCAGAGACAAAACAAAACTGCTAGAATTAGTACCAATGTCTTCATACCAATTTAAAAGCCTTCATATCAATTTTTTAGGAGAACTGCTAAAACTAATTATATTGCACTGCAGGGAATCTCTTCATACCAATTTGAATGCCTCCAAATGTAAACAGGTAGATCCTCTTTCATACCAATTTACTGCCTTTCTTCATATATGTAAATGATTTACCAGTCAAAATTAGTGTGGTGTTGGTTCTCTAATCAATACCTGAAACCAACGAGGAAATGGAGAAGTTGAACCATGGTTCTATTATGAGAAGCTCTATCTGAAATGACTATAAAAACTAAAGCCTTAATCATGAGAGTAGAACTAGGGTGCTCTCGAGTTCACCAAGCCCTTGGTGAACTCAAGTCCAAAACTCATCGGATCGGCTTCAAACGACAAATCCGACCGTTGAAACCCGTCTACTTTACGAGTGATGCGTCTACATGCAAAAAATTTAAATTTTGAAATTAATTTTGCATAGAATCAAGTGGTCAAAATTAGAAGGTTAATAAATTAATTTTAATGCATTAATTTTTTGACGTTTTTTTACCACTTGACTCTATGCAAAATTAATTTCAAAATTTAAAATTTTTACATGTAGACGCATCACTCGTAAGGTAGACGGATTTCAACGGTCGGATTCGTCATTTGAAGCCGATCCGATGAGTTTTGGACTTGAGTTCACCAAGGGCTTGGTGAACTCGAGAGCACCCTAGTTCTACTCCTACTATATATACCTTATACAATCTCTTAATCTTGAAAGAGATGGTGTTCTGAGAAGGTTTAACTGACATTGATCAGCTCATTGTCAACGAATACAAATATATATATATATGATGAGGAGGGATACACTTACAACAAATTTGAGTTACAACAAAGTTACAACATTCATTTTTTTTCATTTTCAAAGTCCAAATCGTTCGATCCAAACCGTTCAACATGATCTCCACAATAAAATTAAATGTGCTTGCAGATCAAATTTTACATAGAGTTGTGAAGTAAGAGGTCATTTTTACTTCACGCTCATATTTTCATTTTGAAAATTCAAACAACCGATCTGAACCGCTCAACATGTTCTAAATATTGAAATATGCTTGGAGACTAAATTGTACAATTTTTGGAATTTTTTTACTATTTATTAAGCCACTTTGAAAATCGCTGATCCGGTGGTCCAGAAATTTTTACTGTTTTTTACTGTTCACAGTGGATCAACGATTTTCAAAGTGGCTTAATAAATAGTAAAAAAATTCCAAAAAATGTAAAATTTAGTCTCCAAGCACATTTCAATATTTAAAACATGTTGACCGGTTCGGATCGGTTGTTTGGATTTTCAAAATAAAAATATGGCGTGAAGTAAAACAACGGATCCGAACCGCTCAACATGTTCTAAATATTGAAATGTGCTTGGAGACTAAATTTTACATTTTTTGAAATTTTTTTACTATTTATTAAGCCACTTTGAAAGTTTTTGATCCGGTGATCCAGAAAATTTTACTGTTTTTTACTGTTTACCGTTGGATCAGCGATTTTCAAAGTGGCTTAATAAATAGTAAAAAAATTCCAAAAAATGTAAAATTTGGTCTCCAAGCACATTTCAATATTTAGAACATGTTGAACGGTTCGGATCGGTTGTTTGGATTTTCAAAATGGAAAAAGTGGCCCGAAGTAAACGGGCCGGTTTACTTTGCAAAGCACCGTAAACTTACTCATATATATATATATATATAGAGATGGGCTATTGTGCTTTGCAAAGTAAAACCCCCCGTTTACTTCGGGTCATATTTTGCATTTTGAAAATCCAAACTACCGATCCGAACCGCTCAACATGTTCTAAATATTGAAATGTGCTTGCAGACTAAATTTTATATTTTTTGGAATTTTTTTACTATTTATTAAGCCACTTTGAAAATCGTTGATCCGGTGGTCCAGAAAATTTTACTGTTTTTGTACTGTTCACAGTGGATCAGCGATTTTCAAAGTGGCTTAATAAATAGTAAAAAATTTCCAAAAAATATAAAATTTAGTCTGCAAGCACATTTCAATATTTAGAACATGTTGAACGGTTCGGATCGGTTGTTTGGATTTTCAAGATGCAAAATATGGCCCGAAGTAAACGGGAGGAGTTTACTTTGCAAAGCACAACAGCTCATCTCTCTCTATATATATTATATAAATTTCTCTTAATCATATACTAACTTGTTAGTGGCGTAAAACTGTCTAACCTTAAAAAAAAAATCATATACTAACAAAACAAAGTATTATATTAAGAAGTGAAAAAAAAAACTAAGAAGAGATGAAATGACATACAAAAAAATATGCTATCTAGAAAAATCCAAAAAAAAAAAAAAGAGTCTGCCCCATAATTTTGTGGAGAGAAACCAACCAAGGTTCAATATACGTTTTGCAGGAATCTCAAAGCACAAATAATATTACATGACGATCACACAAAAGTTGAGATATCTCAGAGGATACACACTCAAATTGGAACCCCACCCCACTGTATCCTCTGAGGCAACAGCATATTTCTGCTTAGATCTAGATCGTCGGATCATAATCTGGATCAATCCGGGTCCAGTTCAAGATGGAATGCATGGAGCACGAGACTCTTTAATATTCGTGCAGATTCTAATTAATCGGTCGGTCCAGATCTAAATAGAAATATCGTGTTACAGGTGATACGAGTTCACCCACCCCAGATCCTCCGCATGATCCACTGCATAATCTCACCGTTTGTGTTCGAATCAGGACCATCTGATCAGAATCCGAACAAATCTGACCCAAGTAATGTACAGAATCCCTTTTAAGTGCTATAAAAAATAATGAACGGACAAACTCAAACGGTGAGGTACCTTCGGTGACATAAATTTGCACCCCAATTGTTGAATAATGAACAAAATGAATAGATCAAAATACTATGATTATGTATAATGAAAAGAATATAGTACTGGTTACTTTTATAGTGAATATGATAACAACCACACTCTGTTTTTTTAATTTTTTTCCTTTTTTTTTTTTTTTTTTGGTTTTCACCCTTTCTCTTGGACCTAATATTTTGTTTAGTCAACTGGAGCATTTAAAGCGGCAGCTCGACTTGCCAGTGCAACTCCACCTCCAGCACCTATCTTGAGTCGAGGCATTGGCTTCCAAGTAGGAATTTAATTTCCTCTTTTTTATATTTAATTAATCATTTTTCTTAGTTAGTCGTTTCACTTATGTTTAATTTATTTGTTTATAAATTTTATGGTAGTATCTTGTTATTTAATTATAAAAAAAACAGGGATTGGGAATTCTAATAGATGGGCTATGTGGTTCTCTAACCGGCTCTACTGTCTCTATGTGAGTACTATTTTGATTACTGATAGATTTTAATGCTTATAACGTAAGAACACTACTAACTTAGTGCCCATGGAAATGTGGTATACATAGGGTCTACCATCTTTGCTGCCAATATCAAATCAGAAGGGAGGATTCTAAGCACTACTAAAAGCAAATTATGGACAAGAGGTGGCCAACCTTTTAGGGGTCGAAGCGTCAATGAGTGAATGGTTCGGGCAAGGCACTCAAACAACAACCCGCATTAATAGTCTGGGGTATTGCTAACATTTTACAGATAATTATAGATTTTTAGATTTCCACAAGAACATCATAGGGGATATTTCTTTTTTGTAAATTTTTGTTCATGGGTGTTGGTTATATTTGGGGGTATATGTAAATGTTCCATATTATTTATGGTTGTAATGTTATAATACATTTGGTCTTTTCGTACAATGCATGCTTTGTACATGCTTGATTTTGATACTATCATTGCTAATTTCAAGGTGTTATGTTATGGTTATTTCAATGTGTTAATTTCAAGGTGTTATGTTATGTTATGGTTATTTCTGTTAATAGGAAATGTATCAGATTACTGGGATGGTACCGGGTTGGTACCGGGTAGGAAATGGGAGAATTTTAGAAAAAGGGCTGCTGATATGCTGACATTAATTGTAATTAATTGCGTCGAAATATCAAGAGAAATATCATCAAACTAAGCATGCAAATAATCGGGTGGGACCCACAATACCTACCCTTGCAAAAAATGATGGGGCCCACTATCCCTACCCTTGCAAAATATCAGGTGGGACCCACGCTAGTTTGCCTTGCAATTAGTATGGTGGGGTCCACTAACGCTAACTTTGCTAATAACCCGGTAGGGCCCATGCGGGCTAACCTTGCAAATACTCAGGTGGGGTCCACTAACGCTAGCCTTTCTAATAACCCGATGGGACCCACTTGGGCTAGCCTTGCTAATAACCCGATGGACCCACGCCATATACGCTTGCTAATAATCAGTTGGGACATCCTTGCAAATAATAAGTGGAGCCCACAAATGATATCCTTGCTAATACTCAGTGGGGCCTATGCTACATATCCTTGCTAATACTCAGTTTGGGCCTACGCTGCATATCCTTGCTAATACTCAGTTTGGGCCTACGCTGCATATCCTTGCTAATACTCCGTTTGGGCGCCAAAAACCAAGGTATTTGCAAGCATGCTATTTGCAACCGCTGCCCTTGCGGATAGTCAAAGGCAGCATATTAGCAAGCGTAAGCTCTTGCAATAAATTTGAAATTGAGTATTTGCATTGGGGCTTACTACAACGGTAGTATTTGCAAGCGTAGCGCATGCTAATGGGGTTTTTCGGGCTTGTAGCAAGAGTCAGCCGTTGCAACAAGCCAAATTTAATCCATTAAAAAGTAGTGAGACCATTTAAAAAGTAGTGAGAATTCTAGCAGTGAGACCATTAAAAAGTAGTTTTCTACTCATCTAAAAAAATAGTAAAAATATTATTAAAAATGTAAAATTTAGTCCAAAAGTACATCTAATTACTCCACATTATTCCTGGTATCAAACTGATGGCGAATATGTTTCTTTTTCATATAATAATGACAATTGTCATGTCCACTTCTGTAGTCACACCAAATCCTCTCTCAGACAAAGAAAAAGAGAAATTGGTTCCTTCTACTGATACATTAGCAGCATCAGAGTTGCTGAGAGGGTTCGACTATCTGTTACGTGGAACCGCAACATGCGACAAGTTCCCAAGGGTTTGTCGGGCCAAGGGTACTGCAGGACCCGACTGTTGCAAGAAGAAGTGTGTGAACGTAATGAAAGATAACCTCAACTGTGGGGAATGCGGGAGGAGGTGTCGGTTTGGACAGACATGCTGTAACGGCAACTGCATCGACATTATGTATGATGAGAGGAACTGTGGGGCTCTATAATGCTGTAACGGCAACTGCATCGACATTACTAATATTACTATTATTACAACTCTACAAGCTCCAAATTCAACATGTTGTTCGGATCTCTAAAATTGAAGTATATTTTCAAATAAAAAAAAATTAAGGTAATTTAAGAGCAAAACACAACAGAAGAATGAACGGCTCTATAATATATAGTATCTCTAAAACTACTATTTTAAATATTAGGATTGTATTTCACTTTGAAAAAAAATAATATTAATTTAGAAAAAAACTTTTATTATTAATTTGTATAGAAAATTTTAGCGTCAAATAAATCTTGAATATAAGTAGTAATTTTAAAAAAATTTAAAATTTAAAAGGTATCTATTAAAAGCTATGTTGCATGGATACGGGTACGGGTATCGTATCGGATACGATACGGATACGGCGATATGGCAATTTAAAAAAATGAAGGATACGATACGGCTAATATATATTATTTTTTATTTTTTTAATTATATTATTAATTCAATACTTATATTACAATAAATAAAAAAATTACACTTATATTATTAATTCAACACTTGTATATATATCAAATTTTTTAACACTTGTATATATATCAAATTTTTTAACACTTGTATATATATCAAATTTTTTACTTGTAAGTTGTAATTTATAAGTAAAAAAAAATTGATAATTTTGCCATGGTATATGTATACACTACTCACATCACCCAAATTTATAATTCATCTACAAAATATTTAGAGTTTAACAATTACATCTACAAACATAAAATTGATAGTGAACATTATAATACCAAACAACATAAAATTAGATCCATAACATACATAACATCCATTACATATTCAAATCAAATAGACTAAGCACTACCAAATCTTAATTATAACATTCAAAGTCCATAAAATTAAACTAAGTTCATACTTCATAACAAATTAAACTAATTAAAAGATCCAACAAAACAAGTGAGCCTAAATCTCCAAAACAAGTCGATACTTCATCTCAAATACTACACATCATCTCCAAACACTATACTCTCAAACTCCGGCTCGTCAAGTGAAAGACTTGCAATGGCAAGTTGCTCGGCACTGGATTAAGAGAATACAAACTAATTAGACCTGGCTCTGGCACTGGATTAAGAGAACACAAACTAATTATGTAACCTCTAATATCCATATTATATCACACCTACCTCTAACAAATCTATACTGGATTTTGGCACCTCTTATCTGATAAAGGGAGATTCAATTTTGGCACCTCTAATCCTAACCCCAGAGAAACCAGTAGGTCAACTAAAATTGGATATGAAGATAAATATATATTGGATGAACATTATTGCAGGGGCAAGAAAATAAAAAGGAGAAATAAAATTCCTGCAAAAATTGCTAGACCAGTAATATACAGCAAGAACTCAACAAATATTGTATATACCGCAAGAACTCAACAAATATTGTAGTTTATTACTATTCCTTTTTTTTTCTGTGTGTGCTAATAATAAAATCAGATGATGCATTTGTGGGGGTGCTTGGTGGAATTATGATGGTACCAGTACCAAAACTATTTACTGGCATTGGTCTAAATGTCTTTTGTTAGCATGGTAATCAACATTCTTTGAGGTATTTGTACCAGTATCCCTATTCTTTTATAATGAGCAAGCATTATGCAAATCAAATTACAAATTGTTCAAGGTTCAGCCGATGAACAAAATGGACACAAATCAGCAGTTCAGCACAAATCATTTTTTCACAAGCCCCAAATCATTTATTTACTTCTAAATTTTTCATCAAATCATTTACTTCTAAAGACAAGAGGAAGAGAAGGGCAGCACTGAGATTGAAACTTACAATTCAAGGAAGAGAAGGGCAGCAGTCTCTCTAAACCACTTGTTGATCAATTGAAAGTTGAAACTTGAAAGTTATATTTGCAGCAAACCGCAAGCCCTTGTTAACCGACCCCCTTAAAATTGATGGCGTCGATTTTAAATTGATGGCAGAAACAGTGGAGAGAGCGGAGACGGTGGAGAGAGCGGAGACGGCGGAGACAGCGGAGAGAGTGGAGAGGCGAGCGGGGCGGAGAGGCGAGCGGAGTGGTGCGGAGCGGAGGGCGAGCGGAGAGCCGTCAGTCTTCTTTCTTTCAATTCTGCGTTTTGTTTTTTAATTTTTTTAGTTCGGAGCGGAGAGTGTGGTTCAAAACCTAACGAGACGTATCCCGCCCCGTATCTCGTTGAAACAGCTGTATCCCTAAATATTCAACGCGTATCCTGACCGTATCTGCCTAATTCGGATACGCACGTATGCCGATACGCCAGCTGGCGTATCGGATACGTATCGGGGCCGTATCGGACGTGTATCGGTATCCGATACGTGTCCGATACCGATACGGCTTCAATACTGGAGTATCCGTGCAACATAGATTAAAAGTTTAGATACTTTTTGTTGTCTGATGACATAACATGAAACCATATAAAAAAATGCATAAATTTTTTAGAGTTTCCATCATTTTTTTTAGAATACTTTTTGTTGTCCTAGCTAAGATTTATTTATCCTTCCCTAAACTTGAGTTTCTCGACTTGAGTATCGAGATTAGTTTTATGGAGAGAAACTCAAGTCGATGCTGAACCAAACCAATTTTATGGAGAGATGCCTGTACTGAGAAAGGCACTGATTGGAACCTTATCACTGCCCGAAAAATGTTTGTTTAGAGCATCTATATCCCTGGTACTACTAGAGTTTCTAATCTGATGTAGCAGTTTTTAATCCAGTTTCAGAGATGTAGAAGAGTTTCTTATTTAGAAACTATGCAATAAAGTTTCTTATTAAGAAACTGTTTATAAACTCTATACTGATGACTAAATGATAGGCTCAAATTATTTCTCCTTTTTAATTTATTACTGACGTGGCTTAATATAAACTTTAAAATTAATTTCAGGAATGTGAGAATTAGAAACTTTAGAAATCTTAATTTTTAAAAAGCAGCTAGTTAACAATTATGTAGAAACTCATTTGAGTTGCTGGGATGTAGATGTTCTTAGGATATACCTAGAGCAACCTGTGGGCAGAAGCTGGTAAGTTGTTTCTACACTAGATTAATTACTCTTTATATAGTAAATTGGATGTATATGGTAGGATATAAGGGAAAAGTGATATTGGTAACATACTCACCATCCTATGAGTTAAAGAAGAATGTTCAATACCAAACGTAATCTCCTGGCATTTTTAGTCCGAAATTTTTTAGTTACCACTCTCAAATTTCAAAATTTTGACATTACTAACGATTAAAAAAATTCAAATCTTACCACGTGTGCAGATCCAGTCTGCGCATCATTTTTGGAGCGTGCGCAGACCAACTATGAGCACCAAATTGTTTTTTTTTCCTGTTCTGTTCTGTTTATGCTGTGTTTAATTGGAATTATATGTTTTTGTTAAGTTTTTTTTTTATGTTTTTTTGTGTTTGAATGTTATAGTAGTAATTTACGAAGACATGTTCATTCAAGTTCTTGGATTTTTTACAAATTTGTTAGTGTAATGTCATCATGAAATAAAGTAATGATTATGAAAAACATTGGTAGACTTGTACCTTAGACGACAAACTAACAACACATGAGCACATGGTATTCCAGTGAGCTGAGGTTTCTGGCACGAGCATTCCACCTCATTGTCATTCTTCACAATAACTAGGTACTTCTAGTCTTGGGACATTGCACGCCCTTGTGTATCTTAGAATTTGAATAAACTAGAAAGACCACGATAATTTCTTTATTTATCCAGAAGTGACTTTTGACCCGGGATCAATAACTCAGAACAAAAATATTTTTATTTTTTTCAGAAACACACAAATAAATATTTTAATTTCTCTTAGAGCCTCAAAAAATCCGGCCTAAAAAATATTGATCCGGGTTATTTGTCATAATATTTTTAGTAAATTCAATTATATAGTATTCCATCTATTTTCAAAGAAATATAAAATTATTTCTAATATTTTAATAGAAAAATAAAAAATGATAACATCTTCTACTTAATTAAAATAAAAAATCAGAAATAGAATTTGTGGTAAATTATTCACCGGAAATAGAATTTCCGTTAAATTATTCACCGGAATAGGATTTTTGATAAATTATTCACCGGAAATAGGATTTCAAATCCGGTGAATAATTTACCGGATATAGGGTTGTTTCCGTTAAATTATTTACTGGATTGGATAGATTTGAAATTTTGTCCAAATCGTGTGTAGAGATTTGGAAATTTAATACTTTTTTTGGATATTAATAAAAATTTCGACTATTTCCTCTGCTATAAAATGGAGCCTCCTTAAATCATAATATAAAGACAAAGATCCAGCACAAACTTAATTTATGTATCTTAAATCGAATTTAGATGCTATAAATCAGTTGTATTTTCATATTTGTGTTTTTTTTTAAGTACTTCTGATCCTTTGGTATCAAAATACACCTCTATTATTTTTCCTATTTCCAAAATTTGAGACTTTTTTTTTTTTAAGTTCATATTGGAAAGAGAGGCGAAAACGTACTTGTGTACGAGTAATTCATGTGAATTTTTATTTTGTCCCGCAGCTTTTCTTCGTCTATTGGTTTTTTTATAATTTATTGTGGTATTCTTCCATCCTCTTTCGGATAAAGTACTTTGAGTCTAAACTAACAATAATCATTATGTTAGCCTTAAAAAAACAATAATCATTATGTCCTTTCAAAAATTATGAACTTTTTAATTATGAAACTTTTAATTTTTTTAAAAAAGAGAGTATTTAATGATACAACTAAAGACTCACAACCATGAAAAAACCATATATAATGTTTCATAAATAAAGTAAATCATAACAACTCAACCCAATTCAAATCCATGCACTTTAGTACAATTAAAGTTAAATAAAAATGAAAAATAATATAAAATTAAACATAACTATCATGGCAAATAAGAAAATTTGAAAACCCTCGGAAAAACAAACTAAAAAAGGGAACTTGCAATCATGGGTGCTGTTCGGCAAGGCTTCCTTAAACCTCCTTAAGACTAAATGAGTCTACTTTAGCTTCCTTAGCCGCTTAATTCTGCCAAACAGCAGTTTCTTAACACAGATTAAGATAACCTCTTTTAACCTCTTTTTGCTCAGGTCTTAAGGCACCTCTACCCCTTCTTTTAGTTTCCTTAGCTATCATCCACGGATTAAGACAACCGAACATCGATTCCTTAAGCCTCCTTAAGAACTTAATCCTAGTGCGGATTAAGAGGTGTTGCTGAACAATCCCAATTGAGACTCAAAATCTAACCGTTTGTCTCTACGCAAAGAGGAGAAATTTATGATTATGTGGGGTCCTCTACTTCACTACAGCAGCCATACCTTTCTGCGACCGGCCAAATCGGTTGCAGAAGGTACTTTCGTCGGTCGCAGAAGGGTTTGCCGGTCGCAGAAGACTCGGACGCAGTTGCTCCGTCGCTGATGACCACCCCGCTGACGTAATCGGTCGCAGAAGGGTCAGGCATCGGTCGCAGATGACCCCTGTAGCGACCGATGAAATCTGTCGCTGATGTTGTATGCTGACATGGCGTAAGATCATCAGAGACCGCTTGGACGGTCGTTGATGGGCCAGAATCGGTCGCAGAAGGGTATTTTTTTTATGATATTTTTTTGTTATTTTTCTTTTTCCCAATTGGTACGAAACGTACCAAGCACCAAGCAATGAAAACATAATTCACAAGCAAATATACAATTCACCGTCGTCGTTCTCGACAAATATAAAATTCACAAGCAATTCACAAACAATTCACATGTAAGCAATTGAACAATATAAAATACTGGTACGAAACGTACCAAGCACCAAGCAATTTAAAAGAAATTCAAAAACAATTTCAATCGGTACGTACGACGCAGTTCACAAAATGACATAAACAAGAGATATGTAAAGTACTACATAAACATCCAATATCAAATATCTAAAGTACGACATAAAAATAAAATATCTAAAGTATGACATACAAATCAAAACATCCTAAAACTAGTCATCTTGCCTGAAAATATTAAATCGAAGATCATTAATATTACGTTATAGAATTTAAATACAAATTTACAATTTTAAGTATGTGTATTTTACCTAGAGCACCGAGACCATAGCTATCGCCGCGAGCATTATTGTCTGTGTTGGCGTACCAGACGTCTGAGTCAAAAGCGGGCCAAAGGGCTCGATCAGGCCCATATTTTGAGCTCATATCCGGATCGTAGTCTTCCTGCAAAATTTATAAAATAAAACAAAAATAAAGTAAGTACAACAAAGAGAGAGAGAGAGAGAGAAATATAAGATTGTTATGTTCTATTACCTGTGTCTTTTTCGCCCTCACGGATATGAATTGCCGTCTTCTTGCTGGTATGCGTCGGCGTGAACAGCTCGTCAGACCACCTAGGCTCGCTTTGGTTTTCATTCTCCTATTATGAATAAACATTTCAACACAAATAAAATTATCAAAGTTAGTTCGAGTAAATTGAAATTGGAATTAATTGTTTTGATAAATAAAACATCTTACGAATCTTTGTTTGTGAACTAGCATGTTCACTGAGCCCGTTGTTGCAAAAGAACCCTCTCTAGATGAGACCCTATTTTGTTGATTTTGCTCGATCCTCCTAGCAAACTCTTCCGTGCACCAATTAATAGTCGCACAATTTGGGCCAGTTACCCGCTGTTATCCAATCATACGTGCTTGGCACCCCTTGGTCCTTCCACTCCAGAATGCTATCTCCATACCTAGATTTTGCTTCGTCTCTGCACTTGTGAAGCAGGTTTTGGAGAGCTTTGTTAGCTATGCTGGCAAAGGTCTTCCATGCCGAATCCATGTCTTTACCTGAGGGAAACTGAAAGTGCATCTGCATGCATCATTAAAAAGTCGTTGGTTAGCTTAAAAAGAGAAACATTATGTTGCCAATTTTAAAAATGAGATTTTACTCACCAAAAACTCGGTCTTGACCCTTTTTTGTACATCGTCTGGATAGTCATCAAATTTCATGCACACGGGATTAGTGGGAATTTAGTTTTCGAAGGATAGTGAACACGTGCGCATTGAGAGATTATTTTGTTGACATTTTTTGTCGCTTTCAGCACATCTCTAGCAAAAGATCTGCACATAAAATTAGTTTTGAAACAACTACAAATGGATAATACTACATACTCAGAAATGCACAAAAAATGAATGTACCTATAACCGACCCGACGAATCACCGGTCTGTCCTCCGGCCTTTGCGGCGGCTGAATATATGCATTTTGGCCGCGCGGAGGGTGCTTGGATCCACTGGATGATGCCTCCTTCTCCTTACCCTTTCTGCTCGCCATATCTTAAATGTTTTTTCCATTTACAAATAAATTAAAAGATATTAACCTAAATGCAATAATTAATATATGACATTCTAAAACTTTGACTCAAACAAAAAATCCACATCTATACTTTAGACCCTCCATTCCTCCTAATTATGACATATACATTTATAAGCTATTGTATAAACATGACCTTAGTTCATTCAATTTAATGACAAATTCAATTTAGGTAAATCAAGTAAAACAAAAATCCATATCTATACTTTATACCCTCCAGATATCATCAATTGATAGCGGACCCTCTAAAGCAAGTTATGGAAGAAACACAAAATCAAATCAAGTGTTGCATTATCCATGCAACGGGACTTGTATACAACCATACAAGCGGCATCTACATAAGCTATGAATTTAAACGTATGTACCAGAGAGAGAGATGACGCTTCACTTCCCTTCTCTTGCCTTGCCTTAAATATTAATAAGTCATGAATGTCAATAACTTAATAGTATGTATAACACATACAATGAGTTGAACATTTTTGCTCACCAAGTATTTCCAGTATATATTGCTTTATCAAAGATGAAACCACTGATACCATAATAACTGAAACAAGCTTTTCACATAAATGTCTACTGGTTGGGCAACTACACAAATAGCAACTGCATAAGCCTAGTATAAATACCAAGAATAATTACATTTTAGGAGGGATCTTGCATTTTAGGAATACATGCATGGTCTGTATTATTAGAAGGACAAATTAATGTTAATTAGCTGATGCGTTTCTAGATAGTACAAAGATTAATTAATTGCAGTGAGTTGGAATTGATGGCAGCCTGTTATAAGAATTAAGAATTAGATTGTTCTCATCAAGGTAAGTCTCTCGGTCTCTGACAGAATTCTTATTGCAACTAATTAAGGTTCTTTGGGTAATTATCAAGGTCCATTAAATTATTCGGCCTTGTATTAAAAATGCTAACTATCGGGACTGTTTCGGGATTGAGCATACTAACCAAACGCCATTAAATTATCAAGGTCCATTAACTGTATGGCATACTAACCAAACGCCACTGTTTCGGGATTGAGCAAAAACGGCACTGTTTTTTTTTATCTATTATTTAGCAAAAAGCAAAATCAAGTAGATGTGGCAAATACTTACGAGAACAAATCGATGCCTGCGGAGCTCGGGGTCAGAGTCGGTGTCTTCCAGTGGCGGGGTCGGAGTCAACGAGGTTGGAGTCGGCGTCTTCCTGCAGGGTCGGGATCAATCGGGGTCGGGGGGTCTGGGTCGGGGTCGGGGTCGGGGTCGGTCGGGGCTCACAGAGGTAATGGAGTTCGGGCGCGAAGGGATCGGCTGCGCGGGTTTTTTTTTTATTTGGGCTAACCTAAAACGCGCGGGATATGGTGGAGACAGAGAGAAGGATTGGCGGCTTTTTTACGGAGACCCTTCAGCGACCGGGCCAAATCGGTCGCTGAAAGGTATGGGCGCCGGTCGTTGAAGGGGCCGTCGCTGAAACCAATTTGTTTTATTTTTTAATGGAGGGAGAGAGGGGTCTTCAGCGACTGGCGACCAAACCGGTCGCTGATGCCGGTCGCTGAAGACATGTTTTGTTGTAGTGCTTGCATTCTTCCGTGTAGCCTCCTTTTATTATTTTGGTTACAACCAACTTAGTCCATGCAATAAGAGTAGAACAATTATATAAAAGAGCTGACAATTGAAAATAAAGCCTTAAAGCCAAGCAAAGTAATATGAACAACATGAGGGAGAAGAGGACGTCAGATTTAATTTTGAGTGCGATGGGCTTATCTATCGTCAAATCCACTTTAAGATCCGTACACACCGCTTCAATATTCATGTGCGCCTGCTTCAAAAATTGTGCAGATCAAGTGCACACAAATCTTAAAGCGGATCGGATGGCAGATGAGTCCATCCCATCGGACTAAAAAGTGAGTCTGATGCCCATGGGACACACTCTTCTTCCCAAATCAAGACGAGGAAACTATAAAGAAATTTTACAACCAAAGAAGCATGAGATCTAACCTAGCTTATATGCACATATGGGATATGCTGAATTTTGTGTAGATCTTTTCCTTGCATAGATTCGTGTAGATCTTCTGAGGGAACAACTACTAGTAGCTCTTGAAGAGTACGCACCTTTTGTAGCTCGGGAAGTTCGTCCAGCTTACCACAATCGTTTATTTCGAGGTGAGTAAGAATGGGCATAGCTCCCTCTTTTATGTCCCACAAACATAGATTCAGTAGATTTTGAAGCTTCAGGGTTTCGAGGTTAGGAAACCCTCCGTTTGAACAGATCATCTCAGTTCCCACATATGAGTCATAACCTAAATGAAGTATCCTCAGGCTTTGCAGCCTCTCCAATACAGACATTGGATCTTCCTGGAGCATAGAAGCTTTGAGCGTCAATTTGGTGATGTTTGTTGGGAACATCTCAACACTTGGAACACATATATTTCTTTCCCACTTTCCCCATAGTTGTAGTTTTTGAATCTTCTCATGACAAGGTAAGCCTGTTGTACCACCAAATGGTAGGAGACCTCTTCTTACTCGAACACCGAGGTAGACCAACTGCTTTGTCCTTGTCAGCACACCATGGAGGTTTTTCCACTCTTTTAGAGCCCTTCCATTATCTAGATCAACAGCAAAGCCAATCTCTAACGTACGCAAGTTGATACATCCTAATTCGGCAACTAATTCTATATGTACCACCATGCCTTTTATTGTTTGTAGATTTGTATGCTGATCCCATTTTAATGGTAAATAGAATTTCCAAGAACCATATACATGTCTTAGAGTTGGGATTACGACATCACACAAATCTATCGTTTTTTCTTCAGTATCTACTTGCGATGCCTTTAAATAAATGGTTTCTAGATTATAGAAGGAAAACTTCTTAAAAATATCCTGGGGAATATAGCAGTATCTTAAAGCCAAGTACTTTAAGTGTATATCAAGCCCTTCGACCACTGTCCCTGAGTGAATTTTCTCATATCAACATGCTCCAAGGTTAACACTCTAAGTCGTCTAAAGCCACTATAATTTAGTAGTCTGAAGCCACAATCATTTGATGAATTTTTGCCAAAACCAAAACAGAGTAAAGAACAAGTGTTTTCTGAATAAACACCATCCTCTGTGAGAGTGCAAAATTGCAGTGCCGCACGGTGCGTATTGCTAGCAGCCAACTTGTTAACATCTTCGCCTTCCTTCGAGAATACAGTGAAGAAGTTCTCCTCCTTGGCTTTGCTGATAGCCAAGTCCCGTAGAAGATCGTGCATATTGCAGTATTTGCAGTAGCCGTTCCATGATTTTTTAGTAACTTGAATCAAGCTCCTACGACAATATTTTCATACAAATTAACATCAAAGGAAAGGAATTTATTTTATATGAATAATAAATTTGTGCTGTCTAACTCCGTTCTTATTTATTTTGTTTCATTTGGCAAGGTATGTTAACGAGCGTACATGGATATATACGAAAAATGTTGTTTAGAAAATGTGACAGAAATTGTCATAACTAAATATCTGACAGAAATGGTCATAACTAATATTTATATTTGGACATGAGAAAGAATTTCTAACAAGATATTTCTATGAGGTACAATCTTTGACCTTTATGCATTAAAAAGGTAGTAAATTTCATGCAAATATTCTTATGTGAAATAAAATCTATTTGGTATTATCATTGGAAATTACTTTTATTTTTTATCTTGGGAGAATGGTGGAATTAAGGAGGGAAAAAAGAGCTCATGTGTGTACCGGGCAAGACTGGGTTGAGCCAAAAACACATCAGAACTTCTTTTATACGTGATAAAAATACCTTCAAAAATCTAATTGAAAAGCGATGTACCTTTGCACTAGCTCTTCAAGGAATTTCTCAGCTCTGTCCTCCATTGTTCCAGCTCCATCTTTTGGTATGAATCCTTCAGCCATCCACATTCTTGTAACGTGCACTCCCGAAATCCTATAATTTTCAGGAAAAGAAGAAAAATAAAGGAAACATAGTTTGAGATCGTCAGGCAACTCTTCATAACTCTTGGCTAGGACTTGCGAGCACTTCTTCCCATCTTTGTCGTGCCAATCCATTGTCTCATCCAACATGTTCCACGCAACGTAGTTGCGGTCCTTCCTTGTGAGGATACCACCTAGCACAACCAATGCCAACGGTAGCCCACCACATTTTTTCGTTAATCTTTTGGCAACTTCCAAGAGAAGAGGGTAATTCTCAGGTTGTACATGTTGTTGAAAAGCGTTTCTGAAGAGGAGAGCTAGACCCTCAACATCACTTAGGTAACGGAGTTTATGCGGTTTTGTGTTGCAATCTGCTGCTTTAGCAACATCAAACGATCTGGTGGTAATTATCACGCGGCTTGCATTTTGCAGATCGGGTAATGCTATTCTCAACTGCTCCCAAAGATCAATATCCCACACATCATCTAGGATAATTAAGTATCTTCTGCATCTTAAGGAGCTCTTTAGCTTTACCAGTAAATCCCCATCGGTTACGGGTGGATTTTTATGTTTCATTCGAGGTTCAACAGAGTAAAGAATTTCTCTCAAGAGATCATTTAAATTGTACATTTGAGAAATGGACAGCCATGCGCGACAATCGAATTGCCCCTCCAGTTTCGCACTGTTATTACAAAAATGATCGGGTTATAAATTTATAACAAACTTATATATTGTTAAGAAGATTAATTTGGACCACATTTTGTTAATATATATTATCTTTTTACATGATCTTTGTAAAAAAAAAAAATGTAACAAATTTTGTAACAAATTTACATAATATATTTCGATGAGTACATGATTGATTTTTTTGTAACAAATTCACATGATCTTTTCCAATTCCGCACTGTGGTTATAAGAATAAATTTACATAAAAAAAAGAAGCAGCATTGAGAAAATTTTATTTGAGATTTTGTTGTGCCCATGTTACATGATTGATTATTTTTTTTTTTAAAGATCTGGACCACATTTTGTAACAAATTTATTTATTGTTAAGAGAAGACTCTTTGAACCACGTCTTTGTGCATAAATTACCATGAAGCTAAGAACATCAATTTGGAGCCATTCTTACCATCTGTAAATTATATTCAAACAGACGCTAATTTTGATTAAGCGTACATATTACGGTGATTATTATGGAATAAATTATCTGAATGATACCAATTAGATTTTGCAATTTTAAAGTTCATAGTTGATTTGAAGTGCTCAACGTGTTCTCCATATATTAAAATGTGCTTGGAGACCAAATTTTACATTTTTTTTAAATTTTTGTACTATTTTTTATGAATGTTTGAAAATCACTGTTTTTCACAATAAAAAATAAATAAATAAAATAGAAAAACAGTGATTTTCAAAAATCCATAAAAATTAGTAAAAACATTCCAAAAAATGTAAAATTTGGTCTCCAAGTACATTTTAATATGGAGAACACATTGAGCACTTTAGATCGACTATTTGAACTTTGAAAATCACAAAAACAAATTGGTAGTACCAAGGCCGTAGTCATACTACTTTGATCTTAACCAACCTCGTCTCTCTCTCTCTCTCTCTCTCTCTCTCTATATATATATATATAGAAGGTGCAGTTGAGTAAAAATTTCAGTAAATTTACATGTATGTGTTTGCAAATCATCATAACATAGTTTTTTCGATCCACTTAAATTACTAAACAATCCCTTTATATATATAATCCATTCATGTCATGAAAATATAATATAAGTTTCTTCTCAACGAAAGGCTGGATTTTGTTCACCATTAAAAAATACGTGTCAGGTTTGCTATAGGTAAGAGTTACATGCAAGGTAATTAATTACTAATAGTAATAAAGAGTTTATGACAAAATCTCCTTTTTCTTACCTTATTAGATTGAAGAATTGAATTTCATCACTTCTTGAGAAAGGAAAAAATAAAGTCTTAACAAAGGATCGAATTTGGACAGTTGAGTTCTTCACAACTAGTTGGTTTGGAATTAGCAATTTTCTTGTTATAGATCTTTCAACAAAATTTAATTTACACACTAATTTATATAAATAAAACGGTTTAAAAGAGAGCACTTGCACCTTTTGTATACTTTTTGGGCCAGGGTGGTCTTCCCGAGGCCGCCACTACCCACAATCGAGAGCACCGTGCGCCTTGAAATGCTGCTATCAAGCAGCTGCTCGATAATCTTGCCCTTGTCATCCTCAAGGCCAACAACTTCTGGATCATCAACCTTATCGGAAGGTTCTGGATCATCAACATCATCAAGAGCACGAAGATAGTCCTTAATTGCCAGGTCGGTTCCGCGCTGGTAAATCCAATTGAGTTTATGTGTGATATCTTCAAGCTCACCATGCAGTCCGAGCATGTAGGTTTTATAGTTTTTTTTAACAGCTGTCGTAAATTTTCTGACCCAGTTGGAACTTTCAGCATGGTTTTTTTCTTCAATCTTAACCCGGAAGGTATCAATCACAGTAGCTATTCTTTCAGCAATTGCGCTGACCTGGTTCAGCCACTCTGTTACCAATTCATTTCTGTTATGCTTGGAATCGGTATTTCTTAGCAAAGCTTGGATTAAGCGAAGCTCCTGCTGCATCTGTTCGATATGCCCACGCACAGCCTGCACAGTCTGCAGTTCCCGAGCTTTCTCGAGCAAGACAGCAGTAATCTTTCCCAACACAGAGCTCACAGCTTCTGCCATGGATTCTGATTGTGGAAAAGTGTCTTCTTTTTTTTTAATTCGGGGGTCGGGGTGGGGGGAGGGGGGAGGAGGGATTGGGGTTGAAACTTGAAAGTGAATTTAATTTTGTTTGCAGGGATGATTGATAGAGCAGCAGCTTGTGTTGTTATATATAGATATAGAGAGCTTGGCTGCAGTTTTAAATTTGATAAACAATTGTTGTAACGTTACTTCGAGGAAGAATCCAAATTGTATATAATAAAAGTCGATCAAATAATTTAGATTCGAACATTATAAGCATCTTAGGAGTGCATCTTTGACCATATATCTTAAATATAATATATATAAAGCCACAATCATTAGGCGTGCATCTTAGGAGGCGAATTCTTAATATAATGTTCACAATCAATACTCCGTCATCAAGCCATTTGCCAATTCTTTTTGTTAATTGCTAATTAATTTGACCTACTGACATTAAGCTCATTGCAACTTTTTCTAAAAAAAATTATACATAATATAAAACTAGTTAACCACTACTCAGCAGAGGTAACATGGAAATGGGAAGTGTGCGGAAGCTTCTCAACTACCTCAGCGTATAAAATACTACACAACAAAGGAGTGGTTTGCCCTCACCAGAGCCAGTTATTGAGGATTAAAGCACCGGCAAAGGTAAAGGTCTTTCTCTGGACTTTATTACAAAATAAATTGCTAGCAAGGGATACTCTGACGAGAAGAGGATGCAACATAACAGAGGGTTGTTTGATGTGTGAAAATAATAATACGAGAGGGACTACAATGCATTTGTTTTGAAATGGCACGTATACAAAGGACTTTTGGTCCAGGTACGTTCCCAACTTCAATTTGGGAGTCGCCACAACCGATACCAGATCACACGTCCAACTTTGGAAACGACACTTAAGTGCAATGGATGCAACCAATAGAAGAACATGGTAGATCGCCTGGTCTGCAGGACTGTGGGCGATATGGCGAGAAAGAAATAATAAAATCTTCAATGACAGATCAAAACCGGTGCTCACCCTCATCAATGAGACGGTAATGGATGTCAAACGGTGGGAGCAACACTGTTAGAAGAGCATTTAGGACAATGTAAATTGAAAAATATAGTTAGCTAAATACAAGGATGTAAATTATAGTTGAGACATGCCCACTTGGGCTACTGTAAATAACTTTCTTATCAATGAAAAAAACTAGTTAATAGCAGGATCAGTTGTACTCTCTTTTTTTTTTTAAAGTTCTTGGCAGATGCTGCCTGGATTCAGTTGTACTGTCTCTTTTTTTGAAAAGTTCTTGGCAGATGCTGCCAGGATTCAGTTGTACTGTCTCAATGTTATAAACTAATAATTCATACGTAGCAAAAATTACACTCAATTTAACGACATATCAAGTGATTGTATTTCCCACTGATTTGATATGAAAACCAATGTTAAAGATCAGAGTACCAACCATCGTTACTACTAATCTAATACAATTGCCCAAGCACTCTTCCTCATGCTTATATAATATGTAGTTATGAGTTCATTGAAAAAGAAACTTCACCCGTTGCTTATATAATATGTAGTTGTTTATCTACAGCAATATTTTTATGATAGCAGGATCTAATACAATAGAAAAGAGATTAGCTAGGAAATACGTACACTTTTGAGTGCACTTTTGTGTAGAACAATCGTTACCTACCAGTATCTACTACTAATCTAATACAATTGTCCAAGCATTCTTCCTCTTGCTTATATAATATGTGGTTATGAGTTCATTGAAATAGAAACTTCTCCCGTTGCTTATATAATATGTAGTTGTTTATCTACATCAGCCCCTAATTTCCTCCGATAATATATATGGAGTCCAATTGTTAATAAAATGTTTCCAATCAATACTCCGTCATGCATCAAGTTATTTGCCAATTCTTTTTGTTGCTAATTAATTAATTTGATCTTTTGTTACTGACATGAGGTCATTGCAAGGATCAGTTGAACTGTCTCAATGTAAACAACCTTTCTACGTATCAAAATTTACAATGAATTTAATGATATATCAAATTACACTAATTAAATTGAGAGTGAGCCTATGGTGCTATGCATAGCACGGATGGGGTCCGTGCTACGGCTCAAAATTTGACTTTTCAAAATTCTAACGGTCGATCCAACCGTTCAATGTGATAACCATATGAATATGTACTTGCAAACTAAATTTTATATTTTTTCGAATTTTTTTACTATTTTTTTAGATAGGTAGAAAAATCAGTGTTTTCTGAAAATTCTGGACCATCAAAATTCTATCTATCTAAAAAAATAGTAAAAAAATTCGAAAAAATATAAAATTTAGTTTGCAAGTACATATTCATATGGTTATCACATTGAACGGTTGGATCGACCGTTAGAATTTTGAAAGGTCAAATTTTGAGCCGTAGCACGGACCCCATCCGTGCTATGCATAGCACCATAGCCTCACTCTTAAATTGAAATCACAAAACTGGGCCAGATGAAAATATCCCTTTCATTAATTTGACGTCGGATTAAATGACCTTACATAAATTTTCAAGACATTCTTTATATATTGAGGAGGGTTCAAATGGCTCTATTATTTTTGAGTAATTATATTGTTCCTCACTGTTTGGTCCCCTAAACGTCCCCCTGATGATAACTAACTGTGTTAATCATCAATTAACGACTTTAACCAACAGTTAGTGGTCCCCGTCTAACTGTCAACACCCACTGGCGGGACCACTATTATGAATATTTGCTCGATTAGGTATGAATACTTATGCGACAGACAACTCGAAAGTATGTCATCATGGATCTCATTTGAAAGAGAAAAATGTGTAGAAGACGTTCGTGATTTTAGATTTGCAAAATTCCTCATAGATCGTCAGAAATATTGGTTAGATTGAACGGAAAAAAAAAAAACACCTCTAAAAAGTGTAAAAGATGAGTAAGTGATGTGTCCAGTTTATTTTTTAAATACTTGATATCTTAGCTATGAATGCTTGATGTATTATATATGAATACTTAATATCTTAGATATGAATATTTGATGTTTTAGATTCGCAAAATTTCTCACAGATCATTAGAAATATAGGCGAGATTAAATTGAAAAAAAAATCCACCTCTAAAAAGTGTAAAAGATGGGTGTGTGATAAGAGAAATAAAAAAAAGTTTATATGTTCAATTTTTTTAGAAATATTTGGTATCTTAGGTATAAATATTTGTTCAACGAGGTATGAATACTTACACGACGATGTATGAAATACTTTCTCGACGATATATGAATACTTATATGACGAGTTGTGAATACTTGAACGACGAAAAATTCGAAAGTACTTCATCATGGATCTCATTTGAAAGAGAAAATTACGTAGAAGATGTCCGCAGTTTTAGATTCTCAAAATTTCTCACAGATCGTCAGAAATATTAACGAGATTAAATGGAGAAAAAAATCCACTTCTAAAAACGTGTAAAAGATGAGTGTGTAATTAGAGAGAAAAGAAAGTTGATGTCCAGTTTTTTTTTATAATACTTGATGTCTTAGGTATGAATACTTAATATATTATATGATAATACTTGCACGCATAAGTATCCATACATACGCGCGTCAGTTGTAAATTTTTTCAATCATAAGCGGTCCCTCAAGTAGTTAATGTAGTTAGTGGTCCCCATCGTACTTTACACATCAGTTAATCAGGGGGGCGTTTAGGGGACAGAATGGGGGGGACTGTTAGTCGATCCCATTTTTAGAACCATAATAACACAAAATTTAAAACTTAAATGTCAAAATAAAACTGTTAGATATGATATATATTATTTTCTCTATGCACACATAAAAGATCACAACATTATCATATTGTTTTGATTAGCATCAAGTGATTGAAAAAAGACACTGATGTGGACAAATTCTGGACGTTGATTTTTCAACTTATTGTTTATATAAAACCGAAATTGAAAAATTCTAAATTTTTTTATGTACATGTAGAAAAATAATATAGATCACATCTAATAGTTTTATTTTGACATATAAATTTTAGAATTTTTGTTATTAGAAAATTAAAAATGAAGGTATGATAGAAGCACACAAAAAATAGAAACATTTGAAGCCTTTTTTTCTTTGTTATACAACATATTGCAAATCATGGAGAACATGTATATGTTTATAATTTTATATTTAGAGGAGGGTTCAAATGCATCATAATATGCTCAACATTCTTTATTTCCATTTTTAAAGTCCGAACAGTCGATCCGAACCGCTCAACATGATCTTCATAATAAAATATGCTTGGAGCTCAAATTTTATATTTTTTTAGAATTTATTTACTATTTTTTTACATAGGTACAAGATCACTTTTTTGGATCGGCCAAAATCTCCTTAAAACAATGATTTTGTACCTATCTAAAAAAAGAGGAGGGTTCAAATGAACCACGATTTTGTGCTCCAATATGTTCCACATCCTTTATCTGCGTTTTTAAAGTCCGAACAGTCAATCCGAACCGCTCAACGTGATCTTCATAATAAAATATACTTGGGGACCAAATTTTATATTTTTTAGAATTATTTTACTATTTTTTTAGATAGTTACAAAATAACTGTGTTTTAAGGAGATTCTGGACCATCCGAAAAAGTGATATTGTACCTATGTAAAAAATAGTAAAAAAAATTTAAAAAATATAAAATTTGGTCTCGAAGAATATTTTATTATGAAGATCATGTTGAGCAGTTCAGATTGACTGTTCGGACTTTAAAAATAGAGATAAATAATGTGGAGCATATTGGAGCACAAAATCAATGATACATTTGAACCCTCCTCCTAAAAAAATAGTAAAAAACTCTAAAAAATATAAAATTTGGTCTCCAAGCATATTTTATTATAAAGATCATGTTGATCGGTTCATATTGACTATTCGGACTTTGAAAACAAAGATAAAGAATGTGGAGCATATTGGAGCACAAAATCATGATGCATTTGCACCTTCCTAATTTATTGTTATAAGTAATATATCCTTTATTATATGGAGGAGGGATCCACTTACAACATTTGAAAGTTACAACATCTTACAACAATTTAGTTTTGTGATTTTTAAAGTCCAAACAGTCGATCCAAACCGTTCAACATGTAATATGTACTAAAATGTGTTTGAAGATCAAATTTTACATTTTTGTATTTTTTTTACTATTTATTAAGTATTTTACAATACTACTGTTTTCAAATGCATCATGATGTTGTGAGTACATTTTAATACAGATAAAATTTAATCTTCAAGTACATTTTAATACAGATTACATGTTGAACGGTTTGGATCGATTGTTTGGACTTTAAAAATCGCAAAACTAAATTGTTGTAAGATGTTGTAACTTTCAAATGTTGTAAGTGGATCCCTCCTCTATTATATGAACGTGGCATGCAGTCTTGAATAACGAGCTGGCACCAATACAAATTAAATCTAGCTGTCCACAGTACTTATATATTATGTGCTGATCATATATAACTTGTTAATTTTTTTAAGGAGAATTTCATTGATCCCCTCAAAAACTTCAATATTATGTATTTCTTTCTCTAAACTTTAAAATTACATATTTTCCCTTCTAAACTTCTCAAACTAACAAATTTACCTATTTAATCAATAACATATATTTAATATATTTAAAAGTACTTAAATAATAATATTTCAGATTCTAAAATTTATTTCAGACCATTATACCCCTTCCTCCTTCCAATCTCATCCTTTCTCTCTTCAATTCTTTTTTTTTCTATTTGAGTGTCCGCCAAATTTATTTTGGAATAAATTTTCTGAGTTGTCCCTGCGAGTTGCGGGCAACTTAAATTGCTGAAAATGCTTGATTTTACTAAAAGTGGATTGAATGGTACCATACCATCTGATATTAGAGGTCGATTTCTCTGAATGGTACCATACCAGCTCATTTTGATTCTCTTTCTTCATTCAAGTATTCTAGCATTTTCAGCAATTTAAGTTGAAGAGAAAACTATCATTTTTAATTCTTGTCCCCAACTCCGCATCCCTATAAAAATATGTTATTCTATCATCTATATTATATTTAGAAGTGTCAAGTATCATATTTTAATACTTACATTGTTTCAAGTGCTTCCTGGCTTTCAAAGGAAGGCTTGTCAGAGACAAAATCCAATTGAAATTGTAAAGAACAAAAGCTCGGTTTAGCATATTTTTTTGTCAACCTATATATAGTGATTATATCATTTTAATAAACTAGTGTTTCTATTATTCTACCATGAATAATAGTACTCAGGTCTAGGACCGGCAACGAGCTGAACTAGACGTAGCTCGTGGCTCACTCATTTTCAAAACACGCGAGCTAATATTAAAATTAGAGCTAAAAAAGTAGATCGTGGTTCGCTCATTAGCTCATCGAGTTGGACCGAGCTAACTCGTGCCTATAATGTTTTCTTTTTGTACTCAATTCTCACATCAATTTGGGCTTAACTTTTTCCCTTCTGTTTTAATCAATAGGAGATTTATGTTAAGGTCTTAAAATTATAGCTCTTACCAATTCTATTGGAACTTTCATTTGCTAATTATATGAATAATAAAAGTAAAAATAAATGAATTTGGAAACTGTGCTATATGAATATTGGCAAATTAATTTTGTAAATTGAGGTTCATGCATGTATTTGACTGAGAAGAGGAATAGATAATTTGGGGAAAAAAAAAATTGCTTGTGTATGGTTGTTATGTTCCCACCTCCTTTTTTTTCCTCTGAAAAAAGAAACTAAAAAGAAAACTGGATTGAATGTGCATTGTAGGCATGATGAACTAACTGACTTTGCATATGCATTCTTTCTTTATTTGCCTTTCAGTTAATTTCTTCTTCAATCAAAAAGAAAAACTTTCAGCCTCAGCTTTGCTGATCAAGTAGATCTCTCTTTTTCTCTCTCTAGTTCTCTGTGTTTGCCTTTCACTTTATTATGCTTTCATCTCACTCATGGAAGATGATAAAATAATGGGAAAAAAAGAGAATTTCAATTGTAACTGTATTAAATTGTATAAGGAAACCAAAATCAGAATAAAATCCTACAAATTTTTCATATATATATATACTCTATATATATATATATATATATATATATATATATATATATATAGAGAGAGTATGGCTAATTTGCTTCCGGAAGCATTTCGACGAAGTGCTTACGGGGGCATATCTTAGTATTTGATGTTCAAACAACAAATTCAAACCGTTAGATGTTCAATCTATATTAAAATGTACTTGGAGACCAAATTTTACATTTTTTGGAATTTTTTACTATTTATTAAGCTGATTTGAAAAGTGCTGTTTTTCAATGCTGCAGAAATTTAATAAAAACAGCGGTTTTCAAACCAGCTTAATAAATAGTAAACAAATTTCAAAAAATGTAAAATTTGGTCTCCAAGTACATTTTAATATAGATTGAACATCTAACGGTTTGGATTTGTTGTTTGAACATCAAATACTAAGATATGCCCCCGTAAGCACTTCAGTCGAAATGCTTCCGGAAGCAAATTAGCCATACTCTATATATATACTTTTCCGTCAAAATATTGAAAT
This sequence comes from Carex littledalei, assembly GCA_011114355.1. Lineage (NCBI taxonomy): Eukaryota > Viridiplantae > Streptophyta > Magnoliopsida > Poales > Cyperaceae > Carex > Carex littledalei. The sequence continues at coordinate 16,921,941 of CM022079.1, forward strand.
TAGTTATTTTCCCATCGAAACTCTCTTATTTTATTAATATCCTCATTCCTTAATTTAATCAATTAAAAATTTAAATTAATATTAACAAAAATATTAAAATGACCATTTTGCCCTCCCCTTCCATTCACTAACTGACTAACCCCTTCCCCTTCCGTTATCCTTTCCACCTGCACCTCTCTTTCCAACGTGCTCTAAAAATATGTATACATAGAACTTAAATTGTACATTGTAAAAATATGAATAATTAATCTATAAAGGCTTAATCAAATTAATCCATCAAACTTTTCAGTTATCTTCCTTTTTTGCATTGACTCATGCAATGCAAATATAAAAGCAACAGTTTCAGGGGAAAAAAAAACAATGGAAGGGGATGGTTAGTGAATTAAAGGGGAGGGCTAAATTGCCATTTTGTTTTTTTATTAGTATTAATTACTATCTTTAATTTATTATTAAAAAATGGGGATATTAATAAAATAAGTCAATTTAGATGGGTAATAACTAATTTTAATATTTTAATGAGAAAATATCTAATTGATGAAGTTATGATGGAGATATATCTAAAGTTCTCTATAATTAATAAGGCAATTCGCCTAAACCTAAAACAAATCATACTAATAATAACTATTCAGACAGAAATATTTTATTGAAACATCAAAGACATACAATAATAACTAGTATGTACGACTAAACATGTCATAATTCAACAAAAAAATATAATAAAAGTTTTTATTGCAAAAAAGATATTACACCTTTGTCACCCGACATTTTTATTAATATCCAAAGTTTAATACAAATTATTAATTATGCCCGGAGTTCAAAATTTTCGCTAAAAATACTCAAACCGGCCAGAAAATGGCCGGTTTACTCCCCACTAAACCGGCCATTTTCTGGCCGGTTTACTCATTTTTTTTTTATTTTTTTTTTATAAGACTATGAATAGCAAAATAGTAAAATCTAACACTAAAAATTGAAATTTTTTGTTTAAATTTTTTGTTAGATTATTTCTTGTGATTTATAATTACCATATTTATACTAAAATACACTGGATTACTGGAAATTATGTTGAATTACACTATATTACAATAAATTATGTTGAATTACACTAAATTACAATAACTTCGCTAATTACGCAAAATTACGCTAAAGTAGACCGATTATGTGCCATCTTTCATGAATCATAAAAAATAGTAAAAAAATTCCGAAAAATAGTAAAAACTGGTATTCTACAAGTTCATTATGTAACTAATTTACTGAGCTACTTGGATTGAATAATAGAAACGAAAATCTTAATCGGAAACTTCAACTCAAGTTTTGAGGCTCTTCCCTTAGTTTTTTGGCGATTCTGAATTTCGGAATCTGGCATCGCGGGCACTGACGCATGCGTCTTTTCGCAAGCTTTCCGAAAAGTGGTCATTTGCTGAAATCGGACACTCGAGCGCCGTTTTATGACCGTTTGAAGTTTCGCCGTCGTTTTTCGCCGTCACTAAATTACATTACACTACGGTACACTGAAAAGGCGAAACTTCCGACGTTGCGTGGAAGGCATGGTACGATGAGCATGGACGTCCGGTGTCTTTCATCTTGCACTGATTGTTTTTCATTTACTACTGGTTGTCTTTCATGTTCTACTAGTTGTTTTCATGTTCTACTGATTGTCGTTCATCTTTCACTAGTTGTATTTCATGTTCTACTAGTTGTCTTTATTGTTCTACTAGTTGTCTTTCATCTTTCACTAGTTGTATTTCATGGAAATTATGTTCTACTGGTTTTCATATTTTTCTAGTTTTCTTTCATGTTCTTGTAGGGCGCAGAAAGTTGCACAGCGGTGGAAGGTGTGTGCATGTGTTAAATGTCTCATGGTTCAGCGCTCTCGATTTTTTGAAACATGAAAGAGAACATCGAACTTGAAACATTCATGTTATTTGCAACATTCATGTTCTAGTGTTATTTGCATTGGGCCTTCAAGATCTATGCTGAGTGCTTCCCGTTACTGCTGCCTTCATGTTATTCGTGGTTTCGACTTGGTTCTTTTGCGAATCGAGATTGTAGGAGGACTCCTGTAAGCTTTCGACACCGCTTTAAGTCAACATCAACGACTTGATATATTTATTTGGTATTCATTTCAAGGGTGTGCATTTATCCTTTCCCATGTGCGGTTTTACCAGTTTGGTTGATTTTTGAGACTTGATATCTTTCAATTCTCTTGGAGGTTTTGGATGAAACTTCACAGTCTTGTTCTATGGCGTCAAGACTATGAGTCAGCCAATTTTCATGATTTTTCATGATGTTTAGCCATGCCAATCAATGGTGCGAAGTGATGACCTGAGCAGCAATTTTACACATTTTTACAGTTTTCTGGATTTTGTCTTTTTCATTGTGATTTATCCACTTGGCCATTTTAGGAGTTCTTTATATGGATTTAAAGCTTGACAGGTGATCTACCAAATGGTCAAGTATCAGATTTTTCTGCCATGGGAGGCTATGATGAACAGTAAATTGAAGCTGTGACCATATTACAATTCATTTCCTGGTTTTTCCTTCCTGTTCTTTTGCAGGAAATTGGACTTTGTATCACAGATTTGAAGCCTTTAAAGCTTAACTTTGAATGATTCGGTTGCATGGTTTCGAAGAGGGATTAACAAAGAGCAGTTCAAGGGTGAGTTTGAGACATTTGCATTTATACCCTTCATTTTATGAATTTTCAAAGAGGGGTACTTGTCAGTATTTTCTGCAGTGCAGCTCATGAAGCTAAGGGTTCAAATCTCACCTTGTTCTGGTTGCCTTTCATGTTCTTCTAGTTCCTTTTGTGTTCTACTAATTGTCTGTCATGTTCTATTGGTTGTCTTAATCTTCTTCTAGTTGTCTTTCATGTTGTACTAGTTGTCTTTCATCTTGTACTGGTTGTTTTTAATCTACTACTGGTTGTCTTTCATCTTCTTCTATTTGTCTTTAAGGTTCTACAATTTGTCTTTCATGTTTAATATGTTATCTTTCATCTTGTACTGGTTGACTTTTGTGTTCTACTGGTTGTGTTTCATCTTCTTCTTGTTGTCTTTCATTATCTACTGCTTGTCTTTCATCTTCTTCCCATTGTCTTTCATGTTCTATTCGTTCTTTAATGTTCATCTAGTGTTATTTCAACTTGTTATGTGTACCGTAGTGTAATGTAATTTAGTGACGGCGAAAAACGACGGCGAAACTTCAAACGGTCATAAAACGGCGCTCGAGTGTCCGATTTCAGCAAATGACCACTTTTCGGAAAGCTTGCGAAAAGACGCATGCGTCAGTGCCAACGATGCTGGATTCTGAAATTCAGAATTGCCAAAAAACTAAGGGAAGAGCCTCAAAACTTGAGTTGAAGTTTCCGATTAAGATTTTCGTTTCTATTATTCAATCCAAGTAGCTCAGTAAATTAGTTACATAATGAACTTGTAGAATACCAGTTTTTACTATTTTTCGGAATTTTTTTACTATTTTTTATGATTCATGAAAGATGGCACATAATCGGTCTACTTTAGCGTAATTTTGCGTAATTAGCGAAGTTATTGTAATTTAGTGTAATTCAACATAATTTATTGTAATATAGTGTAATTCAACATAATTTCCAGTAATCCAGTGTATTTTAGTATAAATATGGTAATTATAAATCACAAGAAATAATCTAACAAAAAATTTAAACAAAAAATTTCAATTTTTAGTGTTAGATTTTACTATTTTGCTATTCATAGTCTTAAAAAAAAAAAAATGAGTAAACCGGCCAGAAAATGGCCGGTTTAGGGGGGGGCGTAAACCGGCCATTTTCTGGCCGGTTTGGGTATTTTTAGCGAAAATTTTGAACTCCGGGTATAATTAATAATTTGTATTAAACTTTGGATATTAATAAAAATGTCGGCTTTGTCACATCAAACAAAAATTAAAATTTTATATTCAAATTTATTTTTGTTGCATATAATTATTTTCTTACAATCAAGTCTTTGTACTTAAAAAAATTAAAATAAATCTAATAATCAATTTATCTTTTGTTTTCTTTTTTATTATTATGATTTATATGAATCAATCTTCGTTAGTCTAGGTTAATGGCTATTATTGCTGAAACTAGTTTATTTGTACTTGAACATTATTGTAAACAACCAAACATGACTTCCATTACTTAGTCAATTAATGTCTAAAAAAATAAATTATATATAAAAAGAACTATAAGTAACTAATTTAGAAGCTAATATAATTATGAGGATAGTATAATATAAATAAGAAAATATTATTAAATTTTGTTAGATATATTATACTGCAAAAATAATGTTGATTTTCTCTATTATCTTAGTAAATTAATGTCTCAAAATAACTAAATTATTGGTAAATCTATTATATCATTATAGATATTAATTGATTGTACGCAACAAATTATTATTTATACAATATAATATATTATAACTATATTGAAAATTTTAAAAGACTTATTTTTGTAAATAATATTACATACGACCAAAATATATAGTTCCATATTATTCAAATGTAACTATATAATTGATAATATAGAAGTTATTAATTCTACAATATACTTGTGAGAAACAATACATTATGCATGATAGGAAGGACTCGTTTATAATGGGTGATCCTATGCAATAAAGCACGACAAATTTTGTGCGACTTTGGATTAGTTGTATAATCGACACGTTATCATTTTTCAAAAAGAATAAAAACAAATAATTTTGCGAGAAACTTTTAAGAAATACATATTAGATAAAATAATGAATATGTATAGTCATTTGTCAAGTGAATCAGATCGACACTAGACATATAACCAATTTAAACAATTTACTCCAAATACATCAACATGTAAAACTAAATAGTGTCACACGGGACCAAATAATAGAACCGTAGCAAACACGATTACTTTTGTTGCATGAGGGATACAATTTCTTTATTTTATGTTATTATATGGATTCAATATTCATAATTTATTGTTGGAAGCAGTGTTATCAGAATCGGCCCTGACAGTTGGTTGGATCGAGAAAACTGGATCCAATTACTTATCCGGTTTGATTCGCTTGAAGAATTATTTATGCAATTGAACTGATCAAAACCGGTTTAAACTAAGAAATATCACGTTTTATTACTGTATATTTCAGTAAACTAAGAAATAACAATTCAATATTAAACTCAATTGTTTTAAAAAATTAGCGGTTGAACAAGTTGACCAATAAACCGTTAACCCAAAATTTTACCAGATCAATGTCCGATCCGGTTCTGATAACATTGGTTGAAAGAGCTTGATTTATTAAATCTCTTAGAGAATATCTTTATCATGTGTTATGGTAAGATACTAATTAAAATATATGTTGCCGAATAATGTTTTTTCAGGAGAATTTGTTGTTGAATTATATATTAAGTTTACTATTAATTAAAATGACTGCAATTTAATTATGTCGTTACAAATATTTATATCCTAACAGTATCATTGGAAAACTACTACGTAATGCTTAATTATGCCTAAATTCATTTTTCATTGCATAATAATTCATTTTGACGCATTTCACAAATATAAAAGTTAAGGCTGAATTTATCTTTACCTTTTATTTTGGAGACCAAAATAAAAATATTGCGAGAAATAACGCTAGTTTTGAAGTTAAATTTGTGGCGAGTCAGAAAAACAAATTGAGAATATATAAAAAAAGAAAAAAAAAATGTGGAAATATGAGGTCATTGTGTCCTTGTATTTTTCTAATAAGGGTGAACCGTATTTTTTTTTTAAGAGGATAATATAGTTAAAACCACTATTTTTTCAAATTTCCAACTAATGTCATAAATAAATTATACATGAATTGTGTTTGATTATTGTAGAGCAACAGATGGAGTAAGAAATTTATAAAAGAACTTAAGTTAGCAGTCATATTTTAAAATATTTTTTTAGTATAAATGTAACAAGTTCTTTAAACTTGATTGGTTTAGAAATTTCTCTCTACAAAATTATGAGGCAGACTCTTCTTTTTGTTTTATTTTGCATCTTTCTAGATTGTATATATTTTTGTCTGTGATTTCAACTCTCTTTATTTTTTCATTACTTAATGTTATACTTTTTTTGTTAATATATGATTAATAGTCAATTCGTCTACATCTAAGAAAAAACTATACTAATAATAACTATTCAAAAATAAATATTTTTTCGACATATACAATGAAAGACATTACAATTAACCATATAATAATTTAACGGAAAATATAACAAAATTTTGCTATTTTAAATGTGATATTGCACACTTAATTAACACATTAAATGAACCATTTTAATTTTATAGTCAAATTTTTTTTTCACGTAAATCTTTTTCCAACAATCAAGTCTTTTTGTTTATTAAAAATGAAAAAAAAATCAAATTTTATTGTTTAATCTATCTTTTGCTTCTTTTAAAAATTACTATCAAGGGATGACATGAGTTCGGAAAATATATTTTTAGTCATGAGCAGATGAAAACGCACTCTATGAGAGTATTTCTTTTTGTTAAAAATATTTGGTAATTTATATATCTATATATGGTTCTTTTTCTTCTCACACTATGTTCTAATTTCTAACTGCTTATTTGTCGCACAATTAGCTAGTATATATATGCTACAGAGGATCCTTGTCCATTAATGAAGTCTGACTATGTTAGCCTGCCACCTATACAAGTTTTAGTTGATCTGAAATATACAAAATATTGATTGGCTATTTTGGGATAGCTATACAATAGAAGACGTCAATTGATGGTTCTAAACTTTGACAACATTTTAGGTGCAGTATGTTTTGTATGTTTGTTGGATTTTAACTGTTGGTAGTCATTAGATTTATTTTATCATATAAAAATGTCACCATAAGTTATTAATGTAAAAGTTAATATCATTATGAGTTCAATATATTATGTGTGATGGAAAAAATATTAAAATTTGTTAGATATATATATGATTACCACTAAAATAATGTTGATTTTCTCTATTATCTTAGTAAACGATTGTTCTCAAAAGAACTAAATTTTTGGTAAATTTATTAGATCATTTTATATATGATTGCACATAACAAATAGCATATTTGTACAATATATTGTAAGTTTTTTTTTTAAATATGATTTTTTTAAACAATATTACATATGAGCAATATATGTTATTGTTTCATATTATTCAAATACAACTATATATAATTGATAACATATAAAAGTTAATTCACGATGTATTTGTGAGAGGTTGTACATTATGCATGATAGAAAAGACTTGTTTATGATCATGAAGTGTGATGGAATCATGTGATTTTGAGTTGATTGTATAATCGACACGTTGTCATTTTTTAAAAAAGAATAAAACAAGCGATTCTTGCATGAAACTTATATATGTATAGTCATTGAACAAGTAAATTGGACACCTAATAGAGAAATCATCAATTTAATTCAAACAATTTGTTCCCAATAAGTCATAACATGCAAAATTTAATTTGGCACACTAATATATAGTATAAAAATAATAAGGTAAAATCATAGCAAACAAGATTATTTTGCTAGAGTAATAAAATTTCTCTCTTTTATGTTATATGGATTCAATATTCATATATAATTTATTGTTGGAAGAGCTTGATTTATCAATCTCTTAGAAAATATCCTTACATGTGTTATGCATGTAAGATACTAAATATATGTTGTTGAATAATGTTTTTTTTAAGAGAATTTTTTGTTGAATTGTTAAGTTTACTATTAATTAAAATGGCTGAAATTTATCATTGGAAACTACTACCTAATGCATTAGGAAATAAATCTGCTGCGATCTAAAGGAATTGCAGGGTCCTTGTTATTTCAAATCTAACCTTTCATTTTTTTTTTTTAAATGCACAAATCTCAAAACAAATGAAGATTGGATTTGGAATAACAGAATCTTTATAATTCTTTTGGATTGCAGCAGATTTATTTCAATGCATTATGCTAAATTCATTTTTATGTACATAATAATTCATTTTGGGTGTATTCCACAATATAAAAGTTAAGGCTGAAACAATGCTAGTTTTCAAGTTAAATTTGTGGCGAGTCAGAAAAACAAATTGAGAATATATATGGAAAAATAAAAAGTGGGAATATGAGGACATTTGTGTCCTTGTATTTTTTTAAATAATGTCTTCATTTCAAAAGGATTCAGTTATGTGATATTTTTTTTCAATATTATTTTTTATTATAATTTATTTTGTAATACTTTAAGTATATTTCGTTGTTATTTCATACTTTAAAAAAAACTCTTAATGATATTTTTCTTATTAATTTATGATTAATAGGCAATTCCCCTCCACCTAAAAAAAAAACCATATTACTAATAACAATTCAGACATAAATATTTCTTTCGAAACATCAAAGATCCATACAATAATAAATACGATTAACAACATAATTCAACAAAAAGCATAACAAATTTTTTTATATTAAAGTAATTTTGAACATTTTCCACATCAAACAAAAATTAAAATTTTACTGTCAAGTGTTTTCTTTCACGTAAATCTTTTTGGATAATCATTTCTTTTAGCTTAGAAAAATAGGAAAAATAAACAATGATTGATTAATTCATCTTATACCTTTTGTTAATTTTTAAGATTATGTTTGGATTGATTATCATAAGGGCATTGTTATATTGTATGATGGAGTCATATATGTGAGTACTTGCACAAAATTACGATTATAGTTTCTGACATCTTTTTGTTTGTGCTAATAAGAGTAGAAAAGTATTTTTTGGTTGAGAAGGAGTATTACATATATGTGATATATCTATAACTATGAACAATATTATTATCGGGATTACGATCTCGTTAATTTTGTAAATTTGTGTTATTATATTTCACTAGAAAATTATGTATGTTGCAGTCTAATATGTTATTGGTTTTTTTGGAACATTATATGCACTATTTTAGTATTGATTGAATATAGCAGAAAAAACTAATTAATGTAAAATATATTATATGATTATCATTAAAATGATGTTGATTTTCTCTATTATCTTAATAAATAAATGTCCTCAAATAAACTAAATTCTTGGTAAATCTTTTAGATCATTCTAAATATTAATTGATTGTAGAGAAAGGCAAGATAACACAGTTGGTTAGGAAAAAATCTTATGACTATTGGTTATCCAAAGATTAAGAATTTGATTCCTCTCACGATTTCGCAGCCTTTGCGAAGGTTTTCAATAAAAAAAATTTGATTTTATGCAACAATTAGCTTATTTATACAATATATTATAAGTTTGTTAAAAAAAATTAAATATTTTTTTTTCAAATAATATAACATATGAGCAAAAGATGTTGTTCTAAATTATTCAAATGCAACTATATATAATTGATAATATAAAAAGTTAATTCACGATGTATTATACATGATGGAAATGACTCGTTTTTTTTATGAGTTATCTCATGCAATAAAACAAACAATTTTTGCATGGAACTTGAAGTATTGAAACTTTTAAGAAATATATATGTATTAAATGAATTTTTGTATATGTATAGTCATTGGACAAGTGAATCGCATACCTAACAAACAAAGATCACCAATTTAGTTAAAACAATTTTGTTCCAAATGCCTCAACATGCAAAATTTAATTAGGCACCCCATTATTTAAGTTATATGGATTTATTGTTGGAAGAGCTTTATTTATTAATCCCTTGGAAAAATCCTAATCATGTGTTAGGGTAAGATACTAAAATATATGTTGTTGAATAATGTTTTTTAAGAGAATTTATTGTTGAATTATTAAGTGTACTATTAATTAAAATGACTGCAATTTTATTATATCGTTACAAATTTTTATATCATAACAGTGTCACTGGATATATATAAACCATTTGTAGTATATAGTTAAGTAATAAATTAAAAATATTGAATTCTCTAAGGACAAACTAAAAATCATAAAAGAAACATGGAAAAAATGAGTTCACTTGATTGTTTACAGAAACTTGTATTGAATTCTCCAAGGACAAACTAAATATTGAATTTTTTTTTGTTACTATTTGCCATATTTTTCATGTCATTTTTATTTTGAAACCTCTGTATATTGTCAACATTCAAACAGATCATCTAACAAGTTCAAATGCTCCAAGAGTTACAAAAAGCATCAAATTAATTGAACCTTAATTCTATGTACAAAACAAATACAATAACTCTCATCTGAAATAATAGTTAGGAATGAAACGACCCATATTGAATGGCAATCCATAGAACTCCGCATTTCGGCTATCGCCTCCGTAAGTGCGAAACGGGGTCCACCATGTCATGCCCCGGTCCCGCCCCGCCCCTCTAAATTCCAATGAGTTGTCTAAAACCACGGCCACGATTAATGCAACTGTTGGTGGCGAGGCAAATGTCGTGTTAAGCCAGTCGTTAAACTGTATACAAAACAACTATGATTTAAGGATGCTAAACTACATTATAATATCAAAATCCTCGCAGCATTATAGTATTGATGCCGAGCTAAAGAAATTTCTTTATAATGACTATAATGCCCCCACCCAACTAGTGTTAACCAACATGAGCATCCAAAGGGGAACCAGAGAATATAATATGCAATAGAGTGAGGCTACGGTACTATACATAGCGCGGATTGGTCTGAACTACGGATCAATATTTTTGTTTTCAAAATCCAAACGGTCGATCTAAACCATTCAACATCATTTTCATGACTTGCAGACTAAATTTTACATTTTTTTTTTTTAAATTACTTTTTTTTTAAGATAGGTAGAAAAGATCAAGTGATTTCCTACCTATCTAAAAAATAGTAAAAAAATTATAAAAAATTATAAAATTTGATCTACAAGTACATGTTGAACTCAGATTGATTGTTTGGACCTTGAAAATGAAAATATTGATCCATAGTACGGATCAATATGCTATGCATAGTACCATAGCATCATTCAATATACTATCAGTACAGTATATTGAAGAGAGGAATTTTGTTGACTATCCTATTTCTGGTATGTGCAAACTCTTTTCCGGGTTTCGAAAAATAAGAAATTCCCCAGTGAAATTCAGGTACCTAGCAATATCTGGGGAAAATAAAGAAGTAAACCCAAATGCAAACTAATTGGATATTTTTGTAAAAAGGAAGGTCAAATGGAGAAAATTATCATACCCATCCAGCTTTGGTGTGAGCAGGCCCGTGCTGAGCGGATAGTGTGTACCGGTTGAAGTATTCCGGAACCGATAATCCAAGATAGAGCGATACACCAACAATAAACAGATTTCTCATCGAATTCATGTTAGTAAATTGCAACAGAGAGAGTCCCACCGCCGCTAAAAGCACAAAAAAACAATGATTAATGTAACTACATGAAGATTTTACAATTAATTCCAACAAATCCAGAGAGAAATTTATGATCAGAACTTACCAACAATTCCAAAGAGAATGCAATATACTGCGGCAAATATCGGGAAAGGTATCGATGCAAACACGGCTCCAAATTTGCCTATAAAAAAAATAGAATCAAGTGTGTAACTCTGAAGCAGATTCTTGAAAAGTTCATATTTACCAAAATGTCCCTCAGGGGAAAAATATAAGAAACTTCAAGTTTTAAGTGGAAACAAACTTGGAAATAAACTCTACCTAAAATGGAGAAAAAAATCATGAAACCAGCCGAAATCTGTATAACCCGACGACTCCCCACACGTGTTGATCCAAGAAGGCCCACATTCTCTCTGTTAGAGTATACAAAAGTTTGAGAGAGAGAGTAAACATTTGATTCTATGTCAAACACAATAAAATCTATCAGTAATCAAAATAGTACTCACATAGAGACAGTAGAGCCGGTTAAAGAACCACATAGCCCATCTATTAGAATTCCCAATCCCTATTTTATTTATATAATTAAATAAAAAGATACTACCATAAATTTTATAAACAAATAAATTAAACATAAGTGAAACGACTAATTAAGAAAAATGATTAAATAAATATAAAAAAAGAGGAAATAAAATTCCTACTTGGAAGCCAATGCCTCGACTCAAGATAGGTGCTGGAGGTGGAGTTGCACTGGCAAGTCGAGCTGCCGCTTTAAATGCTCCAGTTGACTAAACAAAATATTAGGTCCAAGAGAAAGGGTGAAAACCAAAAAAAAAAAGGAAAAAAATTAATAATTGTTCAAATAAAAAAAGAAGTACCTCCACCATAGAAACTATGGCAGCAGCCATCATGCCGAAACAGTGTCCGGCATCAAAGGTTGGTGGACCCCACTGAAGAGGGTAGGGAATCATTATCCTTTCAATAGTTCACAATCATATCATTTCATTAGTATATAATTATATTTGCACAGTTAACATGAAAATTTAAAAGATTCAATCAAACAATGAAGCGAGATGAAAATATTTAACAAAATGAGTGAGGCTATGGTACTATGCATAGCGCGGATCGGTCCGTACTATGGATCAATATCTTCGTTTTCAAAGTCCAAATAGTCAATCTGAACCGTTCAACATGATCTTCATATTGAAATGTAATTGTAGATCAAATTTTTGCATTTTTTAGAATTTATTTACTATTTTTTTACATAGGTACAAAATCACTTTATCCAAAAATTCTAGACCATTCAAAAGTTATATTCTACACATCTAAAAAAATAGTAAGAAATTCTAAGAAATGTAAAATTTAGTTCGCAAATACATTTTTATATGGAGGTCATGTTGAACGGTTTCTCTTTGAACTTTGAATATAGTAAAGAGGATATGAAGATAGAAAGATGAATTAGAGTATAATAGAAACTAACCAAGGGGCTGAAGAGATGAGGTTGGCTTTGTCGGTACGGCAGTTAATTTGTGTATGCAAAGGCCGGTTTTTATATGCACCACCGGCCGTTAATATAAGAGCAAATACCCATACAAAGGCTATTGATATTAGCAATGCGAATCTCTCCAAAATCGGTAAGTGCCTTGTGTGAATCCATTTGAAATACTAGAATAAAAAAAAAAAATTACAATTAGATGAAAATTTATGTATTTATATGCATATTCTATGTATGAATATAGAAAGAGATAAATGTCAAACCTGAGACAAGGCAACAAATAAGATAATCATGGGAACACCAATCTCGACACATCTTCCAGCCTGGTATTTTCATGGAGAAATTATAAATCATAATGGACTTCTCCATTTCAGGAAAAATGGAGAGAAGAAAGAAAGGGTCTATTTTTTGAATGACAAAAGGACAAGAGGAAACAACCATATTAAATAGATCATGTTGGTTATATAGTAAACGTGTGTACCAAATAATAAATACCAGGGTCCCCACAATTAAGGTGCAAATATGTAAAAAATATGTGCAGAGGGGTAAAAGTGTAAAAGTGGTACCACAGGGAATCCTCTGTCAAAAAGGCCAAAACCAACCAGTGCTACCACTGGTACCATTCCTAACGGGCTGAAAAATCTGAAAAAAAAAGAAGAAAAGAAATTATACTGCTTAGCATATTATTTTTACTGGTATCATTATTGTAACAATAATAGTAATAAACATGCATATGAAAAATTAAGATTGAAATATTCCAGCACATCATTTTCAGAATCAATAGGTACCCTTTGGAAGTATATAAAATGTGGCACTTTCTTTAATAAATAAAGATGCCGCCTTTACAAAATGTGAGAAACACAATTAAAGATGTGGTGCCAAAGCCCCTAAAAAAGGATAGCTTATATCAACTAATGATTGGTTAGTCTGGTCAAAGATGTCCTATCACCATTTCAATATATTCCACAAAAAAAATTAATTGGGTTTCGTAAAAAATATCCAACTGGAAAATTGAAATAATCACATAAAAATAGCAGTAGTCAAATTATTGGTCAATATTTCTTGTGAGACAACGCATTATTTCAACTAGTTACAAGAAAGCGAAAAGATTGAGACTTTGGATCCATAGTCTTATTTTATTTGCACTTCTGCCACCAAACTTCCAATTTTTGCAATTAAATACGCAAAATTTCAGAATCTATCAATCAACCACAAAAAAATTAGCAAACTTAATAGTGCTTAATGAAAAAATTGTGAAACAAAAAAATGAGGCTGGGATTGGAAAACTAGAGCTTCGGGGCTTAAATGCAAAATAAAGAAACTCAGTTTGTTTAGATGACACCATGGAAACTGATGAGAGTCTAAGGCACAGCAAATTTTTTTTTTTAGTCATAAGAAGTTAGTGAGATAAATAAAAATTCAGAAAAATAGATGTACCTCGAGCAAATACCCCATAATTGGCTAAATCCGAGAATTATTTGAATCGTAGAAGAGATTATTAAGGCACCTTGTGTTGCTTTCATCGTTGCACGAAACCTCTGTACACAAAATTACAAATGACAATACAAATTTTGAAAACAAATTTCACTGAGTGAGATAGAGCGATAGATAGATAGAGAGAGAGAGAGAGAGGTCACCTGATGGTCGTCGGATATATTAGCAAGAGAGGAGTCTCTAATTATTGATAAAATCGGTACAACAAATGCAAATGAACCACCTATCACAATTGGAAGCCTGGTACCAACTAAGGTTTGTACCAGAGTGTTTATACCAGTTACAAATAACAGTGTCTGTACAACTCTTGCCTTGTCACCCTGCACATTTATTCACTAAGAATTACTTTAAATAGAAAAAAAAAAATCACCCAAAAATTTATGTTTCCAAGTGAAGTTTTGCTTGAATTATTTCCAATTATTAAAGAACAAAAATGAAAAAAAAAATAAAAAATCTCACATCGGAACCACCCATGAGAGGAACAAGCATAGTTGGTATCATCACTGTTGTACCCAAAGATAGTACATAGTGCTGAAATCCCAGAGCTATTGCTTCAACTGCAATTTTTACAAATTCACAAATTTTTACATAAAGTTCATACCTTTTTTCTTCAATTGGTAACAAATTAGAAAGTAAAATGAAAAATAAACATACACCAAGAGGGATTGGAGTCGATGCAATACTCTAAACCTTGTAACTGATCCATGGGACGATACATGAATTCCTCTGGCTTCATCTCCGCCATTTTCTTCACAAATTTCACAAATAATTCAAGTAGAAGAAGAAGAAGAAGAAGAGAGAGAGAGAGAGAGAGAGAGAGAAGAAAGGGTTTTAACAAAGATGAAACTTTACTATTAATATGATTGAATTTACTAGCGAGCAAATTGACTAATTGAGTGAGCAGGAATCAGTAACTGAGAAGCGAGAAAGAGAAAAGGCAGGAATTTGTAATTGTGTTATAGTTTTGGGATGTATTTGTAATTAGTGAGTGTTCATAGCACTGAGAAAAGAAGAAAAAGGTGTGGGGAAATGGGTAAGGAGAGAAGAAAGAAGAAGCCAGTGAGAAAGGAGAAGCGAGAAAGGAGAAAAAGAATCCCTGCGGTACCTTACAGCTTGAATAACTCCTATTTTCTTTAAGATTCGTGCTAGGTTACGATAAACGCTTCAGATATCATTCTATACTGTAAGGTACCGCACTGTATCTGACTCGAGTGGTGGAGCCTGTGGGGGAAAAGAAATTCGTGCCAGCTTAAGATGGACGATCTAGATGTTAGGCTTTGCTTTGAGATTCATGCCAGCTTAAGATGGACGATCTAGATGTCATTCTATACTGTAAGGTACCGCACTGTATCTGAACTCGAGTGGTGGACCCGGTGGGGGAAGAAATGAGTAATGACATGTACTTTAGACAGAGAGAGAATAATAAATGTATTATAAAAGGACGCATTTGCAAAAATGTCCTCCTTGGATAGATTGATTGTCCCACCAGATACCGGATCCTCTCCAATTGTACGTACGAATTGAGAATCACTGATCCATTGAAAATTCAACACGTGGAGGATTCTTTGATCTGACGGTACAAGCGAATCTCTCTCTCACAGGCTCAAAGCTTCCAAATGTAAAAGAGGTTTCGGTTTTAGTTTAGTATTTATTTTGGCGGCCTATGGATAAACAAATTCATTCCAGCATCATCATTAAAAAAAACAAAATTTGTAATCTATGCGAATTATTAATGTATCATTTTTTATATTCTTTGATATGACAAGATTCTTTATAATAAATTATATCTAATTATGCCTATCATACCTACATTAGGTTCCGTTAAGCTCTATGACCGTCTGATATATTTTAAGATCCGTATGCTCCATTTTAATATTCATATGTATTCACGTCAATTTTTGTGTGCACGGATCTTAATATTTTGAAACCATCCGATGGGTTTTAGACTTGAGTTCACCAAGAACTTGGTGAACACAAGAGCACCCTAGTTCTACCCATATAATGCTTGCTTTTTGAAAGATAGAGAAACTAGAAAGAATCCACAACTACAATTAGACAAAGGAAAAGTGGATCATGACATCTCTGAAAAATAAAGGAAGAAAAGGAATAATTGTAAAACTTACTAAATGGTTGAAAATTATATATCAAATGACAGCTCATCACAAAGATTTGTTTTTTCCACTTGTTTCTACTAACTAATAATTGAGTTGTATGTATTAAGTTGTTTGCTGGTTTTTTTATAAAGATTACAGATTAAGTCATTCAACTGTTTGATATTCAATAGAGATTTTTTCAAAATTATTATATTTTTCATAAAAAAAAGTTAAACCATTCAACTACGATTTGATCAGAATTCTATTTTTAACACGGCCGTAACGTAAAATTGCGAACAATTCTTTTTTTTTGTATATATATCAAATGATAGGTCATCACAAAGATTTTTTTTTCCACTTTTTTTCTACTGTAACTAATAATTGAGTTGTATGTATTAAGTTGTTTGCTGGTTTTTTTATAAAGATTACAGATTAAGTCATTCAACTGTTTGATATTCACAGGAGATTTTTCTGAAATTTTTATATTTATCATAAAAAAAGTTAAACCATTCAACTACGATTTGATCATAATTCTATTTTTACACGGCCGTAACGTAAAATTATGAATAAAAATTTGGTATCTGCAACTTCACGCAGACAATTTTTTTTTTTTTATCAGAAAAGTTGTTGTGCCACCTTAAATTACTCTCTTTGACCAAAGTAAAATTGAACTAGTTTTTTTTTTTTTTTTATCTTTTGATTGGCCAAAAATGTTAGGGGGCCCACAAACTTTGCTGCTGCAGCTGCGTTGAGAAAAAAAAAAGAAAAAAAAAAGGAAAAGTTGTTGTATAAATGGTGGCCGACATCCCATTTATGTACCGTGTTAAAATGGATTTTCTACAAATTCGTGGTTATTTAATTTGACTTTTTTGTATGAATGGTAAAAAAAATATCTTGTTCTGTTTTGTTTTTTGTGAAGAAAAGTTGATAAGAACATTTAATTCTGTCGACTGATTCACTATTCTTACATTTAATATTGAACCAGTTTTTTGCCCTTTTCTTTTTTCTTATTATTTTTTCTAGTGATGGAAGCTCTATATTACTATATATGCATTTTCTTCTTCGTTAACTCCAGCTGGAGTTGCCTTTTCAAATCTATATTTTTCATATGAAAAATATCATAATAATGCCTTCACTGGATCGGACTTTGGATTTTTGCAAATTCAACCTCAAATGAACTTAATTTTTATCACTTCTTATATCAGAAGAAAACAATTGGGTGTTATGTCTGGAAAAAGAGCATTTTGATGGGCATCAGATCAAATTTGGTCTAATGATAGGCCGAAACTGCTAGATGTGCATCAAGATTTGCTCGATTAGTTTAGATTCACGTGGTATTTAAAGCAAATCGAACGGCTAAGAACATATTATTCATAGAAAAATCTCGGTTTCGTTAAGTCTGACATTTTTCTTTCTCAAAATTACTAATAGATTTTCTAAACGAAATTATGCATAAAATATGCATGGAATTTTATTATCTTTTATATGCATATTATATATGTAGTGTAAATATCGTGTCAAACATGTCAAGATTAGATCAGGAACCGGAAAGTCTATTCCCACATATTTTCTTTCTGTACAATAATAAAACCGAGAAAAAATTTAGCTGGATCGGACTTTGGAAGCTTGCAAATTCAACCTCTGATGAATGCGAAAGGGACGTTTTGATGGGTATCAAATTAAATTTGGTCTTATGATAGATTGAAAGTTCGGAACTGTTCGATATGTGTCAAAATTCGCTCGACCAGTTTAGATTCACGTGGCATTTAAAGCAGATCGAATGGCTTAGAATATATTATCCATCGAAAAATCTCGGTTCTGTTAAGTACGACAATTAAAAAAAAAAAAAGGCTCCCTCGCCAAATATCATTCTCAGCTGAAATAAGTCACAAATTTAAAATAACTAAATAGAAGGTTATCTCCATAAAAGTACCTCTTCTTCTAAGTTCCACATCGTAATTGGGAGATTTCAGATACACTGCGGTATTATACCGTGTACAATTGAATCTGCATCGTCCATTTTATCCTTGCACGAATCATAAAGTAGACCCCTAATCCAAAAAGGCTTGCGTGATCGACGTGTCCGGTGCTTATTCGGGGATAGCGTAGGGCCAGTATTATTTGAACTTTAAGATTCGTGAAGAACGTCTTTGAACGGTTGAAATTTTCCAATAAGTCACGCAAAATATGAGATATCTCAGAGGAAGCGAATTCAATTACTGGGAGCTCATCCACCGGAATTCGAATCCCCTAAAGTAACCCAAATTTTGCTTTTGAATCCAGACCGTTCGATCTGCTTTGGCACGAATATTAAAGGTCCATGAGCATTTCATGTAGGGCCGGATTGGCCTGATTCTGATCGGACGGTCCAGATATAAACTCAAAATTTGGGTTACTTTAGGCGTCCTCAGCCATTCTACTGTGCGGTAGGGATACGCTTCGAATTCGCCTCTCAGTATTCGGGAAACTGTTGCAACAACATGGCGCGACGATCGCACCTCCACCTAACAGAGGTTTGCGCGCTCGCATCAGGCTGCGACGATCTCTCAATTCTAGGCTTAGGTGAGCGCGAGGGATGGCTCGACGATCCTTCCCTTCTCTCCTCGCTCTCTCCTTACAACCACTCCCTCGCATTGGCGCACCCTTCCAAATCCCTCATCCTTGTGCTCGCATCCACTTCTGGCGATCGCGTTGGGAACGGAGACTACGCGGTTGTTAGCAGGATCAGACCGTCTCTTGGTGAATCTGATGGGTTATTGGCTGCCATCGAGTGGGTCCCCCATGTCAGAGACGGAGAGATTTTTGAAGGTGATGATGCAGCGCCTGTTCTGGCAGTGGGGACCACTTTGGGGTACTTACTGTTTTATTCTCTCGCCGGTGAACTTATTCACAAGCAGGTGCTTCTCTCTCTCTCTGACATGGGGGACCCACTCGATCTGAATTTAGATTTGTATTTCTCTTATGGATGCTTTTATTATGCAGAGTATATACCCGGGAAGGATACTGAGACTCAAATTTAGAACGGCAAAGGCAAAGGCGGGATCATTACAAGAATCGGTTTCTGACGAGCTCTCTATTGTCTTCTCCGGCATAATTGCTCGGTTTGATGGATTAGATATACAGGTACTTTATATTTGGAATTATAACATACTGTTAACTTAAGAGAGATTGAGTTGCACATTTATTTATTAAAAAAAAATTTGTGGGTATGTTAGGATATGCTTCAAAAGTGGTCTGACGAGGCGGGATCCAGGGTTTGGAACAAGAGGTTTCAGGATGGAAATGAAGAAGAAGAGAGCAATTTTTCAACTGTTCCCTTCCAATTATGGAATGTAAATAAGTTTGGATCTTGTGCAGATGCGGCAATTGTAGGGTTGATGCCCCCTCCCCTCATGGAAATTCAGGTAAATTTTTCAGAAAATGTTGTATAATATGTAAAGTAACTTACCATGATCATATCTTAATGCAACTTATATTACAGAGATTTATTATTATATATTAAGTGTAAAGTTGAATGTAAGAGTTGCAATTTTGTTGGTTTTCAGTCGAGTCGACGTTACTACTGTGCTGTCACCATTGGAGAAGATTCTGTTATCTCTGCATATCGGTACATTTTTTTTTTCTTTCTTTTTTCACCATATTAATCGGGACTGTACCAGTTAGGTATTGGAGTTAATTAAATGTACCTAACTTCATTAAATTTAAAGGCTGTCAGAAGACAGGAGCAGGTCATTGGTAGGGGCAATTTTGTCAAGAGTTGGAACAGCTACTATCTCAACTATTAGCTCTTTTTCAAGTATACTTTGGAGAAGAGAACCAAGTCCCACAAAAAAAACTCGGCCCAAACCCCAATCCTTCGCAAAAGGTTGTATTTCTATTTAAAACATGTAATATGTATCCATCAAATATTCAAATGTGAATAGTCAATTAAAACATTTTCTTTTTGATTTTTTTCATTTGAGACAGCATCGCCTCTGACATGTGTGAAAGATCCACCAAGGAGAGGGGAGAGACTAACTCTCTCTCCTAGCGGTACATTAGCGGCTGTTACTGATTCTTTAGGTCGGATTTTACTTCTTGACACTCAAGCTCTTGTGGTTGTCAGATTATGGAAGGTTCTTACTTTTACTTTATATATTTGTATAATTTTGATGAAAAAAGGGAACAGCTACCAAAAAATTAAAAAAGAAAACCAACAAATTAAACCCGTAGTTCATATTTGCAGTCATTTTTGTATTGGAAACTAAGAATAAATGAAATAACTTTTTTTTTCAGACCGAAATTTTTTACTGATCTATTTCCTTTGTATTTGTTGTTTGTCCATGCACTTCTCTAGCCTTAATTAGTTTATAAATGTGAAAAAGAAATTGTGTATTTTGCAAAGAACAACTTGAGCTCTTCTGATGCATTTTTATGCATCCTTTTTTTTTTTTTAATTTTCTGAATTGTTTGTATTTGTTTTTGCGGTTATAGGGTTATCGTGATGCACATTGTCTCTTTGTGGAGATGTTAGCAAAAAAAGAGAAATCGGCTACTTCATCTAACTATTATGGATATAGTAAAAACGACTATTGCTTGTGCTTAGCTATTCACGCACCCCGTAAAGGAATTATCGAGGTACACTTCCTTTTTACATAATAGCAAGGCCTAATATTTTACCACCTTTTGTGCTCTAATTGCTAAAAATTAAATATTTTACAAGAAATTACCATTGAACATGTTTTTTCTCTTAAAATAAGACCTTGACAATGCTTTTTTCATGATGAAGTAAGATGTTTGAAGGGTAAATATTTGAACAAAACAAATTTTGACTTCATACAGTGCACGGACCATATGCAGCGCTGTTTTGATTCTATAGTACGTGCCCTGCATGAAGCCAAAATTGCTCTGTTAAAATCTTTACCTTGTTTGAAGTTCCTCTCTTTACCACCAAAAGTTAAATAACATATGTGCATTTATTTGATTTCAAATGATTCCTATAATACTAAATGGAAGTTATTTATTTATGCTCTTCTATGAACTAAAGGTTTCGCTTGTTTACAGGTATGGCAGATGAGAACCGGGCCCCGCCTCCTGACAATACAATGCCCCAAAGGAAGTAAAATGCTACAACCTTCAATTAGGTTATCTTCTAATTCATCATACAATCCGTTGGAGGTTTACTTGTTAAATGGCGATTCAGGCCAGTTGTTTGCTCTAAACCGGCATATTAGCTAATTAATTAAGGTTCACATGCATTTATTTATTTTACTTGTGTGAGATATATAATTATTTGGAATTTTCCATTTAATTGCTGATTGTTGTATAGTAATTCATTTGTGTTCATTATATTTATAGTGAAATTGTATGAAACTCTTGCTCTTGTATTTTTTAAGTTTTCAAGGGGTATACTTGAAATTTCCCCCTTTTTCATAATATTACTAGTGTTAAAGGCATTTTTATTTTGTTGGTCTTCTTGCTTCTTTTGCATCAATTTTTATAGCTATGATTTGAGTTTTCATGCAGAAATTATCAACCACAATTGATTTTAATCAAAACTATCAGCTGGTAAGTAAACATAAATTTGAATTTATCTGAATTTCAATATAAGTTGATACAACTTGTTACTAACGCATGCTATTGGTAAAAATAAAGAAAAAAAAGAAGAAGAGGATTAAGTAAATACATAAATCAGCAAAGTTAAAACTTAGCCATGAATCCAAAAATATATGGATCAGCTGCATAGTCCCTAATCTACATTTAAAAATACCAAAAAGGAGATGTATTACAACAAAGTAACACTAAACAGGCATTTAATTGCGCCTACGAACAAAATGAAAATGAAAAAAAAAAATTAGGATTGATTCAATAGCTTATCATGAAAAACCTTTCCGAGTTGTTCGTAGAGAACTTGTTGCTCTTGAAAGCTTAAATTTTTCAATATCTGTAATAAAAAAAAAAAGCACAAAGGGATGCAATGTTAAATAACATATTAAATAATAATTTGTTGGGTTTTTTTTTTTTGAAGCCTGAGTATATATATATATATACCTGTTCAAGAATCATCTCTACAGTGAAGTCTTGTGGCCTCACAAAAGATTGATAGTATATGTATGCAAATACAGCCATTACCATCTACAGAGAAATACAAAGAATAAATTTTAGAAAATAACAATAAATCGAGTTTAGGTTGTTTACATATTTTATATTAAAGAGATTCAAACAGATTTGAAGTCACAAACCCTGAAAAAATTTAACAGAGATGAAACCAAATTTCTTTCGAGTAAATATTTCCTAGTAAATTTCGTAATTAACTGAGTTTTATCTATGTTTAAATAAAGAAAAATAAAAAAATATAAATTGAAGTACCTGACAATCCATTCTATCAGTAATTCCACCATGACCAGGGATACTGTCACCAAAATCCTACAAAGAAATGTGATTAAGTAACAACTAATAACAAATAATAGAAAGAAATAAACTATTAAAATGAGAAAATTGTAATTACTTTGACTTTGAAAGCTCTTTTGAAACCACTGGCGAAAAATCCCCCAAATGGTGCAATTATGGATGCAAACAATCCAAGAGCAAGTGCATGCCACTGCACAGGTAAAATTGGAATTTCCTTCCATGGAAACTACAATAAAGAAAATAAATAAATAAAGTTAGAAATTAATATTAAAAAGATGAATAATACTGTTTCATGTTAGATGAAAGATCATGTTAAAAACAACTTGACCTGACAATCACATGTAATTTTTCAAGAAAACTGCATTGAAATGTAAGCAGTAAGAATTTTTCAGGGTCAATTTTCGCGAAGGAAAACAGATAAATAAGGGAAATGCTTACAAATTGAGCACATTTAAAACTACCCAAACTGCCCCTACTGCATCTCATATTTTGTACGGGTACATGGGATGTTACTCAATTTATAGGGGTAACTGAAACATTTTGAGGTTTTGCACAAGGTTTCCATGTAAAAAAATGAAAAAAAATTATGTTTTAAATATATTTTCTTACCCAATCAGGAACCAATCCAATTAACGAGTAAGACTCCGGCTTAAAAAGCGGGCCCGGGTCACAGTAAAGCCACCCAGTAGAAAGATCCTGTATTTATCCAAGGTCAAAATTACATTAACATAATTAAAAGATAATACAGTTTTAAAAATGAAAATAAAACAATTAAGTAGAGTACCTTTCTAGGACATGTCAACCACTGGAAGCGACCCATTAAATTTGCCAACTGACAATTGAAAAAAAAAAGAATGAGATAAATGATACTATGAAATTGAAGTTTCCCTCTGTATTTTCATCATGAAATAAAAAAAATATGATATTTGACTAACCACAAAGGCTGAGAACATAGTAGTAACAGATGCCCCGAGAAAACCTTCCCATGTTTTCTTTGGAGAGAGTTTTATTAATGGTGTTTTTCCAAAAAAGAATCCAAAGAAATATGCTGCTATGTCATTTATTACTATAAGAGATGCAGGTAAAAGAAACCTGAAATTGTAACAAGACAACAAATTAGCAACAAAAGTGTTTAAATTTGACAGTCAATCAAAAAAAGAAACTCAAAAACCACAACTGTTTGGGATGACATGTATAATATTTTGGGGGAATTTCATTTATACCCCTCAAAACCTGAAAATTATGTATTCCCCCATCTAAAATTCATAATATCATATTTACCCTTCTAAATTTCAAAAACTCACAAATTTACCCAATTTGTTGACTTTTCTATTAAAACTCATTTTAAATTAATAAAGTACCCATTTTACCCTTAATTAAAAAAAGAAACTTAAAAGATTTTGAGCAAAACCCACGACTGTTTTGGATGGCATGTATTATATTTTAATACTGGTAAATGAAAGTATGGTAAAAAAAGGACATGAACGTACCAGAAAATTCCTTCAAAAATGTTAGCAACAGTAAAAGAGGATTGAGCGAAAACTGTGAGAAGGATCATGTGGGTCCACGCATACTGGCTGAACTGGTATTTATACATTTTTTTCTTCAATGTCAGAATAAACCACATAAAACCTGGTAAGATAAACAGCATCAGTAGAATGTATTAACAATTGAACTTTAAAACTAGTGCATCTCTATGAAATAGAAAATAAGAAATAAGGTAAGAAAAAGTTATAAAACATAAATTGATATATACCAGCTATGTAGAGGAAATAACAAATAAACATCTGGTACTTGACAAAGCCGCTCACTAATTTATATAACAACTTGTCAGATGTCACAGTGTTCACGAGTTGTTGGCTCAGAAAGCGGCCATATGTAAACAGCATAGCCGTGAAGAAAAAATGCCTACAATAATATAAAATTAATGAGTTAAATTAACATAAAAAAATGAACCAAAAGAACCCACTTAAACACACAAATATCAGAAGCAACAAAGATAAAATTTTGGTTTGCCAATTTTAATTCGGTTAAACCCCTACCCTCAAAGAACAAAAAAAATGCGCAACGTACCAATTTAACATTCTAAAACCAGGGAGTTGTCTCGCTTCGTTGCCCCTGCGGAGCAGGTTAAAGAGTTCTCTAGCCATGAAAATTTGTATCACTACCACCATGGCACAAATGTAGAGGTGTCCCATGTAAATTATCAATACAAACCCTCCAATCATCCAAATTGACGAATATGTCCTTATCAGCATGGACTTGTACTTGTTCCTGTCATTTATCAGCAAATTCGGCTCGCTTGATTTGTTCCCACCTGCAGGGACCTAAATGCAAATATAATTTCATAAAGTGATTCATTATAATTTATTAAAATAGCATAAACCCCACACAAAAAAATTTACCAACCTCGTGTGAAGAACGTTTTCGGTGTCGAACTCGGCCTCCATGAGTTGGTGTAGATTCACCGGAGCTGCTTTCTTTTATCATTTCACCCCTATTAATCTTAAAATTACCAAAATAGAAGTAAAAATATATTCCAATCCAAAATTTTATCTGAATTTGCATGATTTTAATCCTAATAAAACCTAAAGCTAAACTTACCCCAAATTACTGAATTAAAACCTAACCAAATAATAAACATTTTCACCTCTAACTAAACACTAATTTGGACTAGAAATGGGAACAAAATTTGGATTCTGGGTTTTAATTTTGATATTAAAAAAATCAAAATGAGCAAAAGCAAAAAAAGTTTGACAGCTCAAAGATTGCTGCTTTTAATAACCCATAAAATCATATTCTTAAAAATTAAAGTACCCAATATTAATCAGCAAAATGTATTGAATAATCATGATTGACAGCAATAAAATATATTATTTTTTTCGATAATTTTTTATTTAGGAGATTAAAGATCATACCTTTCGAAGATTAGAAAACTGGAATTGATGTATTGATTGAATATTTATCCGATTTCGAATGGTCGAGGTGGCGAACAAGTAGAAATAGTAGCTCTCTCTTAACGAAAAAAGTGCTTGCTCGCCTTTTAGATTCGTTGTTTGTTCTCTACTTCTTTTTAATTGCAAAGATATAAAGAAGGTATATTTACATCCAGAACCTTCCAACTTTTTAAATTTGTTCCGATTGTCCTTAAAACGTTATGCACGTGATCGGGTCGGGTTTGACGAGTAGGTAACCCGACCCGCTACCCGTTAATAGAATGTCCTAATTTGATGAAATTGTTGCTAATCAAGATCAGGTATTCAACATCAAATTTAGATCAAAATAAAAAAGGACCGAATTTTATATTACTAAAATGTCAATCTGATTAAATTACAAATATCATGAGAATGAAATAACAGTATAAATGTCGACTTAACGAATTTCGTTATTTATTTATAGATATAAATTATAACCGAGTTCGGCTAGTATGACATCAATTTCAAAAAAATTAAATAAATTTCAAACGACTAATTCAAACCGTTCAAACCGATTTACTTTATGAATGATGCGTTTACATGCAAATTTTTTATTTTTTTGAGTTATTTTAAAATCAAATCAAACGGTAAAAAATATTGAAAAAAAATGAATGCATTAAAATTAACTTAAAAACACTCATATTTGACCGATTGACTTGATACTAAATAAGTTTGAAAATTTATAAATTTTACATGTAAACGCACAACTAATGAAGTAGATGGGTTTGAACGGTTTGGATTCACCGTTTGAAGTCGATTCAATAGATTTTAGAATTGCTATTATAAGACTGAAATAACACTGATGTCATATTAGCCCACTCATTATAATTACCGTAATATATTAATTCGAGTAGAACTAGGGTGTTCTTAAGCTCACCAAGCCTCTTTGTGAGCTTAACTCAAAAACTTATCGAATTGGTTTCAAGTGACATATTCAAACCGTTGAAACCGATTTACTTCACGAGTAAATAGTTTACATGTCAAGTTTTTAAATTTTTGAATTAAATTAATATAAAATTAAGCGATAAAAAAATAATGAAAAATGAACGTATTAAAATTAACTAATAAATCTTTTTTTTTTACCACTTGACTTTATATTAAATTAAGTCAAAAATTTATAAATTTGACATGTAAATGCATCACTCGTGAAGTAGATCGGTTTCAACGGATGATCGTTTGAAGCCAATTCAATAAGTTTTTAATTAAGCTCACAAAGGGACTTGGTGAGCTTAAGAACACCCTAATTCTACTCTATTAATTCTTGCATTATTTTATTTAACACATTCCAAATTAATAAGTCAATTCATAGTTGTAAGGTAAAAAAATCATATAATAATCGTTAGTGGATATCATTTTTAACGGGCATGAATCATGCATGATCCAAACCCGGTTCCAGTTATCAAGTCCGTTTAAACAAGTAGTCAACTGTTTCATTGAAAGAATGAAATCAAGTGGTTGTGATTAGATGCCTAGAAATTTGGTGGTCATAAATGGTTGGCTAAGATGTCGCTATTATATTATATGATTATGATATGAGATAGATAGCAAGCACTTATTTATTTATCATCATATCTCTAGAAATAAATGAGGTCGCAACATTTATTATGTTGCCCAAATTGATTGCCGCATGATACACCAATCATGGGATTGCTTTTTCTCTCTCTCTATATATAGTTGAGCTATTGCTTCGTGAAGTAAAAGCCGTATTTTACTTTACGCTTATATTTTCGTTTGTGAAGTTCAAAAGGTTGATCTGGACCGTTTAACATGATCTTCATAATAAAATGCTTGAAGATCAAATTTTATATTTTTTGAAATTTGTTTACTATAATTTTTAAAATTTTTGAAAATCGTTGTTTTCAGAAAATTATGGACCATAAAAAATTATGATTTTCAAAAATTCTAAAAAAATGTAAAATTTGGTCTATCATCACAATTTAATATGGAGATTATATTGAACGGTTCGGATCGACTGTTTGATTTGAAAACACAAAATATAAGCATATGTCATTTACTTTATGAAGCACAATAGCCCGACTCTATATATATATAGAGAGAGAGAGAGTTGGGCTATGGTGCATTGCAATGTATAGCTCTTCCTGTATATTGGACTATAAACTGTTGGATTCGAAGTTCAAACAGTCGATCTAAATAGCTCAACATGTTCTCCATATTAAAATATGTTTGAAGACCAAATTTTATATTTTTTGGAAATTTTTTACTATTTTTTATTTTTTTAGAATTTTTGAAAATCACTGTTTTTTAGAAATTTCTGGATCATAGAAAAACAGTGATTTTTAAAATTCTAAGAAAATAGCAAACAATTTCCAAAAAATATAAAATTTGGTCTTCAAGCACATTTTAATATGGATATCAAATTGAACGGTTTGGATGGTTGTTTGAAAATCAAAACCAACGATTTATAGTCCAATGTACAAGAGGGACTATACATTACAATGCACCATAGCCCAACTCTATATAATAATAATAATAATAATAATAATCATCGTCCAAATTTGGATTTTAATGATGAACTCCCTTATCACTCAAAAGAGAGCAATGTTTCTTTTAATATTTATAAATTCGGAAATGCTATCGGTTCGGACTGCAAGCGCACAATCCTATCGAGTAGTATGTTCGAGGTCGATCCACAGGGAATATTAGTTCAATGCTTTGAGCGATCGAATCACAATATTTCGAAAGGCTAGACGAAATCTAAAAATTGAGAGATGTTGTTTTGATCAATGTAAATTAGGAAGCAATTAAAAGTAATTAAAATAAAGATAGAGATGAGAATTCCTAGGGTTTCGGCACACCGTTGCCACTTAATCCGCCTTGACAATATATTCATGTTGCGTCTGATTTCCTGTTGTTATTTTAATGAAAGACACCACATAGGTCACTGCGATTTATGTTACGCTAGAATGACAGATCTTTCACCGAGATTCTACATAGGACACTGCGATTTACTTTACGCAAATGTCTGATCTCTCAAATACCCCAAATTACTACACAGATCACTGCGATTTACTTTACGCATGTGATGGAATTTGGTACGCGTTTTGTTGGTCTGGTTTATGATTTCCCCGCTAAGGTTTTCTTCACATAAACCTAATAGATCTCAACGAGACTAATTCATACAAATAGTTTCTCTTACCATTAAAGTACTGTCACTACCCTAACAGACTCAAACTAGATCATTGAAATTAGATGAAGAGATAATAAATCACAAAAGCATTTTAGTACAACAACAAGAAACCATAATCAACAGAAATATATATATCAAAACATCAAGAGTAACAAGGTTTACTGCCTAGCCCTAAGAAAATGAACTTAGCCGCGGAACGGCATGGTTACAGGCACTCCTCTCTTCTCACTTTAATCAAATCTAACCCTAATTACAAAGATAACTAATCCTTCTGCCCAGGGGCCTTATATAGGAGTGGAGGGACATCTGGAGGTTGAGTAGGGGCTAAGAAACTGATCTGAAAACAGCTGTCGGCAGTTATTCCCCAAGAGATGCCTTCGGATACGGACCGTTTAGGTGATACGGTCCGTATTAGGGCCTTGGCAGTTAGGGTTTAATGCTTCCAGCGCTATCTTCTGGTCTGTGCTAGGCCTAGTCCGTATTAGTCAATACTGGCCGTAACAGGGACTTAGTCGATGAGCGTCGCTGATCCGATTGACCCGATTCTATCTCCATTTGGTGTAAAATAGTCCCAAAACCTGTTTTCTGCAATAAAACATAAAGAAGGGTGACAGTAGCCTTTTTCTCTAAATAATTAAACATAAGTGTGAGAAAATATGTAAAACCTAAGCCAAAACCCTACGTAAATCATCATTATTTTGACTCTGATCACTCCCCTGCTCTGATGTTTCTAGAAGTTTTTTTCTTGTTTTTTTTGGAATTTTAATTCTTGTCTGAATTTGTTTGCACGTTTCGTTGCCACCATTGTTTGAATGGTGTTAGAATCTTTGAATTTGGTCATAGAAATCCTTCGGAAAATAATAATAAAATTATGGGAGCCTTTGTTGAGTATGAATTTCATTTCTAATATTACAGTAAAGCAAAAGTTTTTCTCTTTTAAAACCGATTTTTTTTTTATTTGTGTCATTAAAAAATATTTAAACGTATAGCACAATTATTTTTATTCTGAATTTTGATTTATACCACACACACTGGCATGTCAACACTGTTGGGTCCGGATCTTCTAAAGTAACTCAAAATTTGAGTTTGAATTCGGACCGTCCAATTAGAATCTGCACAAATATTTATGGGACCCCGTAAATTTTACATCCAAACTCAAATTTTAAGTTACTTTCGAAGATCCAAACTCAATTTTTTAACTAATTAAGTCACTCTCATAAAATACTTATAATTTAGTGGTTAGAGTTTCACTTTGCCCAGTCTAGTTGTTTCATTTTTTCACCTTTGTTTAACATATGATTTGTGATCTGGTATAGTAGATTGTTAACTTCACTATCTACTATCCCTACAATCAGAGGCGGAAATAAGAAGCAACAATGGGAGTCAATTGACTCCATTTTTTTAATTTTTTTTGTATTTATGTATGATTTTGTATATAATTTATAGTAAAATGTTATGTTACGGTAAAATTGATCCCATTCTCTACACGAAAATTTTACATAATTGACTTCATAATTCGAAAATCTGACTCCGCTCCTGCCTACAACCTACAGCAATCTAACTATTCACAGTCCAATATTCAACATGATTTTTGACATAGTACAATATGACCGTATTAATGAAATCTAGATATTTGATCTCCACATTTTTTTTTAAAAAATTTTTGTTTGCAATTGTGCATGTACTCTCAATTCTTAGGATACGCATCTGTTGTTATTCCAATGGAAAAGCAGGGTTCTGCTTTTCGGCTCTCAACCATCAAATTCATTGAGATCCGGACATGGAACAAATTTCTTTATTAAGATACGTGAATGAAAAATTTTAAATAGTTGAGATCGGAAAAGTAGAATCCTGCTTTTCCATTAGAATAACAGCATATTTCATTCCCAATTCTTAGTACATCATCTTTGTTTCCTCTGTTTCAACTCTTAATTTCAAGCTTCATGTCAGTAACTTATATAGCCATTTGATTTTTCTAGTATTTAACATGATTAATAATTTTTAATTGATGCTTAGATTTTTCACACAATATGCTTAGATTTTCAATTGAGAATTGAGATACCTCTCAATCCATATTGGAAGATTATTGAAGCATCCACTTATTACAAATTCTTTTATCAAAGATAGCAACCACCAACAGCTCTCATACAAATTGGTGAAATCACATTCAGCCCTCCATTTAGTCTTGAATCTCACTTTTTTTTTAAAATTTTTCTTTGTTATATTTGGGATGTAACCGAATAAAATTTTTGGTTATATGGAGATAACCGAAAATTTTATTCAGTTACCCCAATTTTTTTGTAACCGAAAAAAAATTTCAGTTACCCTATAGGGAGCGATTTTTTTTTTCGGTTACCCCAACTTTTTTATTTACGTTTTATAAAAAAATTCCTAGTAGAGCGATGTTAAAATATCAAATATTTTTAACTTCAGATATTTTTTTTATCTTTGCTATTTCACTTATTAATATAATATATAAGGACATTTTGATCTTAATATACTATACTTTATTTTAATTTTATTTTGCTTACTAAACACAACAATTTTTTTTTTAGGTTTTGAATCTTGCTACCTTTAAAGTAAAGCATATTTTATTTTGGGAGAATTTCATGAACATCCCTCAAAAACCACAAAATTACGTATGCCCCCTCTAAAGTTAATAATATTATATTTACCATTTTAAATTTCAGAAACTCACATATTTGTCTAATTTACTGACTTTTCTATTAAAATTCATTTCAAATAAAGTACTCATTTTATCTTTATTAGAAAATACATATTTATAACCGCAAATGGTTCAATTTCTTACATGCATTTAAGGCTACATGAAATTCCCCCTTCTATTTTTAAGGCAATAGTAATTTGAAACAATACAAGGGCCTTTCTATAATAAGTCCTGCTTTGGCTATTATCTTTACCAAACTCTGCCTTCCATGTTTTCTTTTCCTCTTTCTCGTCTCTCTTCATCTACTATCTAACGAAACCCTAACCCTAACTCAATCCACCGATCTAGCAATGGCGAACAGTAATCTCCCTCGTAGAATCATCAAGGTAAGTGCAATTCCTTCATAGTTCGATCTAATTTCATGATATCGCCTCGATTCTCATTCGACTTCATTCTGAAATCCATCTTTTTTGAATTTTCTGATTTGAAACAGGAAACACAGAGACTGCTTAGCGAACCAGGTAATGATTTCCTTTTTTTTTTTTTTTTTTGCAATTTCACCCTCTTATTTGTAAAATTGTGAAGTCATAAAAAAAAGACTCCTCAGTGATCTTAAACTACCAAGGTAACTTAGGTACCAAGGATTCACTTCTAACTTCTAATTTTGTTAAATAAATAATTTTTGGTTATCAAGCAAAATTCTTTATTTTTGTAATATACCCAGTAAAGTTGAAAACTTTTGCATTTGAAATAACTTCATTTATACTCGAATGCAATTTTTCATATTTACTAATTGTATAAATTATGTAGAATGTTTTAGAAAAATGTCAGGCTTCTAATTGAACGGTTTTCGAGGGCAAATGGTTACGCTTACATAGTGACATTTGGGTACATGCTCGTGTAAGCGTCAAAAGTAGAAAAATGACTTGTTTTCCCTAAGAAACCGACCAATTAGAAGACAGACATTTTTATGAAACTTGCTATTAGTTTTTATTTTTTAATGGAGGGTAAAATGGGTACTTCATAAATTTAAAATGAGTTTTAATAGAAAAGACAATAAAATCGGTAACTATGTGAGTTTTTGAAGTTTAGAAGGGTAAATATGATATTATGAATTTTAGAGGGAGAAATATGTAATTTTGAAGCTTTTGAGGGATATACATGAAATTCCCCCTAAATGTTATAATCTTTGTCTGTTGTTTTCTCCAGCTCCTGGTATTAGTGCATCACCATCTGAGGAAAACATGCGTTATTTCAATGTTATGATTCTGGGTCCCACACAATCTCCCTATGAAGGCTAGTAATCTACGTGATGTCAGTAAAATTTATATTGATCCGTGCTTTGTAGTTTGATTTGTTTGATTAATTGAATGTGTTTCAAATGACTTAATTGATTTAGGTGGGGTTTTCAAGCTTGAGCTGTTCTTGCCTGAAGAATACCCAATGGCGCCCCCAAAAGTATGATGTTATTTATTTTTTTTAATTATATGAGTGAGGCTATGGTACTATGCATAGCGCGGACTGATCCGTACTATGGATCAATATCTTCGTTTTCAAAGTTTAAATAGTCGATCTAAACCATTCAAAATGATCTCCATATGAAAATGTACTTGCAGACTAATTTTTACAATTTTTAGAATATTTTTACAATTTTTTTAGATAGATAAAAGATCAATACTTTTGAATGGTCTAGAATTTTAGATCAAGTGATTTTCTACTTATCTAAAAAATAGTAAAAAATGTAAAATTTGATCTACAAGTACATTTTCATATGGAGATCATGTTGAACGGTTCGGATCAACTGTTTGGACTTTGAAAATGGAGATATTGATCCATAGTACCATAGCCTCACTCTAATTATATAAACTTAATTTCGATTTTAAATGATGAAGTGTGCTCTAAATGTTTATCTGTTCAAATTGGCGTCATGTTTTTTTGAAACAGGTCCGGTTTCTAACCAAAATTTACCATCCGAACATTGACAAGGTGAGTTGAAATTCTTTTATCTTTTCTTCACTGCATTTGTTGTGTGCTTGTGTGGGTGTTCCAAATGATAAGCCACGCCCCTCAAAAGTATAAGAGAAGAAATGAAGAAGAAACAGTAAGAATCAAAATGAAAGAAAATTGCCATTGTGTGTAGAATGCTTTTATTTGAACTAAATTCAATGCGATTTGTGTAGCTTGGAAGGATATGCCTTGATATATTAAAGGACAAATGGAGTCCTGCTCTGCAGATTCGTACTGTTCTTTTAAGGTAATTTTTAATGTTTTCGAAATTTATGTTATTGTATTATCCTTTGTTTTGTTACACCTAATAGTAATTGGTTACTATTATTATTATTATTATTATTATTTTATTTTTATTTTTTATTTTTTATTTTTTTTGCAGTATTCAAGCACTTCTTAGTGCTCCAAACCCGGATGACCCGCTTTCTGACAATGTTGCTAAGCATTGGAAAGCAAATGAAACGGAGGCTGTTGAGACAGGTAATTTTGGTGCCATATGGTTTCAGTTTTCGTTTTTATACAATTCATGTTGTTCTTTGGTTGGTACCTAACTACCTATGCTGCACAGATTCTAGTATATAGTATCTAATCTACAGATATAGCATTTTTTTTAAATCAAAAGATGCAATACGTTTAATATGATGTTCATTTTATTAATTTTGAAACATAGGAAAGTTCAACTGCAAGATTAAAAAAAAAACACATTTTTATTAATTGGAGCACCTTTGTCAGCTGTAAAGGACAACCAGTTTGCACTTCCTAATATTTAAAATGAAAAAGGAGTACTGGTCAACTATACGTGGGTCTCACAGCCAATCTGGGTAGTATAGGTTGGTACCAAAATGTACCAAAAAGTATTCCTGTAGTTGATTCTAGGCTGCAGTTAGCTTTGTTTTGTACCAAGTTGTATTAAATAGTATTCCTGCAGTTGCTTCCTTTTCCTTTTGTATGGTGTTTCGACTGTTCATAGTCAAGTTTAATGGGTAATGACATGTTTCCCTATACCTCAACGGGTTCTCTGTTTTCTGGATCGGGATTTATTTGTCAAGCATGCCCTCTGTTGGAAGCAATGTATGATAAAAATGCTCAATAATCTATCATTTCTTCTGAATTATTTATTAATGTTACAGCCAAGGAATGGACACGTCTATATGCGACTGGAGCTTAGGTACAATGGGTGGATTAGGAAAAAAAATATTTGTCATGAATGGGATATATGCTTTATTCAACCTTATTTAAGAATCAGTGGTTAGGAGATTTGGGGGGGGGGGGGGGTGGGGGGGGTTTCGGTTGTGTGGAGAGTCTATCTGTTGACAAATCTGATGCTTATGGATGTCTTAATAGTGATTTCTATGTTGCCTGTTTGTGTGTGTAAATGTATAAAAGGAATAGCAGATTAATCATACTTCTCCGAGGCTTTTATTCAAGATAAGAATTATGTGATTGTTTTTAGAGAGTATGATTTAATTTTGAAATTAGTCGGTGTTTGTCTTGGTTTTATGGGTTAGTATCTTCGCTGAAGTACTTGTTTCAACTTTGCTCTTAGGTTTGTGGTATTGATTTTGATACTATTGATGCAAGGAATTTTTTTAGTAGAACTAGGGTATTCTTATGTTCATCAACTCTCTTTGTGAACTCAACTCAAAAATCTATTAGATTGGTTGCAAATGATGAATCCAAAAAGTTGAAAATTAATTTATAAACATTCTAATTTTGACAGCTTGACTTCATACTAAATTAATTTCAAAGTTCAAAATTTTTACATATAGACGCATCAGTAATAAGGTAAACAAGTTTTAACGGTTTGGATTCGTCATTTGAAGTCAATCCCATAGCTTTTAAAGTTGAGTTTACAAAAAAGCTTGGTGAACTTAGGAACACCATAGTTACTCGCATTTTTTTAATGTTTTTTGTTGTTGTTGTTGTTTTTATTAATACTCCTATTTTCCCCTAATAGATGTTTGTGATTTAAAGTGAGCATAAGATTTGTGCTTTTAATAATTTTTTTTTCTTTTCTTGGAAGTAAAACATTTTATCTGGAATCAAATTTCAATTGGTAAAGCACCAGTTTGGAAATCAATATATAATACTAATGGATCACATCTCAGAAAAAGTACAAACATCATAGACTAACAAGTAAGATTTGATTCATGATCCGTGCGGGCTGCTTCAATATTCGTGCAGATCAAGCATGTTCGGATCATGAAGTGAATTGGATGGTTCCAAATGGCCATCATACTCGCCCCGCTTCTGTTAGGCTGGCCCACTGGAAATCTTTTGTGCTTTCACATGGAGCACCTCGACACATACCCACTGATAAATGATAAAATGAAGGACCATATATAAAATGATTAAAATCCCATCGGACATAATATTTTGTGATTAAAATTAAGGCAAATGCTTCTGTGCACATAAGGACCTATTTGTAAAATGAGCATATTTTCATTTTCAAATTTCAAACAGTCGATCCGACTGTTGAACATTATCTCCATATTAAAATGTACTTGGAGGTCAAATTTTACATTTTTTCGAATTTTTTTACTATTTATTAAGATGGGTACAAAATTCAATGGTCTGAATTTGACTAGTTTTGTAAAATACTTAATAAATAGTAAAAAAAATTCAAAAAAATGTAAAATTTGACCTCCAAGTACATTTTAATATGGAGATAATGTTGAACGGTCGGATCGACTGTTTGAACTTTGAAAATGAAAATATGCTTATTTTACAAATAGGTCCTTATGTGCACAGAAGCATCCCTTTAAAATTAACTATATTATTTTATACGTAGTTATAATTACAAAAACATATAAGGCCCATATTGTAATTTGTAACTCTCTCCCGTTTCCTTTTTTTCTACTTTACGAAAGAAGTCGACAGAGGGTTTAAGAGAGAGAGAGGGAGAGCGAGAGGGAGAGGGAGAGGGATATCATGCCTCTGTACGATTGCATGCTATTGGTGAAGCCGAAAGTGAAGAAGGAGGAGGTGATGCAGCTGATGGCACGTGTCGGCCGGGGGGTTTTCCAGAGGAATGGCGTCATCACCGAGCTCAAATCCTTCGGCAAGGTTCCTCTTGCGTATGGGATCAAGAAGCTGGACGGGAGGCATTTCGAGGTTAATTTTATATTTTTTATTAAATAGTTGATTTTGTTTTGTGTGGTGGGTGAATAGAATCCTGTGCTCACCATCTGTTTGATGAAATGCTCAATGAGAACTGATTGGTAGAGACAGTTAATAGTTATCATTAGAACTGTTTTATAGTTATTTGGTTATAATCTTTAGCGAGGAGGGCTCAAATGCCCCAATAATTATGCCCCAATCCTCTCCCAAAATCTGAACAACACATCTAATTTTAGATTAGATGTTCAGATTGTCTTTCGTCCGACTTTTCATTTCCAAACTTGATTATGGGTTGATTTCAAACACGAAAGGAAATAATATCAGATATATGCCCCTCCAATTACCTAGAAATTTGGTATACATGTGCGGCGTTGGGGTCGGGGTCGGTGTCAGAAAGGACAGGAGGGTCGACGGGGATAGGGGCGCGAGGCGCGCAGAAGGGGTGCAGCTTCTGCCCGAAAGAGTCTAGAGAGGGTGGAGCTACGCCGAGAGAGAGGGAGGCAGATCTTCGATTGTTCCTCTTCAATTTTATCGCACAAAAGGGAGAAAGAGTGGAACTGGATGGTACTGGAAAGGGAGAGAAGAGAACTGTCGGACTGGTGAGCAAATTTAGAGGTTTAATTTTTTGGATCCAGCATTCTGATCCGCACGGATCTTAATGGGAATGAAAGGGTGCATGATTTGGGAGACGATTGGGGCAGAAATGGTTGGGGCATTTGAGCCCTCCTCATCTTTAGCTCATGCCAAACATAATTAGTAAACATTAGATGTTCAATTCTCCTTAACCATTGCAAAATATACATGTTCCATTTAAATATTTTATAACCTTCAAGGATCAATAAAATAGTGATCGGATGATTTTCACTTGTATTTATTGTTAGCTTCTTCATGGTGGATACCAATACTGTACTGTTCAGGTACTGCAATAATACTTCATAGGTCAGAACTTTGGATAATGCAGTAAAATTTTGGTTTCTTGGTTCAACTGTTAGTTCAGGAGATACTTTAGATAATAATGAAACTTAATTGCCCTAAGATCCTTGGCTATTCTCCCAAAACCCTAAGCTTGCCATTAGAAAAAGGAAAAACGATGATCAGAGGTGAATTGAACTGGTAGTAAAGCTCTCTGACAGATTCCTGGTCCAGTTCAGTACCCAAACCTTCCATCCACGATATGTATGCATCAAGCAGCATTGTAATTCATAAGCTTCTATTTATTGCTGCATTGCTACTGTTAAAGTGTTAATGCTTTAGACTGATATTATTTCAAATTTCTGCATGTTTCAGGGTCAGTTTGTGCAAATGACACTGATGGCCCCACCGTCGTTCCCTCAGGAGCTGCACTACCTGAACAAGGAAGATCGGCTGCTGCGCTGGCTGGTGAGGAAGCACCATGACGCTGTCTACGGCCTCGATTTCCTCAATGACCAAAATGATTCCGAGCATGAGTCCGACCGTGAAGAACACACCTACGAAGAAGAAGGCAAAAGCGAATCCAATGCTGAATTCATATACGAAGATGATGATGATTTAGATGAGATGGATGATTACGAGGATGAGGATGATGGAGGTAATGAGAAAAAGTAGGATTGGGAGATGCCTACGTGACAAGAACAGAATGAGCTTTGTTTTGTGTTAGTTCTTTTCCCTTTGTTGTTTTGAAGACAAGATGATTCGGGTGAGCGTAAAACTCGACCATGATTACGCCTTATTATGTTAATGTGTGACAACATTTTTGTTCTCTGGGTTTTTTTTTGTTCATTAGAATAGATAAGTGTCATTCTAAATAATAGTTGGCAACTAGGGAGATGTCATGGATTTGTAACTTTCTAATTATTGTCATTGTCTAAATATTTGATCTCAAGTCCTTCCATTGACTAATCAGCATCCAATAATTACAAGCATACCAATTCAAAAGAATTGCAAAAAAACAAGAAGCATAGGCTTCCCACAAAAAGGGTTTAAATGTCAAAACAAGCCCTACGAACTCCACCATATTCAAAATAAAGGGGGAATTTCATGTATATCCCTCAAAAGTTTCAATATTACGTATTTATCCCTCTAAAATCAATAATTACGTATTTATCCTTACAAATTATAGAAACTCACATATTTGTCCAATCTAACTCTATTATATATCAAATATCTCCAAAAATAATTAAATAATATTTTTTTAAACATTAAAATTTATTTTACAATATTAATTAATATTGTAATGACCACTATACCCTTTCTTCCTCTCTCCCTTTAATCTGTTGAGTCTTGAGAGCGCAAAACATCCCGCCTCTTCTCACCAAACACGCTCACATAATCTCCCGGCTCTTCTCTCGAACTTTCTCCCCGCCTTTCCTCATCTCTCGATTTCAGTTTTGGTACTGGTACGGTTCAGTGTTGGTACTGGTACGGTACTGTTCAGTGTTGGTACTGGTACGGTACTGTTCAGTGTTGGTACTGGTACGGTTCAGTGTTGGTACTGGTACGGTTCAGTGTTGGTACTGGTACGGTTCAGTTTTGGTACTGGTACGGTTCAGTGTTGGTACTGGTACAGTATTGTTCA
Organism: Carex littledalei; assembly: GCA_011114355.1. Lineage (NCBI taxonomy): Eukaryota > Viridiplantae > Streptophyta > Magnoliopsida > Poales > Cyperaceae > Carex > Carex littledalei. Next base: position 16,961,150 of record CM022079.1, read on the forward strand.
ATATTGGTACTGGTACGATTTAATACTGTTCTCTAACACAGTGGCCTTAGAAGGGAAAATAAAAGAAGGGTAAAATGGGAATACATAGAAAATTAATGTTAAATATAATAGATTGGACAAATATGTGAGTTTCTATAATTTGTAAGGATAAATACGTAATTATTGATTTTAGAGGGATAAATACGTAATATTGAAACTTTTGAGGGATATACATGAAATTCCCCCAAATAAATAACACCATGTGATCACCTGCAAATTTGCTAGAAAAATTAGCCAATTTTGTTTGATCTCTCTTTTTTTATTTGCCTTGTCTGGTGCCATTGATACGGATATAGCCCCAAATTGTTCTATCAAGGATTGTATTTCCATTACATATCCAATTTTTAAGTCCTTTGAAGAATTGATAGTAACCTGGAAAGAAGAAATACGTAATTAATAAAAATAACAATATTCCTAAACACATTGTTACTTCTCAATCAACAAAACTATTTTACACCATAATATAAGAAAGGAGAAGTGTATATTCAATTTTATGGTTTAACAGTTCCGCACATAAAAATGGATCTGTAGATTATTAAACCAAAGCATATAAACTGAACAAGGCATGAGACTCCAAACTTAATTTCTAGGATTAGAATCACAATTTCAACTAGTCAGGGGAAAATTTGCAAAGGTTGACTTTTTGAGAGGAACAAGGGTTTCAGTGACCCAACAAGTTTTGGGGCTCAAAATTTTTTTTTTTCTATTTTGATCATTAAAAAAATTGCAATTAATGATTACTCACATAATAAAATGCAATTAATGAAGAAAGACATGCCAGTCATAGAAATCCCATTTGCTGCTCCCCTTTGGTCTTGAGGCTGTCTCATTAATGGAACCAATTTGGGTCCGATATCCATTGGATTCAAAGTGAGTTTGATGACCGTCCGATCTGCTTTAAGATTCTCGCTGGCAACTTTCGCGTCTGCTTTAAAATTCATGGGCACGAATCTTAAAGTGGATTGGACGGTCTCTAAATTCATCGGATCCAAATTTGAGTCCGATGGGCATCGGACCCAAGCTGTTCTCCTCATTAATTACTTGGTAAGAATGGTATAAGAATATTCTAATTAAGTGGAAAACTATTATGAAATTGACCCGTTATCAGGGAAGTTACAAAATTGTATAATTTTCTGTAGAGATGTACTAACAGAGAGTATGCTTTTCAGCACAGATGCACAGGTGACAACAATTCGAGCACTAGGTCCTCATAGGTAAAACAAAGAGTAGGAATAAATTTTGCTGGCCAGCAAACAAAGATTCTTTTACTATTTTATCAGTGTAATATCAAAAAAAAAAAAATATGTATCACCATTATTGTTTTGTGTAATTATATATCAATCACGATGTAAGATTAACATCAATAATATATTATTTCATATAATATAATAGAATATCATAGCACAAATTAAAATATGTATTATTTTTGTATATTCAATCCAACACAATTACATGTATTTTAAGGGTCTAATTCACAATAAAAAATATTTGACTACGTACTGAAATAGTTGAGTGAAACATATCTCACATTATAAAGAAAAATTATCTCAAATCGATATATGTGTAGTGAAATATACATATTTAAAATATCTAATACTACAATTTCCGTGATTTTTATTTTTACCTAAAAAAAAATATATTTTAATATAAATAACCAGGTTTTTAAAAGATTTTTATTTCTACCCAAACCGCTAGGAATATTTGCGGTTCGAATTAAAAATTCGGACCGCTAGGATTCCTAGCGGCCTGAATTCTTAATTAGAACCGCTAGGATTCCTAGCGGCCTGAATTCTTAATTCGGACCGCTAGAATTCCTAGCGGCCCGAAATCTTAATTCAAAACTTAACCCGACCCGTGATCTTCTCTTCTTCTCTGTGTCGCCTCTCCGCTAGAAATAACGAAAAAAGAAATCGCCTCTCCGCCAGAAAAAAGGAAAAAAGAAGAAGGCCGCGCTTCCACCCCTCCGCCTCGCCGCCCCTCCGCCTAGCCGGCGCTCCGCCCCTCCTAGGCCGTCCCTCCGCCCCTCCACCTCTTCACTTAGAATTTTTCTGGTTTGTGCAATTTCTGTGCAATTTTTCTGGTTTGTGCAATCCATGGTCATATCTTGACGGATGTATTTTCTCCTACCACGCCGTATCCAATCTTTGTTTGGCTCAATTTTAGGGGTAGTGGTCGTAGGCCAATCTTCAGGATTGCCATAAGGAACAAACAATGCATTCCAAGTACTCAGAAGGTAGTCCACCCTATACCAGTGGGCAACAAATAGGTTGGGGTGACCAGTTTCTATGACGACAAACCGCTAACACATGAGCGCACAGAATTCCAGTTAATTGGATACCTCTGCATGTACATTCCACTTTTCTCTCTGACCTGAATGTCACGATATAGTGGAACCTTCTATGAATAATTGACATAGTTCCATCCTGCGTTTGGACCACTGGAACATATTCATTTGGGCCCGTGACTTGGTAATTACCTTCGCCGTGCGAGTATGGGATGACATCCATTTTTGTAGCTTTCTCCCACCGTTTGGCGAGCTTAACATGTACCCGTCTGGAAAAATGCTGTTCTGCATTGCTTTGCTCCGTCACTGCCTCCCGCCGTTGAACAAACCACCTATTGCACTTGTAGAATGTCTCCTCTACAAGTGCAGCCACGGGCAACATTCGGCTATCCTTGAAGACAGCGTTCAGGCACTCAGAGCCGTTTGTTGTCATGATACCAAATCGGTGCCCTCCATCACAGGTCTGGAAAAAATTTTCAAAATTTGACGGCTCCATGACATCATCAGGACGTACTTTGCCCACTCTCTTCAGAAAAGCATTACACGTCGGATTTTGCTGCAATAGAACAAAGCAAAATTAGACAAAATCCATCTAAAAGAGACAAAAATGATATAAATTAGACAATATTAGACATACCGAGCAAAAATCTTCGAACATCTCTTTCAGCCTTCTTGGCTTCTTCTTCCTGGCTCCTTGTTTGAACCTAGTTCCGTACCATTTGTCCCTCCCACACGCCTGGACTAGGTTATCTGCAACATGTTGGATACAATACCTGTGCACAAAATTATTCCTATCTCATCCGTATTCAGGTTTCAATGCAGCTTTGATACCCTTGTGTTGGTCATATATAACACATACGAATCTATTAACACCAATCACATTAATCCTAAGCCATTGTAAGAAAAAACCCCAGTTCTCTTCATTCTCCGTATGTACAATTGCAAATGCTAGAGGCAGCAATTGGTTATCGGCATCATAGGCGCAAGCCATCAAAAGTCTGCCCTCATACCGCCTAGAAAGGAAGGCTGCATCTGTACTGATCACCGGTCTTAAGTAATCAAATGCGGTAATGCATGGTCTGTAAGCCCATGCCACGGCCCTGAATTTCTGAACACCTTTGACCAGTCATGTATTTTTATCGATGCTCGGACTTGTCAGAAATTGTTATTTTGAGCCGGGATTCGTGTAACATATCCCGATAAGCAATAGTTTCATAAAATTGTACGACTCTTCCCAACTCCCAAATTGCCGGGCTACTACAATCTCACGACCTCTCCAAAGTTTGTTGTACTTCGGGGTTATACTGCCAAACCTAACCCTCACGCAGTGTGCCACACTCCGGATGCTCATAGTGGGGTCTTCCTTAATGCTGCTCTCGATGATATCTGCGATAATTGATGCCGTGAGTTGTGCATGGTCCGACCTGGTGTACTCAGATTCGCATGTGTGAGGCGTGTCTTGCTCAGTTATCATCCATGTATCTCCGGCATTTGTTGCTCTTGCCTTCAGTTTGAAACGACAACCCGGAGTGCTGCATCTAATTTCCAGACGTGATGTGTCACTTCTCTTCGTATATGTCTCCTTGTTCTTGTCAACATGGTACTCTCTGATCTTTTTCGTCAGTTGCTTTTTACTTACGAAGTATTGGCCTTTTGCGAGCTCACTCCTGTACTCAACCCGACGACCATAGTAAGAAACATCTGCTTCTCGGAAAGCAGATGTGTCATTGAAGTTTACAAAAGGGTGAGTCTCAGAACAGCCACCTAACAGTATATTCTCTCTATTCTGCCTCACAGTGGGCTGTGGGTATTCTTCTTCATCTTCTTCATCTTCTTCATCTCCTTCATCATTAATGTCACAGTCTCCTTCCCCCAATTCATCCCCAGTTTGCAGATTCTCCTCCGGTACCTCGTTTATAAATTCAAATTCTGACTCGTTTGGATCTTCCTGTACTGGTGGCGGTCTGGGGTGAGGATTTGGTTCAGGCCCAGGTAAGGATGAAGGACCTGCATACATGGATATAGGTGGGATAAAAGGTGGAGATTGTACTCGTTGTGGGACAAAAGGTGGAGATTGGGGTGAATTATTGTATATTTCTGGTTCCGGTTCTGGTACAGGCATTACGATAAAAGGAGTGTGTGGTTCATTATCTTCTTGATAATGTTAGGCAGCCGAATTTTGGCCTGAACTTCCGGCCCCTGACTCTTCGCGAATTCTGCGTGCAAAAACTTCCAATAATGATTCGCCATACCTCAAAACCTGCGCTATTAGACCTCTCAATGCCCCGTTATCTCCCAATGTGATTTTGACATACTTTCCTGCGTGGACCATTCGGGCCTGAATTTGTAATTGGCAACGATTCCTATTGTAGCCGCTCGCTTCATAAATAAGCGATTGTAACTGCTCAAATGAGAAATTTTCATCAACCCAATACGTATTTGCTGCAGGTTTGGAGTAACGTACTCCATACTGGTCAGTTATGAACTTTCCTCCAAAATGTATTGAAATTGCAATAGACATGGCCAATAAACTACATTCATAAATGACAAATATTTGGTCAGTTTACTGATTTCAATTGTGAACAGTAAATACGTATGTGAACAGTATTGTACAGTAAATACGTATGTGAACAGTAGTGTACAGTAAATACGTATGTGAACAGTAGTGTACAAATAGTGTACAGTAAATACGTATGTGAACAGTAGTGTACAATAGTGTACAGTAAAATACGTATGTGAACAGTAAATACGTATGTGAACAGTAGTGTACAGTAAATACGTATGTGAACAGTATTGTACAGTAAATACGTATGTGAACAGTAGTGTGCAGTATGTGAACAGTAAATACGTATGTATTAACAGTAAATACGTATGTAATTAACAGTAAATACGTATGTAAAAAAAATTACCTGACTTGACAGACTTCTCCGTCTCCTCCTCCTCCTCTTCCTCTTCCTTCAGAGCTCCCCTCCCTCTCCCTCTTCCTTCCTTCCTCCCTCCCTCTCCTCTTCCTTCCTCCCTCTGTTTTTTTTCTTCTACGCAGCTGGAGCCCCGTACTTATAAGTTTTCAAAAAAAAAAAAAAGAGATTCGGGCCGCTAGGAATCCTAGCGGTCCGAATTAAGAATTCAGGCCGCTAGGAATCCTAGCGGTTCGAATTAAGAATTCAGGCCGCTAGGAATCCTAGCGGTCCGAATTTTTAATTCGAACCGCAAATATTCCTAGCGGTTTGGGTAGAAATAAAAATCTTTTAAAAACCTGGTTATTTATATTAAAATATATTTTTTTTTGGGTAAAAATAAAAATCACGGCTACAATTTATATAATTTAAAGGGCTTTGTGAAGAAGTGCATACCTTTTAGCACTTAAAACTTTATTGCAAGTATTTTGCCACTAAAGCTGGATTTTTATTGTGTTGCGGATGAGGAATCAACTAAATATCAATTTCAACGCGAATAGTTATAGAAATGCAGCCGCAACTGATCCCTGTAACGTGTGACGTTGTTGTAGGAGTGCAGAAAGAACATGGGGCCCACTAATTCTCTCAACTCATTTTTTAGTTTCCTATGACGGTATTGTACAGGATGTATGTAGTGATGAATTTTTTGACCCGGTTTCTCTCTTTATTAATATTTTTAATTATATCATTAGCCCCAAATGTAGTGGTAATTAGATCAACATGGGAAAGAGACGTAGCATCTGTAAGCATCAAGCGCATGACAATAAGAGATGGAGATGACATGACAATATATATATAGGCCGAATTCATTTGATTTTAGAAAGAGATGGCAACAGATCGAGTTATTTCACTACGGTAGCATTTCTCCTTTAATTTAAAAGAGATTATTCCTGCACGACAATTAAATAGCACAAATAATTATGTCATTACAAAGGCCCATATGGGTTAAGTCCAAATGAATTATTTAACTTTGTTAGCATTTTGTGTTCTTATACTTCATAGTGTATAGTTTTTGGTTTTCTTCATTGAAAATTATCATCTTCATAGGTTTTGTTCCTTGAAAAGGCTTGTGTTAATATCAATTGACAATTGTAATGCACAAAACAAAAATATTGCATACTTTTTTCCTCAAGGGAAGATGTTCCGCAACGGTTTGCTATATTTTTTTTTTTAGCTGACCGGGGCGGTTTGCTATAAATTTTTTTTTTTTTTAGAGATCTTAATATTTCCATCTAATTTGTATATTATATGACACTTATCCTAGATGAGTATATATTTACGTAATCAATTTAAAAAAATATAAACTATCGACAAGAGCTAAGACGATTATTACAGATAATAATCGTTTGATCCTTTGCAAGGATCGGATTCTGTGCTGTTACATTGATAAGATTTTGTGATGGAATGTGAGGTGCCCCACAAGACCCTGTCACATTAGATTACTTCAAAGAGGCATTCTAATTTGCAATCTTAACTTGTTATAGCCTAATAGGTCTCATAAATAATGGACACATCAAGACATAATAAGCCGAATACCATGCTGGAGCATCATATATATTTTTTATAAAGAGCATTACTACAAAACTACTATAATAACACTTAGCTAATTAACAACATCAGAAGAGCACTCACTTGAGGTGAGACTATGCAGTACTTTAAATATTAGATAATATATTACCCTACACATAGACAGTTTCCAAAAGAAATTATTTTTCTAAACAACTTAATATCTTTCGTGCCACATATTACAAGCAAAGATAGCAAAACAGTGTAGCTACACTAATATAGCCCGAAACATCAAGTACCACCTCCCCATGAACAACACACAAAACAAATCCAAAATAAAATGGTTAAGTTGGATTAATCTAACAAAACTATATATTACTTAATTGGTTTCGCGCAATATTCAATTGGCACACCTTATTGGATCCAGCAGAGATCCAACAATGATTATGCAAATACTTGAACTGCCGCCAGGCACCAATTGGAATTATAAAATTGACAAATGTCCCACTAAACATCTCTAAATTTTTTTTGACAAATTCTAAACACAGTAAACATCTCCAAAAAAATATTTATAGCAAACTGCTCCACTGTGGGGCGGTCAGCTAAACATATGTAAAAAGAAAACCGCCCCAACGTGTGGCAGTTAGGGTATTTATAAAATTATTTCAATGCGCAGGGTAGATTTGCAATTTTTTTAGGGTATTAATAAAAATTGCGGAAAGATGTTGGCTCAAAATGATTTTGTTACCCAAAGGAACCCAAGGTTGTGGCAAACTCGAATGTAGATTATTAAGTTTAATTTGAAATAAAATTTCATGATCTTTACTTGAAAGAAAGCTAGAAAAACATAAAAAGAGGAACTTTTGATTCGTTAATATTATAGGTTGTACGCACAAGAGGAAACAGAGAGAGGTACTTTCTGCTAAAAGATTCTCCCACGATTATAACAAACAAGAAAAGTAAACTAATTAAAGATTCAATGAATATTTTGATATGTTTATTCAGCTATCACATGATCACCTCATCACTCATGAATCTTGTAAAAAAGCCGAAAAGCAGAAAAGAAAAGAAAAGAGAAGAAAAATCAAGGCCTTATAAAAAAGCCGAAAAGCAGAGAAAAAGAAAAACAAAAAAACAGGGTCCAGACAACCAGCAAAAAGTGGCTAAGGACAAAAATTGACTGTTGGCTTAATCATTCTTAAGAGGAGAAGAATTGAAGAAGAAAAAAGTATTGAAAAAATACAAAATCAATGAAAATGAGTTCCCATAAGCAAAAAAAATTCCTACCAATTATTACAGATCATATAATAAATTGAATGGTAAATTCATTTCTATCCTGGGTCAAAGTAGGGACTCCTATTGGAAGTCATCTTCCGAAAGATCTACAAAATAATTGGACAATAAGAGCTTATTTAGCAACAACAAATAAATACTAAAAAAAATGAAATATTCATTTGTCGAACTGTAGCTGTTTAGTCAGTCAGCAAATCCTACCAAGGCATATGACTTCAGAAAGTTAAAAAAGTTCATTTGTGTAAAATCTACAATATTCAAATATTAATTAAATTACGAACCTAATTCGATTAATCCCCAATTTCAATGTCAGGGTAGCTGTTGTGACGAACACGCACATAGCAAGACCCAGATGGAATCAACCCATCTGGAAGAACATGAAGCAATTCACAGTCTTCAATTTCCAGCCTTGTAAGTGATGAAATGCTCTGTCTGCCGATATATGACTTTTTATGAGAGGAATCACCAATTGACTCGGTAGATTCCATCAACTGCAGTCCATGCATTGTTATTGATTTCAGGACACCACAACAGTCAATATGCAGTCTAGCCAACATATCCAGTTTCCCTAGTCCAGTAATCAACTCCAGGTTTTTACACAATAAAATCTGCAATTCTTCTAGCTTTGAAGGCAGCTGCTCCAGCTGCAGAACTCGGATACTATCACATTCAAAAATGCGGAAGTGCTTGAGAGTGTGAAGATTGCAGAATGGAAGAGATTCAATATTCATACAAGAAATTAACATGATTTTCTGTATTGACTGCAAGGAAGATGGATCACTCATCCATCTTGGTACTGTGGCAGAAGGATAATATCTTAGTCGGAGTATTTTGAGGTTAGGATGTGGCTGGAGGGATTCTAAACAAGAAAAAGCTGCATCATGGACACCGACCCACTTGTCCTCACAAGCTTCTAGTTTGAGGATTAATTCCTCAGGGTAATCTGATTCATAAAAATAAGTTTCCCAGCTTAAATGCAAAGTTTCAAGTTTGCATTTATTTCTCATGTTAGCACGCTGGGCATCTTTTAAATTACTCATTCCATAAATAGAGAGATTTCCTTCAAGGTTTGTTATATCCTTTAACCAAGCTATAGTTTTAACTCTCAATCTTGCTCTCATTGTCTTTATTGCCGGAAAATTAACAAGCCCATGCGGGACATAATCCAAGCAATTACAACCTCCAATAAATAATCTCAGTAAGTTATTAAGTGAACCGAGTGATTTAGGTAGATTCCTAAGATTGCTAGATTTAATATTTAAAAACTGTAAGTTAAGAAGATTACCAATACTTTCTGGTAGATATTCAAGGCGATTACAATCAAGAATTAAAGTTTGCAGGTTGTAAAGGAGGCCAATGGATAGTGGCAACATTTGAAGACGTGAAGATGTAAGTCTCAGATAGGTTAGATGTTTCAACTCCGAAATGGAATCAGGAATACCTTTCAATCCATCCCCTTTCAATTCCAAAACCCTGAGTAATTCAAATTTAGTGAGGCTACATATGTGCACTTCTCTATAATATTCCGGCAACTCCGAATTTAGGTCCACTGCCTCTGTATTGTTTATACAATACTCATGAACCAAATCTCCATTGCATGCTCTCAGATCCGTAGAAATAGTTCTTAAACCCTTCAGATTTTTTTGGAGAGTTTGATTTACATATCCAACGAAACCACCTACATACAAATGGCATGCTTCTTGCGGAACATTTTCCTTTTGAATATCAAGTGGCTGGTTGATCACCACCGAATAATGTTCATTATCAGAATTAAGTCGAGCAAGGTCATGGATTATATCGTGCAACTTACAGCATTCTGAAGGTCCATATAAAGAAGGTTGAACAAAAAATTCATCAAGAAAGGACCTCTCTTGTAACTCCTCATAATATTCACCAGCAATTTCTTCGATCCTTCTTTTGCTACTGGATTCGATGTAGCCATGAGAGATCCATAACTCTATCAAATTCATCTTTTCGAATGTGTAATCTTTTGGGAACATGGAACAAATCAAAAAACAGGGCTTAAGTCGGGGAGGTAAATGAGCATAGCTGATCTGAAGCACTGGGAATATATCATTCGATGAATTTGATTTCCAAAGGTCACTTTCTAGAATCTCTGTCCAATGCTCTTCATCAGTTTGATACCTAAGAAGACTTGCAATCGACTTCACAGCCAATGGCAACCCACCACACTTTTTCATAATCTCCCTTCCCACATCTATCAAGTGTTTCGGCATAGTGTCACTTGTACCACTAAATGCATAATGCTGAAACAACTGCCAGCAGAAATATTCGGGTAAGTTAGTTGGCCTAAAACAGGTTGTTGTTTGCATGACTTCTGCAACCTTTTTATTTCTTGTTGTCACGAGAATTCTGACTAGCTTTGCTTCTTTAAAAGGAACCCTTAATAACTCCCAAGGACTTTGATTCTCGTTCCACACGTCATCTAAAACAAGCAGTATTGTTTTTCCCTTCACAGTTTCTGCAAGCTTCTCTTGTAATGAGCTCAACTCATCACTCCCATCATATTTGATTTTGGAGAGTAATTCAATGATTGATTTAGTGAGTCTCCCAACATCAAATTCTTCAGACACACATACCCACCCAAATAAATCAAAGCACCGGGTTACCCTCTCATCTTTGTAGACCAGTTGGGCAATGGTGGTTTTTCCAAGACCACCTTTGCCAATAATTGAAATGACCGAAAAGGGCTTTTCTTTTTCAGTTAGTAACAAATTGATGACATTTGAAACGTCAGCATCTCTGCCAAAAATACTCGCCTCATCCACCAGGTGACCCATTGGGGATCGTAAAATTTTGTTGTTTGGACGCCTCTCTCCATCACTCTCTCTTAATTGGAGAGCCTCACGGTCCTTCGCTATTTCATCAAATCGACCTCTTATTTCTTTAAGCCGATTAACCATGCCGTCAGGAATTGAAACAATGTACTGTAAAAAATAAATGTATTACATATGTCAAATTTCATAATTTGTTAACTAAAACTGATAATTAATGGATCAAGTGACGACTCTAATGTTTGATTTGGAAATCTAGTAATAAAACAAGTCACCTCTTCAGTGAATGTCAATCCATCTAAAAAAAAAGAGAAAATTCAAGCATACACAATTTACTTTTAGTACTACACAACGACAAAAAAAAGAAACTAGCACAAGCAAGAATCCTTTTTAATTTGTATATGCACAAGACACTAACCTCCATCTGCTTTCTCTTTTGAGAACTGGAAGCCTGAGAAGCCTTTCTTGCCTCTACTTGAACACGTGTGACCTCGTACCGGTACTCGCTGAGCACATCCTCGGCATCATAAGCGACCTTCTTCAGCTCCTTGAGCCAGAGCTTGACAGAGCGGTCTATGATCTCCCTCTCCTCAGCATCATACAGCGTGGCCTTGATCCGCTCCAGAGTTCGCATCAGCCTCTCCAGATCCTCCTCAACAGCACGAGCATGCTCCTTTTCTGAGTTATTAGAATTTGATGAAGAGGAAGGAGCCTGTGCAGAGGCTGTAATTGAGGGGAGCAATTGGTGGCTAGAGAGAGCAGAGAGTTTATCAAATTCCCTGCCATTTTGCACTGAAACAATTGTGACTCTGCCTATTCTCTGTTTCTTAGATCTCAGTTCTGAAAATGAGAAATGAAGGGGAGGAAAGAGCAACAGAGAGTCTTCAGATAAGAGGGCTAAGCTATAGTCAACGTTTATTGCTCCGCAATATTATGTCTCCTAACCATTTGAAACATGCACGTCTCCTATGTTTTTCCCCTTGCAAGTCAACGTTTTTTGTAAACAGTTTGTTGGAATAATACAACACTGTAATGTATAACAACAACAACAATAATAATAATAATGATGATGATAATAATTATAATATATTGTTAATTTATTATTATTATTAAATATAGAGGCTTCCATTAATACGGTCATGTATTTTTCCATATTTAAATAATGGATAATATATTTTTCCTTCCACATTATTTTGGACAAATTTGAATTATTTAGTAATTATCATGAATGTAAATATAAAAGTTATTCTCTGCCATGCTACAAAAGCATGGAGAGAGCAGGCCAGCGAGGATACAAAGGTCTTTAGGGGAGGTGTGGAAACTATTACCAAAATTCCTCTCTTCCAAAATTTTATGGGCATCGGAAAAATCGTACCATGTCGTACCGTGACTAACACGCTATGACTACAGTCCCATGCCGTGTCATGCTGTGATCAAGTTCACTTCTTAACGTACCATGACCAATATACCGAGGGGTGCTCACGGCACGCAAATGGTCACGCCACGTGAGTCACGCCATGATCAAGTCATGCCGTGACGAAACGTACCATAACTGGTCATGCTAGTCACATTAATTTCCGAAAAAATATGGAATGATTATTTGAAATGTTAAACATACTGTACCGTATACTGGTGATTTCCGTGTTGTGCCATGCCGTGCCGTGTTGTGTATTTTTTGCCAACAATTGATCACAACACTCGAATGGTCACAGCACGGAACAAGCGAATCACGACACGTAACTGACATGTGTGCCGTGCCGTTCCGTGCCGTTCCGTGCCGTTCCGTGCCGTTCCGTGCCGTTCCGTGCCGTTCCGTGCCGTTCCGTGCCGTAACTATGTTGTTTAGTGACGGAACTGACTCCGCGGTGTTATTTTTCCCACTCTACTCCAGCGTGTATAGTCTGTGGAGTGCTGGTGAGTATAGCTACGTGTAGAATGTTTGGTGCATGTATATCTCTCTTATGGCAATATGATTTAAAATTCTTGTATAGCTAAGCTGTATACACTACAACAAAATAAGTCTTCAGCGACCGGTATCAGCGACCGGTTTAGTCGCCGGTCGCTGAAGACCCTATCTCAGACAATAAAAAATATAATTAAATTGTTTTCGGAGACGACCCCTTCAGCGACCGGCGAAAATGTCCTTCAGCGACCGATTTGGTCCGGTCGCTGAAGGGTCTATGTACAAAAAAAAGGGCAGCGCGCCATTCCTTTCCTCTCTGTCTCCGATCTCCCGCTGTTTAGGTTAGATAAAAAAAAAAAAAATCGCGCCAACCCCCGCGCCGCCGGAAGCCCCTCCGCCCGACCCCCCGCTGGAACCCCGACCCCGATCAGCGACCCCGACGAGATCGGAGTGACCCCGCCGCTGGACCTTGCTGGCCTCTCTCTGACCTTGCTGACCCCGCACGAGCGAGACTAACTATCTGACACTGTCAGACGATGAGTTGATGGCACAGTGCGAGATGGACACGTACAAGTCGACGGGGCCTGGCGGTCAGCACCGCAACAAGAGAGAGACGGCTGTTCGTCTCAAGCACCTCCCTTCTGGCATTGTTGCTCAGGTCTTGTTTCCATTTTACATCTTTCAGTAACATTGTTGAAAAATCAATCAATTGGCAAAAGTGTATTACGAATTAGTTTGAATTAGTTTAGGACTTGCAACGAGGATTCATTTTATCATTGCATAGTATTATAGAAATCTCAGATTTTGATGTGTTACTACACAAGTTAACTCTCAAAAGTACTGATTTTTAGTCTGTTTGTGCAAAATTGACTGCCCTTTTCCCTTTTTCTTTTTTTTTTGCATTTTTATATATCCGACCAAATTGGCTTATACTTGTATTGTTTCATAGGCAGCTGAGGATAGATCACAGCACAAAAATCGATCATCAGCTCATAATCGATCATAATCTCAATTCTACAATTTCAATCTTGTTTGCTGTAGCAGCTAGCACTTCCATTTATACAAGTGATTCTATGCTGAATTTTCTTTTCTTTATTTCCTTAACAACAAGTTAGTCAGGAATCAAATTGACCTTGAGACTTACTCACCTCCAATAGAGCTCCTTCAAATTCTCCCTTTAAAATCTACTATTAGAGGATCTGATGTGGGGTCCCAAATTGGACCAAAAAATCCTAAATTTATACCAGTAAGTTCGTTGCTTCTTTTCTTATTTCACAATTTTGCATTATAATATTTGGGTTTGGGAACGGCACGGTACGTGCTGATAAGGAACCTGATGAACTTCCCCTTTAAACAGGGAATGCAAGCTTTGCTGGATTTAATATTTTCTGTTGAAGGCTCTGTGTCTGAAGCTGCAAAACTTTTGGGGTACTTGAGCTTTTTTTACTTTTTTCCTTGATGAATTAGTGGCTCATATGTCATATACATAGCGGAGTTTGTTAGTAGATTGTGTATAAACAAACCTTGTATGAAATGCAAAAGAAGGAAAGAAAGAAGAGTTCTACTAGTGCATGCATTATATCCATCCATGATCCATGTGTACATATCTGGCATGATTCTTTTCCTTATTTTTATGTTTTTTTTTTTTCTAAATTTAACACCATTGATTCAGGTTAAGCACAGGGGCTTTATCCAGATTGATTATTTCAGATGATTCTCTTCGTTCGGCTGTAAATGAAATAAGGACCTTAAAGGTAATTCTTCAAAGAAATTTGGGAACTTTTTTTTTTGACATAAAAGCAACTCACATCCATCTCAAAAAAACACCTCTTGGCAAGTATTTGCCCCAATATATTTTTTAGAATTGTTATAGCATGTGCTTTTTCGTTTCTGTGTGCTGGATAGCTGATGCCTTTCTATTTTTCTGTAAAATTATTATGGTGCTACAAGCAATAATATGAATGTAAAAGTTTTTAACTTGAGCACCATACTACCTAGTACCGATTATTATCAACATAATGTGTACAATTTGTAGGGGTTGAAGCCTTTCTATTTTATAATTTTTAACATGTCAGAAATTTAGGTAATTTTAATTTGATTATTTGTATTTATCATGTAGGATATTGAAGAATAACCAGTTAACGAGGCCTGTTCCTTCAGAGATTGTACCAATTTGATCTGAATGTGATATGTTAATGCTGTTATGTATGTGGGCCTGATTCTAGGAGTATGCGGGGGGTGGCAGGGGGGCGGTAGCCCCCTGCGAGCGGTGTCTGAGGTTACGAAGCACCGCTCTGTTCAGCCCGGAGAAAATTATTTCTGAGAAGTCAATTGCATGAAAATCCTTTTACCGACGGCCCAGATTAGTCAAGTTACCCATTAAGATGTACGATCCAGATTAGTCTGTTTTTACGCCCTTTCAGTGGGTTTGTCTTTTATATATACATTAAAATCTCTCTGTAATGTGTTGTAACTGACTTTGAGATATAGTGGAGAGCATTAGATGTGTTCAATCATTTACAAACAATAAACTTTAATGAATTATGTTTTCATTGCTTGGTACGTTTCGTACCAATTGGGAAAAAGAAAAATAACAAAAAAAAACATAAAAAAAAAACAACCTTCTGCTACCGATTTTGGACCATCAGAGACCGGCCGATCGGTCTCTGATGATCTTACGCCACGTCAGCACGCAGCATCAGCGACAGAACCAATCGGTCGCTAAAGGGGTCATCAGCGACCGGCGCCTGAAGCTTCAGCGACCGGTGACGTCAGCGAGGTGGTCATCAGCGACGAAGCATCTGCGTCCGAGTCATCTGCTACCGATTTCGGTCTTCAGCGACCGGTGAACCCATCAGCGACCGGCGAAATACCCTTCAGCGACCGATTTGGCCGGTCGCTGATGGGTGTGAATGCTGTAGTGATATGTCCCACTAGATCATAAGCATAATTTAATTGGCAAATGGGATTTATATAAAAGCGTTGAAGTTGTAACAGCGATTAAAATAGTAAATGGATAATTTTACTTAAAAAAAAATAGTAAATGGATAATGTTGGGCTATAGGCTGGTGGTGCGTTGAATTGATCGCCACGCATAACAGTAATGTATTATTTGTTTTTTTTTTAAGTAAAATTATCCATTTACTATTTTAATCGCTGATACAACTTCAACTCTTTTATATAAATCCCATTTGCCAATTAAATTATGCTTATGATATAGTGGGACATATACAGCTTAGCTATACAAAAATTTTATATCATATTGCCATAAGAGAGAGATATATGCACCAAACATTATACACGTAGCTATACTCACCAGCACTCCACAGACTATACACGCTGGAGTAGAGTGGGAAAAATAACACGGCGGAGTCAGTTCCGTCACTAAACAACATAGTTAAGGCACGGAACAGCATGGCACACATGTCGGTTACGTGTCGTGATTCGCTTGTTCCGTGCTGTGACCATTCGAGTGTTGTGATCAATTGTTGGCAAAAAATACACAACATGGCACGGCACGACACGGAAATCACCAGTATACGGTACGGTGTGTTTAATATTTCAAATAATCGTTCCATAATTTTTGGAAACTAATGTGACTAACATGACCAGTTACAGCACGACTTGACCACGGCGTGACTCACGTGACGTGGCCATTCGCGTGCTGTGACAATCCCTCGGTATTTTGGTCATGGTACATTAGAAAAATGGACTTAATCACAGCACAACACGGTATGAGAGTATAGTCATGGTCTGTTAGTTATGGCACGACATGGCACGATTTTCCCACTATGCTGGATGCCTATAAAATTTTGGTAATAGTTTCCACACATCTCCCCAAAGGACCTTTGTATCCTCGCTGGCCTGCTCTCTCCATGCTTTTGTAGCATGGCAGAGAATAACTTTTATATTTACATTCATGATAATTACTAAATAATTCAAATTTGTCCAAAATAATGTGGAAGGAAAAATATATTATCCATTATTTAAATATGGAAAAAAATACATGACCGAATTAATGGAAGCCTCTATATTTAATAATAATAATAAATTAACAATATATTATTATTATTATTATTGTTGTTGTTGTTATACATTACAGTGTTATATTATTCCAACAAACTGTTTACAAAAAAAATTCATTCTTCTAAATAATAAAGTTTACACTATTTTAAGCACTATCTAAAAATATATTTTTTTTCTTTTACTATTCAAATATTATACACTCATATTTCAAGTACCATATATGTTAAGTACTATCCGAATAATGCATCAATTTAGAAGTCGGAATCCACTTGGAACTAGAAATGTTGCTTAATTTTCAAGGGGAAAAACATAGGAGACGTGCATGTTTCAAATTGGTTAGGAGACATAATATTGCGGAGCAATAAACGTTGACTATAGCTTAGCCCTCTTATCTGAAGACTCTCTGTTGCTCTTTCCTCCCCATCATTTCTCATTTTCCGAACTGAGATCTAAGAAACAGAGAATAGGCAGAGTCACAATTGTTTCAGTGCAAAATGGCAGGGAATTTGATAACCTCTCTGCTTTCTCTAGCCACCAATTTGCTCCCCTCAATTACAGCCTCTGCACAGGCTCCTTCTTCCTCTTCAAATGCTAATAACTCAGAAAAGGAGCGTGCTTGTGCTGTTGAGGAGGATATGGAGAGGCTGATGCGAACTCTGAAGTGGATCAAGGCCACGTTGTACGATGCTGAGGAGAGGGAGATCAGAGACCTCTCCGTCAAGTTCTGGCTCAAGGAGCTCAAGAAGGTCGCTTATGATGCCGAGGATGTGCTCAGCGAGTACCGGTACGAGGTTACACGTGTCCAAGTAGAGGCAAGAAAGGCTTCTCAGGCTTCCAGTTCTCATAAGAGAAAGCAGATGGAGGTTTGTGTCTTGTGCATATACAAATTAAATGGATTCTTATTGTGCTAGTGTATTTTTTTTTTTTGTCGTTGTGTGGTACTAAAAGTAAATTGTGTATGCTTGAATTTTCTCTTTTTTTTTTAGATGGATTGACATTCACTGAAGAGGTGACTTGTTTTATTACTAGATTTCCAAATCAAACATTAGAGTCATCACTTGATCCATTAATTATCAGTTTTAGTTAACAAATTATGAAATTTGACATATGTAATACATTTATTTTTACAGTACATTGTTTCAATTCCTGACAACATGGTTAATCGGCTTAAAGAAATAAGAGGAAGTTTTGATGAAATAGCGAAGGACCGCGAGGCTCTCCAATTAAGGGAGAGTGATGGAGAGAGGCGTCCAAACAACAAAATTTTACGACCCCCAACGGGTCACATGGTGGATGAGGCGAGTATTTTTGGCAGAGATGCTGACATTTCAAAGGTCATCGATTTCTTACTAACTGAAAAAGAAAAGCCATTCTCAGTCATTTCAATTGTTGGCAAAGGGGGGCTTGGTAAAACTACCATTGT
Organism: Carex littledalei; assembly: GCA_011114355.1. Lineage (NCBI taxonomy): Eukaryota > Viridiplantae > Streptophyta > Magnoliopsida > Poales > Cyperaceae > Carex > Carex littledalei. The sequence continues at coordinate 16,979,376 of CM022079.1, forward strand.
CCAACTCGTCTACAAAGATCGAAGGATTTCTTGGTGCTTTGATTTATTTGGGTGGGTATGTGTCTCTGAAGAATTTGATGTCAAGAGACTAATCAAAGCAACCATCGAATCCGTCTCCAAAATCAATTGTGGTGTGAGTGAGTTGAGCCCACTACAAGAAGTGCTTGCGAAAACTATAGAGGGAAAAGCAATATTGCTTGTTTTAGATGACGTGTGGAACGAGAATCAAAATCTTTGGGAGTTGTTTCGGGTTTCTTTTAAAGAAGCAAAAATGGTCAGAATTCTTGTGACAACAAGAAGTAATAAGGTAGCAAAGGTCATGCAAACAACAATACTACTCAGGCCAAGTAACTTGCCTGAAAGTTCGTGTTGGCAGTTGTTCCAGCATTATGCATTTAGTGGTACAAGTGACACTGTGCCAACACACTTGGTAGATATGGGAAGGGATATTATGAGAAAGTGTGGTGGGTTGCCTTTGGCTGTAAAGTCGATTGCAAGTCTTCTTAGGTATACAACTGATGAAGAGCGTTGGAGAGAGATTCTAGAAAGTGACTTTTGGGAATCAAATTCATCGAATGATATATTCCCAGCACTACAGATCAGCTATGCTCATCTACCTCCCCACCTTAAGCCATGTTTTTTGCTTTGCTCCATGTACCCGAAAGATTACAAATTAGAAAAGTTAAATTTGATAGAAATATGGATCTCTCAAGGCTACATCGAATCTACTGGCAAAAGAAGGATCAATGAAATTGCTGGTGAATATTATGAGGAGTTAAAAGAGAGGTCCTTTCTTGATGAGTTTGCTGATTCTTTTTTTTATGAACCTTTATTAGAATATTGTAAGTTGCACGATATAATCCATGATCTTGCTCGGCTTAATTCTGAGAATGAACATTATTCAGTGGTGATCAACCAGCCACTTGATATTCAAAAGGAAAATGTTCCGCAAGAAGCATGCCATTTGTATGTAGGTGGTTTCGTTGGATATGTAAATCAAACTCTCCAAAAAAATCTGAAGGGTTTAAGAACTATTTCTACGGATCTGAGAGCATGCAGTGGAGATTTGGATCATGAGTATTGTATAAACAATACAGAGGCAGTGGACCTAAATTCGGAGTTGTCGGAATATTATAAAGAATGTTCGAGAGAAGTGCACATATGTAGCCTCACTAAATTTGAATTACTCAGGGTTTTGGAATTGAAAGGGAATGATTTGATAGGGATTCCTGATTCCATTTCGGAGTTGAAACATCTAACCCATCTTAGAATTACATCTTCACGTCTTCAAATGTTGCCACTATCCATTGGCCTCCTTTACAACCTGCAGACTTTAATTCTTGATTGTGATTCCCTTGAATATCTACCAGAAAGTATTGGTAATCTTCTTAACTTACAGATTTTAAATATTAAATCTAACAATCTTAGGAATCTACCTAAATCACTCGGTGAACTTAGTAACTTACTGAGATTATTTATTGGAGGTAATTTTTATTTGGATTATGTCCCGCATGGGCTTGTTAATTTTCCGGCAATAAAGACAATGAGAGCAAGATTGAGAGTTAAAACTATAGCTTGGTTAAAGGATATAACGGACCTTGAAGGAAATCTCTATATTTATGGAATGAGTAATTTAAAAGATGCCCAGTGTGCTAACATGGGAAATAAATGCAAACTTGAAAGTTTGATCTTAAGGTGGGATAATGATTTCAGGTCAGTAAACCCTGAGGAATCAGGGGTGATATTAAGCCTCAAACCAGAAGCTTGTGAGGACAAGTGGGTCGGTGTCCATGATGCAGCTTTTTCTTGGTTAGAATCCCTCCAGCCACATCCTAACCTCAAAAAACTTCAACTAATAGATTATTCTTCTGACACACTACCGGGATGGATGAGTGATCCATCTTCCTTGCAGTCAATACGGAAAATTGAGTTAGATTGTTGTTTCAATATTGAATCTCTTCCATTCCGCAATCTTCACACTCTCAAGCACCTCACCATTGATTTATGTCATAGTATCCGAGTTCTGCAGCTGGAGCAGCTGCCCTCCCAGCTTGAAGAATTGCAGATTTTATGGTGTAAAAACCTGGAGTTGATTACCGGACTAGGGAATCTGGATATGTTGGCTAGACTGTATATTTGCCATTGTGAAGTCCTGAAATCAATAACGATGCATGGACTGCAGTTGATGGAATCTACCGAGTCAATTGGTGATTCCTCTCATAAAAAGTCATATATCGGCAGACAGAGCATTTCATCACTTACAAGGCTGGAAATCTATTACTGTGAATTGCTTCATGTTCTTCCAGATGGGTTGATTCCATCTGGGTCTTGCTATGTGCGTGTTCTTCACTGCAGCTGCCCTGACATTGAAATTGGGGACTCTGCAATTAATCGAATCAGGTTCGTAATTTAATTAATATTTGAATATTGTAGATTTTACACAAATGAACTTTTTAACTTTCTGAAGTCATATGCCTTGGTAGGATTTGCTGACTGACTAAACAGCTACAATTCGACAAATGAATATTTTTTTTTTTTTTAGTATTTATTTGTTGCTGCTAAATAAGCTATTGTCCAATTATTTTGTAGATCTTTATGAAGATATTTTTGAAGATGTTTCTGAAGATCTTTGGGAAGATGACTTCTAATAGGAGTCCCTACTTTGACCCTGGATAGAAATGAATTTACCATTCAATTTATTATATGATTTGTAATAATTGGTAAGAATTTTCTTTGCTTATGGGAACTCATTTTCATTGATTTTTTTTAATACTTTTTTCTTCTTCAATTCTTCTCCTCTTAAGAATGATTAAGCCAACAGTCAATTTTTGTCCTTAGCCACTTTTTGTTGGTTGTCTTGATCTACCCTGTTTTTTTTTTTTCTCTTTCTCTGCTTTTCCGCTTTTTTATAAGGCCTTGATTTTTCTTTTCTTTTCTAGGCTTGATACCCTCGATTAGATAGATGAACTACAGAATATCAATACTAGACTGGTTTATATCCAATGGTGAAGTACTTTATAAAAATACTTTAATACATTGTAACATTACAAGTAAAAATACTTTAGTTCAGGTAATGTTCAGTTATCTCCATAACATGAATCGATTCTAGTACCACTTAAAAATAATAAAGCATAGCGTATATGGAATTCTAAGTGTTATACTAACTTAAAATTATAGTTTTACATCATTTGCTTTCATTTAATTTAAAATTATTGTTTCACAATTATTTGTTCCGAAAAACTTCTTGTTTAGACTCTTTACAAGATTCATGAGTGATGAGGTGATCATGTGATAGCTGAATAAACATATCAAAATATTCATTGAATCTTTAATTAGTTTACTTTTCTTGTTTGTTTTAATCGTGGGAGAATCTTTTAGCAGAAAGTACCTCTCTCTGTTTCCTCTTGTGCGTACAACCTATAATATTAACGAATCAAAAGTTCCTCTTTTTAAGTTTTTCTAGCTTTCTTTCAAGTAAAGATCATGAAATTATTTCAAATTAAAATTTGTTTGTTTTAATACATTACATTTACCCTCTGACTTCAATTTTCTGATGTATCCCTCTGACTTCAATTTGTTTGTTTGTTTGTTTTAAATTGATTATTTATGTTAAAGTCTCAATAGAGACAAATTTAAATCAAATTATAAATTTTTGTTATTTTTTATTAGCCTACTCCTGTTTGAGCTCAGAACAGATCTTCTGTGATTTAAACTCCAGAACTAGAACATGTTGCGGGTGAAATGTAGAGAGAAACCGGGTCAAAAAATTCATCACTACATACATTGATACGTCCTATCTCGGGAGATGAGGCCGTATGGAAAGTTGGGCTGAGTTGGATTCGCCCTGCCAAAGGATGGCAGGCCGAGATGTGGATTGAGTTAGGAACTCGGGGTGGATTGTGAGAGATTCGGACTCTAACCTGTATGATCTCTCTCTTAGTTAGAAGTTGCGTCCCCTGTTTCATGGGAATCACTGCCTTATATAGTCCAGCCATAACTGCCATCTCGGGCGTTTATGGAGAACGTGGGCAGTTATGTCAGCCGTTACTGGGACGTGGGCATTAAGCTAGCCGTTTCCACGGCTATCCCGTATGTCGGTTGGCATGAGCCTATTTTAGGGCTATACGAGCCGAGGCCGCTGTATTGGGCCCCGACTTAGTGAACTTTTGGGCTTTTCATATAACGTCGGGTTGGGCTCTTAAAGAGGTCCGAATCCCGGTCTTTCATGGCCCAGTTTAAAGTAAAAGGGCCTGTGGAACATGGCCCTATCATTAGCCCCCGAAGTCGGAATGCATCAGCGAGATGCTTTCGACTTGAAGGTGAATAACTCGCAAAACATATTTTATTAATGTTACCTGTGTTAGTGATGTATCAGTAATTGCGGGTATGGGATATCTCGGGTACCTATCTCGGTACGTATTCCGAAGTTAATGTGTTAACATACTGAGTAGCCTTAGACAACTAAGCGCGTCTTCAGACAATCTGCGCTTAGTGTCGCGGGTTTTTTTTTTTTTTAAAGAAGGGAGATGGTTCCCGAGTTAGTCAAGAACAAGCAAAAGAAGTTAACATAGAAATAATAAGTAATCATTGATATCTCAAAATCATATCAAGCCTAAATATAAGAGAACATCGAAATCATACAACGCCTATGCATAAGAAAATATCGAAATCATACAACGCCTAATTAGACTAAACATGACATGTTTTATACAGTGCCTGGAAGGATATTTCCACTTCTGTCATGTCACGCCTTCCGAGCACCGCGGTGTCCATGTTCAGCAAAAAGACGGGTGTGATGTCGTTTCTCGGACGATACTTAAACCATCTCGTTATCGGTGTCCTCAAAAAGGTTATCCTCGTTGAGTTCAAGTTGGGTAGCGGTGTACAAACTCGGTCCTCCGGTATTACGTGATAAACACCCAGGGCACTTCCAAAACCGACGACGAGGGTCCGAGCGGCCTTGGATATCGTAGTGGTTGAAGCAACTCCACTCGTAGCACATCCGGCATTTCACCATCTCGTGCTTGGCCCCTTGGTCGTGGCATATGACACACCAACGCAACTTGGGCTCGAAATCGAAGTCATAGATGTTGTTCTCGTCCTCCTTGGTGAACGAGGGTGCTCCTGCGAGGGTGAGGTCGATAAGGTCGCAAATTTGGAGGTCCTCGTTATTGAGCATCCACTCCAAATCCTCCTCGGGAAAACTTTGGAGTAGAGCCCATCTTTCGGGCCGAGATAGGACCCGTCGCGGTTATAAGAGCGACGGGGATTGGGGGAAGGTTGGTCGCGGCTACGCTTGGGAGGTTGGTCATGGCTACTCTGACCTTGGTCGAGAGGTTTTTTGTTTTTAGAAACCACTCTTTTGAAAGGCATCTCGGAAGTATAGATAGAGAATGGTAAAAGGCGAAGAGTAAAAATGTGCGTTTTACGTATGGTGAGTCTGTTATTTATAGTCGTTAGGGGCAAATATTGCCATAAATACTGTGGGCCATACTGTCAAAATAGGTAGCTGCCAGCTACTAGCCATAAATGACATTGGGCGTTGTGTATTTTGTACGAGATGACAAGCTTTCAGCGTTTTCGAGGTGGTCAAATTGACCCATACGAGACAGCATTAAGAACTAATAAGGAAACGCTTATGCAAAACATATATTAATCAAAACAACACGAGATGAGAACCTCGGTTGAATTTATAACATAAGCATACATGTAAAATTGAAAAGTTGATATCTTAGCATAATTAACAAACAAAAGGCGGGTTATTCCCATGATATTCTATAAATAACTAAGACTATTCATGACGGGAGCGCTTGGCCCGGCGTTCTTGATCAAGGCATTGTCCGCAGGTGAAGGATGTGAAGCGGGGATCACCATGGTTCCGAGGTGATCTTCGAGCTAGACACCCGGGGTGAAAAGCTTCTTCACAACCGTCACAGTGGAACATGTGCTGATAGTTCCCTCGGGTTCTGCAAATGGCACATCGATCCCAGGCTAGCGGGTCGTCGTCTTCTTCCTCGGGGTTGTTTGTGGGTGGCTCGATGTTGACCTCGGGGTTCTTATGTTGGGGAGATGCGTGAGGTGACGGAATGTCATCATTCTCCATTTTAACCCCGTCGTTCATTTGTTTGTTATCTGCCATCGTGTTATAGCCCGAGTTGGAAGGGATAACTGTGATCGCTGGATGTTCCGTTAAAGGGAGACGGAGGGAGTATATATAGTATATCGGCATTAATTACTCGACGCCTCGTCTTCCGTTAACCGTCGTCAGCCATCAAATCAGCCGTCAAATCAGTCAGGGGTACGGGGTTATGGCGCAATCCTTGTATGACACCTGGCACGCGTCAACTCGGTAAGAGCCCGATGCCCTTGATTATGCGCGGGAATCGAGGCGTCGCCATGATGAAAGGAGGCAACGCGACGCTTCGTGGCCTCTTTTCGAAATTCGTGCAGGTATTGAGCGGGAAAATGGAGACCCCTATATATATACTTCGTCCCGACCCACTCATTCATTATCGTTTATCTCGAGCAACTCAATCTCGGAAGCCTAGAGCGAAAGTAATCTCGGTGATAGCAGAGGGAGTTCAGAGTTTTCAGACGACCTCGGAAAAAGACGTCGGACGAAGACCGAGTTGCGAAGGAATCTTAATATAAGGTAATTCTTTATCACCTCGGTAGTCGACCTTATATTGAATAATCCTGCATGTAGTTATTTGTGTATTGCCGGGGTTGATAGTAATTTAGTTAATGACCTAGGTATGGTAATGTTGCTAAGGGCCTAGTATGAATTTCATAACCTCGGCAATCGATGTGCATCTGTTAAGTCAGTAATTGTAATTCTTTAGAAAAAGTAAGACCGGTTACCTAAGCCAATCATGTTTCTTCGTAAATTTAGAAATGGCCGAAGAACAAGACGGATCTCGGGACCAATCGTCCGATGCTTCTGGGGAGTTTTCCCCAATATCTTACTCGCCCCCCCGCCCAGGTAGGGGCAAGAGTTTATATGGTATGTCTCCCCCACATTCCGACACAGTGCCGGAAGACGTTGAGGAAGAACAGTTCTTGTCTTCGCTAATCCAGAGGACGGCTTTATTAATAAAAAAGGAGTTCCGAACCCCCCAAAGTCGGGTTCTTCCAAGGTTCAGAAGACTCCGAAGTCGACTCCTGCTAATACCACGGCAGTTCCCCCGAGATCGTCCTCCAAATCTGCAGCTGCCACTAAGAGCACGAAGGACGATGCTTCTGGCTCCTCCAAACTTGGGGGGTCTCAAAAGAGGAAGGAAATTTCTGTTGACGCCCCTCTACATTTAACGAGGGAAGATAAGAGGAAAGGCGTAGCGGCAGAGGAACCTGAGCCGAAAAAACAAAAGGCTCATTCTAAGATCATTTTGGGGAAACCCGAGGTGATCGTAAAGGAACCTTCTCAAGCCCAGGTCGACGCTGCTCAGAAGGAGCTAGATAAAATTATCGAAGACGCAGCGGGTGACGTGTGGGATCCTGCGGAGGAACATAAAGAATTCCTCGAGTTGCAGATTCCCGATCAGGCGCGACATATCGGGTTTGTGTGGGGGATCGAGATTGCCCAGGGGTTCCTGGACAGTATTTTGGCCCATCTTCCTGGGCATTCTCTTATGTAGGACGAGGAAGACCATCCCGAGGTCCGTGCCGCGTATTCTCGGGAAACATTTAGGTTAACCACGACTAAATATCAAAAGAAGTGGGCTGAGGAGCATCTCGACCAAGTCGTGGACCACGTGTTGAGGTCGTTGCATGATGCTGGGGTTTTCTTCGGGTTCCTCAAAGACTCGCTCGATAATGATAAGCGCGGTTCTCTCGCTGTCACTACTGATCAAGAGGCGCTCAATAAGGTGATTCTGGAGAGGAGTTATTTTGTGAATTTGGCAAAGAGGAAAGACAGGGAGATGAGAATAGCTACTGGCCAAGCCGCCGTAAATCTGGCGAAATACGAGCTTGCGCGGTACACGGGTAAGAGGGCTGATGCCGAACGCAAGGAGGCCGAGGTAAAAGTGAAGCGTTATAAGCGCAGAGTTGAAAAACATAAGAACAAGGTCGCGCGTCTTAAGTCCGAGCTCGAGGTCCGGACCAAGGAGTTGGAGGACGCGAGATTGGAAAATGCTCGTATACGAGGTGAAGCGCAGAACTTGCCAAAGGAAAAACTCAGCAAGTTCCTAGGCAGTAAAGCCTTTGCGCAAGCCGTTCCTTATGCGATGTTGGACATGATGACGCAAACTGTTCATAGCTATCTGGGTGAACTAGCAAAGCATTACCCGTTTAAACCCAAGCACATGGGTTTTACCGAGGTGGAATCCGAGAAACTTGTCATCAAAGACCTCTCAGATTATGGCTGGGATGAGGAGAATGATGCGCTGTTGAACCCGGATGGCACCCTGTTTAATAAGGAACTTCAACTCGAGAATCATCCTATTTCACGCATTGTCCACCCTTGGCCTAAAGATAAATGGCATGAGCATCTCGATCTACCAGAAAATGTGGCCGAAGGGCAGAATGACGACCTTCCTTCCGATACCTCCTCCGAAGGTGAAAGAGAAAACACCGATGTGGAGAATATCGAAGAAGATAATGTCATTCGTCAGTGAGGAGCAAGAAGATGAAGTGGATTTGAATCCTTTCAACTCTCCGCGTGATGGAGGAAACGCTGCTCCCGTGGAGGCGGAACCCCCTACTCCTTGTAAGTAAAAAAGTTTATTATCTTGACCTCCGAGGTGTTTCGTTCATGTTTAACCTTACTACTTGTTGTTTCATTATAGGAAGGACCATGTTGAGCAATGGATGCAAGTCGGCCTCAGGAAGACATTTGTACCCCCGAGATGTGGGGGATTTTAAAGTTGTTGTAACCCTGTATTTATTTGTACCCCCGAGATGTGGGGGTTATAACAAAATTGCCTTGTAATATGATATTTTGCACCCCCGGGATGTGGGGGTTTAACAGAACATTTAATGTAACTCGTTTGCTTTATTTGTATTTTGCTTTGCCCGAGTTATTTCTTTCAAAATTTTATCTCAGTTTTATGAATCTTGCATGCTTTGAATGCCTTCGTAAACGAGCAAAATGTGCTTGATAGTATATCCTTCCCCCTTTTTTATTTTTTATTTTTGACAAATGGTCAACATCGGGGGAAGGGAATGTCGCAAAAACGTATGCATTACCCCAAAGGGTTTTCGATAAATGTTTCCGACATAATGTAAAAATGAAATCCATGTTACTGGTTAAACATTCGTCGTCCCTTAGGACTACGTTAATTTATGTTGTGTATCTCGGGAATATTAACCAAGACGCATTTTGTTACCTTAAAAGGCTTTCGTTCATATATCTCGGACCCAATAAATGAGGCACAATCATAAATTATAATATCATATATATATTGATAAAAGCTTAGAACCATACAAAAACTTGTATCTCGGTCTAAGTAAAATACATGGGATGTAAACAAAAATGGCTTATCTCGCCCAAAGCACGTCGTGCTATGTATGAGGTAGAACCCCTTTAAAATAAAATTAAGCATATCATACATTAAGTGTAGAATTTCCGGAGGTGACAAGCGTTCCACGGACGAGTTAGAATGAAACCACTCGGGTCTTCCAGTTCGTATGCGCCTTTACCTCGTGGGCGAATAACCTTGAAGGGACCTTCCCATTGAGGAGCAAGCTTGCTGACATGTTTGCCAGTTGCTTCCACAGTTTTGAGTACCAAATCGCCCGGTTGGAATGCTCGAGGTACCACGTGTTTATCAAATGCACGTTTAACCCGGCGTTGATATTCCATGGTGCGGATGCGGGCCTTCTCCCGACCTTCTGTGATGAGCTCGAGTTCAGCGGCACGCGCATCACGGTTCTCTTCAGTGGAATATGTCAAAGTGCGGAGAGATGGTTCCATCAGTTCGATTGGAGTGACTGCTTCCATCCCGAACACAAGAGAGTAAGGTGTTTGCTGTGTGGCTTCTCGAGGTGTCGTGCGGTAGGCCCACAGGATTCCATCAAGAATGTCGGGCCAATTCTTTTTGTTAGCCGCCACTTTCTTTTTGAGACCGTCCAGGATAGTACGGTTGGTGACCTCGGCCAATCCATTGCTAGCAGGGTGGCTGACCGAGGTGAAGTTGTTTTGAATACCAAGGTTGGAAAGGAACGTCATGGTGCGGGCCGCATTGAACTGTGTCCCATTGTCCGATATGAGTGCATGTGGTATGCCAAAACGACAAATGATGTTCCACCAGATGAACTTTTCTGCTGCTGCGGCGGTGATAGTTGCTAACGCTTCGGCTTCGACCCATTTAGTGAAATACTTGATGGCTACGATAATCCAACGGCACTGTCTGACAGCTTTGGGAAATGGCCCGACTATGTCTATTCCCCATAAGTCAAAAGTCCAGGCCCCCGAGATGGATATCTGATCGTATGTCGGGATGTTGCTCAACTTGCTATGGTATTGGCATCGCTCACATTTTCGGACCAAGTTCGCCGCATCATGCTGCATAGTTGGCCAATAAAAACCGGCTCTGAGGATTCGTTTGGCAAGAGTTTTCGCCCCTTGGTGGCTTCCACAGATGCCCTCGTGTACCTCAGATAGCATTTTTAAGGCCATCTCCTCATTTATACACTTGAGCCAAGGTCGCACGTATCCCCGTTTATAGAGATGATTGTTGAATATGGAGTACATGGGTGCGATCCTTTTCAGACGTCGGGCTTCCAACTGGTCTGTGGGTAGGACCCCCGTGTTAAGGAAATTCCACATCGGGGTGAACCAGGACTCACCGGGTTCACTGATGGCGAGTACGGCTATGGTATCAAGGTTGATGCTGGATTCCGGAACGTCCATAACAATCACGGGCCAGTCTTTGTCAAGGTTGCCCGCAGCGCCAAGTTTGGACAAAGCATCAGCTTGGCAGTTTTTGTTGCGCGAGACATGTTGAATGTCAACCTCGTCGAAATGGCTCTTGAGCAGATGAAACTGCTGTCGGTATTTGCGCAATTTTTCGTCCATGACTCGGCATTCATCGTTGATTTGCTTGACTGCTAACTCGGAGTCACTGCGGAGGTGAACCTCGCGGGCGCCCAATTCTTTGGCCAGCTTAAGGCCCGCTATTATAGCTTCATACTCCGCGGTATTGTTTGTTACCGGAAATTGAAAGTGGAGAGCATAATTCAGGGTCTCCCCTTGTGGACCAGTGAGGGATACCCCGGCTCCAGCCCCTTGTAACGAAGAGGCACCATCGACATGAATTGTCCAACGTCCCTCAGACTAAGGAGGGACTCCGGAATACTCGGCGATGAAGTCGGCGAAGATCTGAGACTTCAGAGCATTTTGGGGGTGGAAAGAGACATCGAACTCGGATAATTCGAGCGCCCACGCTAGCAATCGCCTGGATGAGTCGAAATTTGTGAACGCCTTCTTGAGTGGAATCCCGGTGTAAACCTTTATGGAATGTGACTGAAAGTAAGGTCTCAACTTTCTTACAGCTATGACGAGAGCATATGCTGCTTTTTCAATCTGGGAATACCTAGTTTCGGCATCCCGAAGTACATGCGAGACGAAATAAATGGGCTTCTGATCTCGTCCTTCTTCCCGAACAAGGGCGGCACTAACTGCATGACCCGTTGTTGCCAGGTACAACACCAGGACGTCGCCCGCGGTCGGCCTGCTGAGACACGGTGGATTGGCGAGATAGGCTTTGATTTTTTCGAAGGCCATTGCACATTCATCTGTCCACTCAAATTTGGCTGACTTGCGCATGGCTTTAAAGAAAAGGAAACAGACGTCCCCGGATCTCGCAATAAACCTGTTGAGAGCGGCCAACTTGCTTGTGAGAGATTGCAGCTCTTTGAGGTTCCGAGATGGTTTCATGTCGAGGATGGCTTGTGATTTCGAAGGATGAATCTCAATGCCTCGCATAGAAACCATGAAGCCAAGGAATTTACCGCCAGTCAGGCCGAAGAAACTTTTCTTTGGGTTGAGTTTCATGCTGGCTGAATTCAGTGTCGCGAAGGTTTCTCGGAGATCTCGGACATGGTCGAGGTCGGACATGCTCTTAACAAGCAGATCATCCACGTATGCCTCTACGTTTCGTCCAATTTGATCGCGGAACACGGTGTTGACCATTCGTTGGAACGTGGCTCCAGCATTGCGCAACCCGAAAGGCATGACCCGGTAGCAGTATAGCCCCGAGTTGGTGGTGAAGGCAGTCTTTTCCTCGTCATCTTGGTTCATCCGGATTTGATTGTATCCGGAGAACGCATCCATGAAGCTGAGGTAAGCATGTCCCGAGGTGGAGTCGACCAGTTGGTCAATTTTGGGCAAAGGGAATGGATCCATGGGGCATGCCTTGTTGAGATCAGTATAATCGATACACATACGCCAGTCACCATTGGACTTCTTGACAAGCACGGGATTGGCTGTCCATTCAGGACATTCGACATTCCTGATAAAACCAGCGTCGAGTAATTTCTCTACCTCGCGCTTCACGGCCTGCTGCCGTTCGTCCCCCATATTACGTTTCCGTTGCCTAACTGGTTTTGAGCCCGGCTTAATATGCAGTCGGTGCTCTGCTATTGACCTCGGAATTCCTGGCATGTCGGCTGCGGTCCAGGCGAAAACGGATTGGTTTTCTTGGAGGAATTTGATTAGCTCTTCTTTTGCCTGCCCCTGGACTGCCTTTCCGATGTTGAGTGTTTTGCCACCACCCAAATCGAGTTGTTCGACTTCGTCTGCGGGTTCAAGGGAAGCTTTTGCCTCAGCTTTATCAACTGGATCTAGTGCAAGGTTGGTGTTTGGAGGTAGAAAGTCAGTACTTGAACGCAACCGCTGTTGGTTGGTTTTTGCGTCGGACTGATCAACCTGGTGGACAGAGCCTCCTTGACCTTGAATGGACGTCATGTAGCATTCACGCGCCACCTGCTGTTGGCCACTTTCTTCCCCTATCCCGTTATCAGTGTGAAACTTGATTTTCAGGTGGGAAGGGGAGATGATGGCGCCGATTTTGTTCAAGGTCCCTCTTCCAAGGATCGCATTGTACGCAGAAGGAGCATTAACGATGAGGAAGTCCACCATGACTTCCACTGTTCGAGGGGATGTGCCAAACGTCACTTTGAGTGGCATCATTCCCCGAGGTTGAAGGGCATCTCCCGTGAAGCCTATCAAATGTGAGATATGTTGTTGGAGGGCGCGAGTGTTGAGGCCCATTTGCGTGAAGGCCGATAAATACAGGATGTCTGCTGAGCTTCCCGTATCAACTAACACCCTCTTAACCCTGTGAGTGTTGATCTTGAGATTCAGTACCACGGGATCATCGTGTGGGCTAGAAATCTCACCTAGGTCCTTCTCGGAGAAAGATATCGCTTCCTCAGGCCGAGGTCGTTTTTTGTCGGTCGTGGTTTCAACCTGTAGAACAGTAGGGTATGGTTTTCGATTGTCGCGAGGTAAGATTTTTCGGATGGTACCGCGATGGCCACCACTGATTACGTTAATGACAGGACTGCTCTGCCGCTCCTGGCGCCTTGTCTCGGGACCATCCCGGGTTTGGGGACCGACCTCACCAACTCGAGGTCCCGTATAATCCTGCCTGTATGGAATGGGTTTCTTAAAAACCTTACCTTGGCCGTTGTACTTCCTGAAGAACTTTTTGAAGAAGTCGGGGTTGATAAACTCGACCAGCTTACCCTCTCGGGCTAGTCTCTCCAGGATGTCTTTGAGTTGGAGGCAGTCCGCGGTGGAATGCCCATTGAATCCGTGGTACTCGCACTTTTTGGAGTTATCTTGTACCGTAAAAATGCTTTCAGGCAATGGCGGAGGGAGGTCGAACATGCCTTCTATGATGTTGTACATCTCATGTCGCTTCTTGGTGAAAGGTGCGTACCTCACGAAATGTTGCCGGTACCCGTTAGTGCCGGATTTGTGTTCCTGCTCGGTCGGTTGGTTTCTCCGAGGTTCTCTTTGGTTGCGAGACCTGTCCTGAGCTGGCTGTTTGTTTGTTGGATGACGGGGAGATCGAGATCTAGGCCTCGTGGGGCTCCCGTTGTCGTCCTCGGCACGGATGTAACCCTCCACAAAGGTTACAAACTCCCTCAGAGTGGTCATCTTCTTCATGTGGGCTTCGTAACGCAAGGTACCCGGACCCCCTTTGCGGAGTCCTTTCTTGATGGCGGCTAAGGCAAAGGTTAATATTTATAAACTCGGAAATGCTATCGATTCGGACTGCAAGCGCACAATCCTATCGAGTAGTATGTTCGAGGTCGATCCACAGGGAATATTGGTTCAATGCTTTGAGCGATCGAATCACAATCTTTCGAAAGGCTAGACGAAATCTGAAAATTGAAGGATGTTTGTTGATCAATGTAAATTAGGAAACATTGCTCTCTTTTGAGTGATCAAGCTTTTTGGCGCCGTTGCCGGGGAATAACAGTTCATTGTGCAAGGCCTCGCGAGACGTCCTTGCTTTGACCATTGAATCCAATTAATTAGAAACACCTAGATTTCTTTTTATTTTCTGCATTTTTACTTTTCTTTTATTTCCAATTTCGTTTTTAATTTTATTTTCTTTTTATTTTTCAGTTTTTAGTTTAATTTTCAGATTTTCTTTTCTTTGTAGGAAACTGCACGCTGGCCGAATCATCCGTACGAAGATCCGAGAGGATTGCTAGTAGGAGAGGACAATTCGCTTCCACATCACCGATAAGAACCAATCATAGTTCTTCATCAAGTAATTCTGAAAGCGAAGAAGACTCAGATTCGATCAACATGAATATCCCACCGAACGAACCGATTAACAATGGAAGACAACACAATGGTGATAATGGAGTTCACGATGCAGCGAGACCCAAATTTCTAAGAGACTATTGCATACCGCGCGCGAATGATCCTAATTCTAGTATAAACCCGCCAACTGTTACGAACCATAATTTTGAGATCAAACCTGCTCTCATAAATATGGTTTCGCAACAGCAATTTGGAGGATTTCCACATGAAGATCCACATCTTCATCTGTCAATTTTCCTAGGGATATGCGAGACGATAAAGATCAACGGAGTTACCGATGAAGCAATCAGGCTAAGGCTATTTCAATTTTCATTAAAAGATAAAGCAAGAGCATGGTTGTTTTCCTTACCGGCCAATTCCATTCAAACTTGGGACCAATTGTTTAATGTGTTTATTGCAAAATATTTTCCACCATCCAAAACTTCGAGGTTTAGAAATGCAATTACTAATTTTGAACAAAGGGATGGTGAAACATTGTGTGAGGCATGAGATAGATATAAGGATATGTTAAGGTGTTGTCCACATCATGGTCTAGAAAGATGGCTGATTGTCCAAACTTTTTATAATGGTCTAAACCCTACCGATAGGTTGTCTATTGATGCTTCCGCAGGAGGAGCAATCATGAACAAGGAACCTGACGAGGCTTACAACCTAATTGAAGAGATTGCAATCAACCAACACTACTGGATCCCTGAGCAAAAGAAGCCAACTCCAACACCTGGCATGCACCGAGTAGATGATATATCCATGCTGAGCGCAAAGATTGATGCTTTGCAAATGGCACTCAACAAGCAAACCAAGCAGCGAACGGTAGCAGCAGTCAATGCCGCGACATCATGTGGCTATTGTGGAGGAGCGCATGAGATGACCGAATGTATGAATGTGACGCAAACTGAGGAAGAAATGGAGCAAGCGAACGCAATCGACAACAGCTTTCGACCTCAGCCCGCTTACAATACATACCATCCGAACAACCGAAACCATCCAAATCTCTCATACGCAAACAATCAAAGACCTGCTGCAACCCAACAGAACTACCAACCACAACCCAATTATCAACCGAGATACAACAATCCCCAACAGAATTATCAACCAAGGCAATACAACCAACCACAGCAACCTGACATCACATCTTTAATGGAGAGATTCCTAGAGAAGCAAGACAAGGCTAACGCCGAAATCGCGCAAAAGATCGAATCCTTAACAAACCGCAACAAAGACTTAGAAGACAATGTCTCTAAGATGGCTAAAGAACTCTCGAGTATTACACACGGAAAAGGCAAATTTCCGGGCCAACCGGAAGAAAACCCGAGAGAGACTTGCAAATGCATAACATTAAGGAGCGGTACAGCTTACAAGGGACCTCCCATGCCCGATCAAACTTCCGATGAGATGCATGCAGAGCCATCGCATTCCGAAGAATACGAGCCGCAACAACCGGAGCCGCCCGTATTCGAAACGCAGGCAGACCCTATCGAGGAGCAGAATGACACCGTAGGTGGAGACGAGCGACAACCCGAACCTGAATATATTGCACCACCACCCTACAAGCCACCTCTGCCATTCCCTCCAAGGCCGGCCAAGCACAAGATAGAGCCGCAATTCGCGAGATTCATGGAGACACTCAAGCAATTACAAGTCACAATCCCCTTCACAGAAGCAATTGCAAGCATACCCTCGTATGCTAAATTTCTGAAGGAGATTCTTTCGAACCGCAGTAGACTCCAAGAACTCTCAACAATTCCTCTCAATCTGGAATGCAGTGCGCTCGTGCAGAGCAAATTACCGGCAAAGTTGAAAGATCCGGGAAGCTTTTCGATACCATGTACGATTGGCACAATTGATTTTAAGAGAGCTTTATGTGATCTGGGGGCAAGTGTGAGTTTGATGCCTAAGGTAGTATTTGATAAATTGGAATGTGGAGACCTGTCACCAACAAGGATTTCATTGCAACTAGCTGACCGATCAATTCGATATCCTGAAGGAATGTTGCTTGATATCCCAATCAAAGTCGGTAAATTCTAGATACCAGCAGATTTTGTGGTAGTTGATATGGAAGAAGATGAGCAGATTCCGATCATCCTTGGAAGGCCATTCCTCGCCACATGTGGGGCAATGATTGATGTTAGGAATGGAAAGATTTCACTCAATGTTGGCGAGAACAAGATGATCTTCAACATGAATGAAACCAAAGTCCCACCTGACATAAATCTTGTCTACAATTTGGAAACGGCAGATGAATATGGCAATGATGAATTGCGAATGGATGAATTTGAAGACATCGAGGAGATGATGCACGAAGCAGAAATGGAGAGATTGTTCATTGTACAAGATGACGGTCAGGTCCACCCAACCTCCGTGACACAACAAACCGATGATCTGAACAAGAGTCCTAATATCGCAAACAACAAGAATTATTCTCTCTTAGCCCTTGCATTAATCAAAAACCTACGCGAAGAACTCGATGCAATTTCTCAAAGACTGGATGAGGTCGAAGCAGTACTCGGTGTGAGTCTGGCATTCGACCCCGGACCTCAAACACCAACCGACTTCTTCGAAAAGGGCAGCAATGATGAAACCACAGAAGACGCTGAAGGAAAACCACCCGACAAGCAACCCCCTTGCATTGACGGGGGGATATCTGGAAGAAACTGATGCGACACAAAGTCAAGCTAACGACTTTAAACAAGCGCTTCTTGGGAGGCAACCCAAGGCCACTTTTATATTTTCGTATAAATTATTTTTAGTTTAATTAGAACTTAAATAAAGAAACAACTCATACACACCTTTTTCCTATGATCAGGTAAGCATACTGGAGGAAATGCTTGATTAAAAGACATCTCGGAAGACGGAAAAATACTCTCTGGTACGACCTGTATTGGCTGATACAGACCTTACCAATGGATACGGGGGGAATAGAATGAGAAGAAGGAAACAAGTGGTGAATACGGCCCGTATTGGCTGATACGGCCCGTATCCAAGGAAATTAAAACTTAGCAGTTATTGGGTTTGAGCATAACGGACTCAATACGGACCGTATTGGCTGATACGGTCCGTAATGAAGGCCAATTCGAGAGATGCGAACCCGTTAAGAAGAGACGTTTGAAATCCCGCGCGAATCACGTCTCAAAACCGCTAATCAATCTCGTTTTAACTCTTTAACCCCTCTCTTCTTCCTCTCTCTCCTTGTTCTCTTCCCCTCCATCTCCTCTCTTTCTCCCTCTTCCATTCTCACCCGAAATCAAGCACCTCCTTTCGGCCGCCGGTCTCCGTCGCCAACCTCACCTCCTTCAACATTGAAGCCGCCGCCTCACTCTTCCCTCGCTCCCCTGCCCTAATACGGACCGTACCGGGTCCGTATCCGATGGCTATTCGATCCAACTTCTTCAATTTTGGTTCTTCTAAAAACCCCTTTTCTAAATTCAAAGTTTAAATTCATTTTTGCATTTGCTTTAATTTAATTTCTTTGTTACATTAGTTTAGATAATTAAATTTTATTTTCGCAAAATCACAAAAATCACAAAAAAATTAGGTTTCTGTCAAAATACCAATTTTTACCAGTATAATACGGTCCGTATTGAACCAATACGGTCCGTAATCGTTTACCAGAACCAGCACTTAGCATTTTTAGAAACACCTTTTGATACGGTCCGTATTAGCCTGATACGGTCCGTAACCAGTCCAGTACTTGGTCGAATTCACCAACCAACCAGTCCGTATTAAGACCGTATTGACCGATACGGTCCGTAACAGAGATATTAATTTTTAACAAATGGCTCCAAAAATGAAAAATATTCTAGGAGCAGTTACAAGGAGTGCTAAGAAAGCCCTTGGAAGTGTCGGCCCGAGTAGTTCACCGCAGAGCTCCTCTAGCCGATCCTCCCGGTCCTCCAGCTCGAAACCACAATCCTCCAACCATTCATCCTCTCATTCCGACGCACAACAATCAATCAGAGACACACCAGTCTCAGATGCAGACTATGAGCCAGAAGAGTTCAACCCTCGGGATTTTGGTCTTGAGGAAGAGGACTCCGATGAGTCGATGGAAGAAGCAACTGAGTACCAACCCGTCTTCCCGCATCCACAATTCAGAAGCAGTTACGCGAAGATGCAAACAAGGGAGGTCATATACCACAAATCCATCAACACGGAGACACTCGAGCGACTAGGCCTCCTTGCACAAACCGAGGAGCTCGCAAACCGCATCCACATCTGGCAATTCCTAAACCTAATAAGAGGAGTCAAAATTTACAAGGTTCTCACGAGGGAGTTCCTTGCGACCTACAGATACAATGAGGACCCCATCACTTTCCAGATGATTGGCGAGCAGTACACAGTCACCATGGATGATTTCTGCGCCATCTTCAACCTCACTGATGATGGCACTTCTAATTCCCCTGACTGCCGAGAGTTCTGGTACAGCATCACTGAAGACAACCAAAACTCAACTCGACCGGCAAGCAGAATCATCCATCCCCAAGTCCGCCTCTTGCAAGTAATCCTTGCCAATTCCATTTTCGCGAGAGGCGAGAGTTCATCCAAGGTGACATTACCCGAACTCTATCTTCTCAAGTGCATGATCGAGCCAACACCAGTGCGACCTCACCTCGGCCATCTCCTTTGCAATCAAATCCGTGAGGTCGCCCGTGCTAAGAAAGGTAATGGAAAGATTTCCATTGGATTCGTGGCAACGATCTTGGCCAACCATCTCGCTCTGCAGATCGATCATCTCAAAGAGGCAAGCGGGCTCACACAAATTGACATGTCATGCCTTCAAGCCATGAAATTCGTCACCGGCCACTATCCAGGCCCCTACTTCTACAATTCACCGAAGGGAATTCTCCAATTCCCCTTCCGACATCTCAATCTCCGCAGTAGGGCCTCCTGGAAGATGGCACGACCCGCGAGCCCAACTTATGAGCCTCCTCAAGATTACATGGATGTAATCGAAAGCCAAGCCGCAATGAGAAATCAGGCTAACATCGATCGGCAGCAAAGAGAAGAGGAGGAGCCCCCTTTTGATGCATATAGGGAGGCAGGCACATCGGCAGCTAGAGCCGGATCTTCAGGGGCGGCACCATCTGATGCCCCTACAGCTGAGCTTGATCAGTTCATTCAAATGGTAGATTGGATGAACTCGAACCTCAATGAGCTCACCTTGACAACAGGAGAGACTACCCAACAAATGCAACAGAATGGCTCATCACTTCGCCAAGAGGTTGGCGAAATCCGAAACAGCATGGAGGAGGTCCGGAGGAGTGTCGACGAGAGCAGGCGTGAGATCCAGCAGACGCGCTACATGGCACAGCAGTATTATCAGTATGCTCTCGGCTCCGGATTCGAGTACCAGCCGCCACCATATGGACTCTTCGACCCGTCATTCTACGAGGAGATCCAGCGACCACCACCACCTCCACCACCTCAGGATTGAGGTGCAGTGAGTTGTATCTTTTCCTCGGTCTTTTTACTTTATTACTTCCTTTATTTTTATCTCTCGAGCATTGGGGACAATGCTCAATTTTATTCGGGGGGTAGGAAAGTAAATTGACCATGTATCTTTAAAAAATTTCGCAATTTAAATTCTTAGGTGCTAGTAGTTTTACTCAATTTTTGACTAGGGTTAGAGGCTTTACCGAAAATCCTAGAATGATTAGATTGAGCTTTTTAGCTAGCTTGCATTTTTATTTTTATTTTAGGAGTAGGTTAATCAAATAGGAATTGTTTTTTAAATTGAATTAGACTAAGGTTTAGATAATTGGCCATGATACCAAAAATTCAGAATTGTTAAAATTATTTGTAATCTCAAAGTGAACAATTAATTGCTAACCATGAGAGTTGATCAAAAATCGCAAAACCCTAGAATCTTTATTTATTGAGTAATTTATTTTTGCAAAGTCTTTTAAATTTGATAGTATTTTAGAATACCCATTTATTATAGATAGACCCTAGCGAAACTATGCAATAATTTCTTGTATGAATGAATACTTGAAATTGTGTGTAATCATGGTGCTTGTGACACAAAAATATTTTATTTTATTTTCAGAAAAATACAAAAATACAAAAAAAATCAGAAATGAGAAAAATAAAAAAAAAATAGAAAAATCAGAAAAAAGAAAAAAATAGAATAAAAGATGGAGGATAAAAAGAGTACGGGTGCCTACACAAGACTGGTTACCAATAGGCTCGAGAAAACCTCCCAAATTTAAATTCTTGTATATATTTAATTTTTCAAAAATAGTCACAAGTACCAACACACTTAGTTGTCATACTTTGCTCCAATCAATTGGGAAGGAAAATCAAAATTTATATCATTAGAATTCCTATTGATTGGAAGGGATCCATTTATAATCAAAGGGGAAATTAATACTCTCAATTTTAAGGATATTTGTGAAGTAGATTGTTCGATAATAATTTTTCTAGGGTAAAGCATAATGAGGTCAATCATGGGGTGAATAAATTGTTCAAGGGAGAGGTCATGAATATTTTTAAAGTTCTAGATTTTTATTGTCATGCCAATTGTACCTAACCTAAGCCCTAATTTAATTTTTAAACGAGACCTTGAGATTGTATGGTTTAACCTAGACCGAATCTTTGACCAGCTGGGATGTCGTTGCTTGAGGACAAGCAACAATTCAAGTTGGGAGGCGTGATCAGAGTCAAAATAATGATGATTTACGTAGGGTTTTGGCTTAGGTTTTACATATTTTCTCACACTTATGTTTACTTTATTAGAGAAAAAGGCTACTGTCACCCTTCTTTATGTTTTATTACAGAAAACAGGTTTTGGGACTATTTTACACCAAATGGAGCTAGAATCAGGTCAATCGGATCAGCGATGCTCATCGACTAAGTCCCTGTTACGGCCAGTATTGACCAATACGGACCAGGCCTAGCACAGACCAGAAGATAGCGCTGGAAGCATTAAACCCTAACTGCCAAGGTCCTAATACGGACCGTATCACCTGATACGGCCCGTATCCGAAGGCATCTCTTGGGGAATAACTGCCGACAGCTGTTTCCAGATCAGTTTCTTAGCCCCTACTCAACCTCTACACGTCCCTACACTCCTATATAAGGCCCCTGGGCAGAAGGAATAATCATCTTTGTAATTAGGGTTAGATTTGATTAAAGTGAGAAGAGAGGAGTGCTTGTAACCATGCCGTTCCGCGGCTAAGTTCCTTTTCTTAGGGCTAGGCAGTAAACCTTGTTACTCTTGATGTTTTGATATATATATTTCTGTTGATTATGGTTTCTTGTTGTTGTACTAAAATGCTTTTGTGATTTATTATCTCTTCATCTAATTTCAATGATCTAGTTTGAGTCCGTTAGGGTAGTGACAGTACTTTAATGGTAAGAGAAACTATTTGTATGAATTAGCCTCGTTGAGATCTATTAGGTTTATGTGAAGAAAACCTTAGCGGGGAAACCATAAACCAGACCAACAAAACGCGTACCAAATTTCATCACATGCGTAAAGTAAATCGCAGTGATCTGTGTAGTAATTTGGGGTATTTGAGAGATCAGACATTTGCGTAAGGTAAATCGCAGTGTCCTATGTAGAATCTCGGTGAAAGATCTGTCATTCTTGCGTAACATAAATCGCAGTGACCTATGTGGTGTCTTTCATTAAAACAACAACAGGAATATATTGTCAAGGCGGATTGAGTGGCAATGGTGTGCCGAAACCCTAGGAATCCTCATCTCTATCTTTATTTTAATTACTTTTAATTGTTTCCTAATTTACATTGATCAACAAACATCCTTCAATTTTCAGATTTCGTCTAGCCTTTCGAAAGATTGTGATTCGATCGCTCAAAGCATTGAACCAATATTCCTTATGGATCGACCTCAAACATACTACTCGATAGGATTGTGCGCTTGCAGTCCGAACCTGTAACGCCACGTATATTGAGAGAATAGACGTGAGAAACGATCCAATTTAAATTTCAGTTTTAATTAACTTAATTTAATTAGTAGGCCATGATATAAATAAAATTGATTTCCATACCAAAAGAGGCCTCAATCCAATTCAAATATAGAAGCCCATAATTATTTTCATCCTTCTCCAAAACCGTAACTCTCTGTTTTGAAACCGTCCCCTTTCAATTTGAGTCCTGTACAGTACGCGTCTCCCTCTTCTAAAACCAATGCCCAAACGTTGTAAATGTCGCCCCATTAATTGAACCCACGATCCCCTCTGTTTATTAAATACCGTAAATCATTTTCTCAAATTTTGTTTTGTCTCAAACCCTTCCACTTCTCCATAGTTTAATTGAAAATATATTAAACAATGAAACCATGACAAAAATCAAAGAGACCTTTTCAATTCCTGCCGCACCACACTCTCTCTTCTCATTTCTTCACAGCCACCAACGACGTTCCCCAAATTCTCCTCTTTTCTTTTGAAAATTCTTCATTAAGGTACTATAAAATTTCTATTATTTTGTTGCATAACTTGAATAGATTAGAAGATGATTATTAGATCTTTATGGTTAGAATCAATTTCGTTCTTAAATTGTATAGATTCATGAATAAGTATTTCTTTTAATTAAAATATGAAAACGTAGATTATTGGTAAGAATTTCTTTAGTCATATTATAATCTGAAATTTAATGTTATTAGTAAGCATTCTTTAATTATTCTGTAATCTGAAATTTATTTATTATTAAGAATTTATGTAATTATATTTAAAATCTGAAAACTTTACTTTATCAAGTTTGGTATTTATTTGAGATCATATAATTGGATATATATTAATTATAAATAATTATATTAAATTCTGGAATTTTATTCAAGTATATATATTAATATAGAAAATACTTTGGGATCATTAATATTTATCTGGTTGATTTTATTTACTGATATATATAATTCTGGAATATACTTAGTAAGTGTTAATAATAATAGTTGATGTTAAACATTTTAATCAATGATCTATCTAATAAATAACCACTTTAGACATAATGATTTTGGAAGAAAGTGTTATAGTATTTATTAATTTTAGAAACAATGTGTACATGGTTTAGGTTCACGTGGCGAGAAAGTAGAGTACGCGGACACTATTGTTAATCAACCTACGATCACAGGTGCGGGTTCCTGGTCTTTTTACAAATAATAAGAAATGCGTGGATTAAGGTAGGTAATCCTTTTTCCCAATCTGGTAGATGAACTGCATGTTGAGAATGTCGAATTCTCTTTTGTTTTGCGTAGAATTGCATGTTAGGAACTTTTTGGATGCATTGATTTGAACTGACAGGATAGTGTGAATGTGAACAAGGAAAGCTTTTAATGAACTGTTTTAAATTGGGGCCGTCCCTGTGTGGCGGTTCTGCATGTGTTTTCGAAAATCGGATCGTCCGTGTGTGGCGATCCGCCGGTTGGGTCCCCGCAACGACCCTTCCAGATTCGTCCTCGTGTGGCGACTCTTTGGGCTACCTGCATGGGCATGGGTTCTCAGAGAGAAAGGCCGAATTATCCGTGTGTGGTGATCCGGAGTAAGAACAGAACAGAACAGAACAGAACAGCTCGTCCTCGTGTGACGACTCTCTAAGTTTTCATGTACGGGCATGGATTCCCAAGGGAGAAAGACCGGATTGTCCGTGTGTGGCGAACCCGGAGTGTGAGAATTTTAAAGAGAAACAGGAACAGAACTGAGAATGTTTTGAAAGGATTGCATGTCCGAATTGATAGGAAAATTGGGGGTTATTTCAAAACCTTTACTTTTATGTTATTAGGGTATTTAATGCATTCATTTGTAAAAGCACCGGGCTGGAACTAAATCCCGCACTGAGAGATAGTTCGATTCTCTCACCCGTTTTGTTTCCACTTTTATGTGGGTTCCAGGAACTGAAGCTGAAGACCTAGAGGAAGGACGCGAGTGAGAAAACTAGCGGGAGTTATTTACTTAGCCACTATTTATTTAGTTTTCTGTTGTATGAACAAAATACTGTACAGACGTGGCAGTGACTGTTTGAATTGCCAGGTCTGACGTGTTTTTCCCTTTCTATTTGTGTGTGGAACTCATTTATTTACAATAAAGTGGCTTGTTTGGATTTATTATTGATAATGTATGTGATGTGCTAATCGCCTTGCGCGTAAATGCGCGGCGGGTTGTCCGGGGGTGTGACAACTTAGTTGGTATCAGAGCCAGCACATACAATATCAATAATTAACCACTGAGTGAGTGCGCGCTAAAGTCTTGTCTTTAGAATTAAAATAATATAATCTAAGTAGATATAATGTAGTTTACGTAAAAATACATATTAAGGGTCTATCTTTAGAAATATAAGCCTAACAATTTATATCCCAATAATTTTAATGTCCAACCATATTAAGCGTACTCTCCATATCTCGGTTATGGAATTGACTAAGTAAATTGGAAATTCCGAATTTAATTACCTGATCAAAGAAAGGAAATAAAACATATCAATTAGAATTTCATACATCAGAAAGATTAAATTTTCATGAAATAATTGCCCCTTTTAATGCATTAGTACGCACTTGGGATATTTTCTCAATAAAGAATTATATGTAATATGAATTTTTTTCGTATTTGATGAAAAAATTAGATATTTTCGTTAAAACAAAAGAAACAGAAATATATTTTCGTTCTTGATATGTTTTCATGCTACTTTATTATATCGCAGGAAAATTTTAGTAGTAGCATTGCTAATGATAGAATAACAACATATATAATTTAATCTTAAATAAATATAGACAACAACACCTTTTGATAAAATAACAACCCTTATAAACCGAATTTCAGTAATAAATTGAAAATTTTGAAATTTAAATTCGGTAAATTTTTAATTAAGTAGCAATTGGATTAGTTAATGGGTTCATATATGCACTGAATTCTACTTGTGTGTGACTCGAATCACTATTACTATTATTTTAATTTATCTGAAAAAGAAAAAAATATAGCAGATATTATAAACATAATAGGTCATGAACATAGATATTTTAAAAATATGTATATACTATTTTCCTATCTGATGGATTTTTCATTAGATTTCCTATACAGTTATATATAGCATCTTTCGATATTTAAAAAAAAAAAAAAAAAAATTCTAAATTAATCTTCGCTTCTTAAACTATAGAATGGTGAGAGGGCGCCCCAGAACTAGAATTAACGCTAACAACCGAGAAACTGTCTCACGACGTCCTAGAACCGGAGCAAATACTGACAATGACAGGGAACCTGTCCCACCCACCGCCGATGCCCAAGCTGGGGCCAATCACTTGCAGACCCTCTTACAAGGTCTTGAGAGAGTCGCTCGGGTTGCCATGGAGGCAGAACAGAGAAGGCCTCAAGAAGTAGACCCATTCTTCGAGCTCTACCGCTCATTCAATTCTTTACATCCCCCGATGTTTGATGGGACCGGTGATTTTGCAGCCGCTGAGAATTGGATTGCCAATATGAAAGACAAATTCCAAATTCTACGGGTCCCAGAAGAAAATAGAGTGGAATTAGCTACCCAACTTTTCGAAAGACATGCTCGATTCTGGTGGCAGGAAGCCAAGCGTCAAATCACGGGACCTGTAATTTGGGAAGAGTTCGAAAGACTATTCGAAGGAAGGTATATGGATATAAGGTCTCGAGAATTACCCCGCCAGAAGTTCACTAGTCTTAAACAAGGAAACGGTCCAGTGACGGGATACAATTCCAAATTCGAAAACCTAATGAGATACGCTCCTGACATTGTTCAAGATGAATTCCGCCTGAAGCAACAGTCTGCCACGTCTCACAACTACGATGTTACATTTTAGACCAATTCAGTGTTGTCAACCATTCCAACTTATGCCTGAATGATACGTTAGTGTACGAAAAATAAAATATTTCTCATGAAAATCCTAGACACAAATCAACTTAGAGTTCAGAGCAAAACTGTTAGACAATTGTTAGTGCGATGGAGACGACATTCAATCAGGAACCTTACGGAGAGTTGGAAAATACCATACACGCGAAGTATCTAAATATATTTGAGATGTCTCATAACTGTTTTGTTTAGAGGACTGAACATGATTCTTAAGGAGGGGAGGATGTAACACCACGTAATTTAATCAGAGTGGCGCAGCGAAAGCGTAGTGAAAATATTTATAATTTTATGTTTGAATTTTGAGGACAAAATTCTTTTTGAAGGGGGGAAGGATGTAACGCCACGTATATTGAGAGAATAGACGTGAGAAACGATCCAATTTAAATTTCAGTTTTAATTAACTTAATTTAGTAGGCCATGATATAAATAAAATTGATTTCCATACCAAAAGAGGCCTCAATCCAATTCAAATATAGAAGCCCATAATTATTTTCATCCTTCTCCAAAACCGTAACTCTCTGTTTTGAAACCGCCCCCTTTCAATTTGAGTCCTGTACAGTACGCGTCTCCCTCTTCTAAAACCAATGCCCAAACGTTGTAAATGTCGCCCCATTAATTGAACCCACGATCCCCTCTGTTTATTAAATACCGTAAATCATTTTCTCAAATTTTGTTTTGTCTCAAACCCTTCCACTTCTCCATAGTTTAATTGAAAATATATTAAACAATGAAACCATGACAAAAATCAAAGAGACCTTTTCAATTCCTGCCGCACCACACTCTCTCTTCTCATTTCTTCACAGCCACCAACGACGTTCCCCAAATTCTCCTCTTTTCTTTTGAAAATTCTTCATTAAGGTACTATAAAATTTCTATTATTTTGTTGCATAACTTGAATAGATTAGAAGATGATTATTAGATCTTTATGGTTAGAATCAATTTCGTTCTTAAATTGTATAGATTCATGAATAAGTATTTCTTTTAATTAAAATATGAAAACGTAGATTATTGGTAAGAATTTCTTTAGTCATATTATAATCTGAAATTTAATGTTATTAGTAAGCATTCTTTAATTATTCTGTAATCTGAAATTTATTTATTATTAAGAATTTATGTAATTATATTTAAAATCTGAAAACTTTACTTTATCAAGTTTGGTATTTATTTGAGATCATATAATTGGATATATATTAATTATAAATAATTATATTAAATTCTGGAATTTTATTCAAGTATATATATTAATATAGAAAATACTTTGGGATCATTAATATTTATCTGGTTGATTTTATTTACTGATATATATAATTCTGGAATATACTTAGTAAGTGTTAATAATAATAGTTGATGTTAAACATTTTAATCAATGATCTATCTAATAAATAACCACTTTAGACATAATGATTTTGGAAGAAAGTGTTATAGTATTTATTAATTTTAGAAACAATGTGTACATGGTTTAGGTTCACGTGGCGAGAAAGTAGAGTACGCGGACACTATTGTTAATCAACCTACGATCACAGGTGCGGGTTCCTGGTCTTTTTACAAATAATAAGAAATGCGTGGATTAAGGTAGGTAATCCTTTTTCCCAATCTGGTAGATGAACTGCATGTTGAGAATGTCGAATTCTCTTTTGTTTTGTGTAGAATTGCATGTTAGGAACTTTTTGGATGCATTGATTTGAACTGACAGGATAGTGTGAATGTGAACAAGGAAAGCTTTTAATGAACTGTTTTAAATTGGGGCCGTCC
This sequence comes from Carex littledalei, assembly GCA_011114355.1. Lineage (NCBI taxonomy): Eukaryota > Viridiplantae > Streptophyta > Magnoliopsida > Poales > Cyperaceae > Carex > Carex littledalei. The sequence continues at coordinate 17,007,732 of CM022079.1, forward strand.
CTGTGTGGCGGTTCAGCATGTGTTTTCGAAAATCGGATCGTCCGTGTGTGGCGATCCGCCGGTTGGGTCCCCGCAACGACCCTTCCAGATTCGTCCTCGTGTGGCGACTCTTTGGGCTATCCTGCATGGGCATGGGTTCTCAGAGAGAAAGGCCGAATTATCCGTGTGTGGTGATCCGGAGTAAGAACAGAACAGAACAGAACAGCTCGTCCTCGTGTGACGACTCTCTAAGTTTTCATGTACGGGCATGGATTCCCAAGGGAGAAAGGCCGGATTGTCCGTGTGTGGCGAACCCGGAGTGTGAGAATTTTAAAGAGAAACAGGAACAGAACTGAGAATGTTTTGAAAGGATTGCATGCCCGAATTGATAGGAAAATTGGGGGTTATTTCAAAACCTTTACTTTTATGTTATTAGGGTATTTAATGCATTCATTTGTAAAAGCACCGGGCTGGAACTAAATCCCGCACTGAGAGATAGTTCGATTCTCTCACCCGTTTTGTTTTCACTTTTATGTGGGTTCCAGGAACTGAAGCTGAAGACCTAGAGGAAGGACGCGAGTGAGAAAACTAGCGGGAGTTATTTACTTAGCCACTATTTATTTAGTTTTCTGTGGTATGAACAAAATACTGTACAGACGTGGCAGTGACTGTTTGAATTGCCAGGTCTGACGTGTTTTCCCCTTTCTATTTGTGTGTGGAACTCATTTATTTACAATAAAGTGGCTTGTTTGGATTTAATATTGATAATGTATGTGATGTGCTAATCGCCTTGCGCGTAAATGCGCGGCGGGTTGTCCGGGGGTGTGACAGAACCGATAGCATTTCCGAGTTTATAAATATTAAAAGAAACATTGCTCTCTTTTGAGTGATCATAGGCAGGGTTACCAAAGGAGGTGGTGTGATCGTTACTCCTGGCGGGGTCGTCACCCCTGGTGGGAGCGGAATTGATGCGTTTAGATGAGCCATCTAATTCTCTGTGTGAGCGAGGCGTGGCCCCACGGTGGTTGATACGTCCTATCTCGGGAGATGAGGCCGTATGGAAAGTTGGGCTGAGTTGGATTCGCCCTGCCAAAGGATGGCAGGCCGAGATGTGGATTGAGTTAGGAACTCGGGGTGGATTGTGAGAGATTCGGACTCTAACCTGTATGATCTCTCTCTTAGTTAGAAATTGCGTCCCCTGTTTCATGGGAATCACTGCCTTATATAGTCCAGCCATAACTGCCATCTCGGGCGTTTATGGAGAACGTGGGCAGTTATGTCAGCCGTTACTGGGACGTGGGCATTAAGCTAGCCGTTTCCACGGCTATCCCGTATGTCGGTTGGCATGGGCCTATTTTAGGGCTATACGAGCCGAGGCCACTGTATTGGGCCCCGGCTTAGTGAACCTTTGGGCTTTTCATATAACGTCGGGTTGGGCTCTTAAAGATGTCCGAATCCCGGTCTTTCATGGCCCAATTTAAAGTAAAAAGGGCCTGTGGAACATGGCCCTATCATACATCCTGTACAATACCGTCATAGGAAACTAAAAAAGGAGTTGAGAGAATAGTGGGCCCCATGTGGTTTCTGCACTCTTACAACAACGTCACACATTATAGGGATCAGTTGTGGCTGCATTTCTACAACTATTCGCGTTGAAATTGATATTTAGTTGATTCCTCATCCGCAACACAATAAAAATGCAGCTTTAGTGGCAAAATACTTGCAATAAAGTTTTAAGTGCTAAAAGGTATGCACTTCTTCACAAAGCCCTTTAAATTATATAAATTGTAGTATTAGTATTTAGATATTTTAAATATGTATATTTCATTACACATATATCGATTTGAGATAATTTTTCTTTAGAATGTGAGATATGTTTCACTCAACTATTTCAGTACGTAGTCAAATATTTTTTTATTGTGAATTAGACCCTTAAAATACATGTAATTGTGTTGGATTGAATATACAAAAATAATACATATTTTAATTGTGCTATGATATTCTATTATATTATATGAAATAATATATTATTGATGTTAATCTTACATCGAGATTGATATATAATTACACAAAACAATAATGGTGATAACATATTTTTTTTATATTACACTGAGAAAGTAGTAAAACATCTTCGTTTGCTAGCCAGCCAAATTTATTCCTACTCTTTGTTTTACCTACTTCACTTTGTACATGCTATGCTTTATTATTTTTATTAGACCCTCGATACAAATTAATTTACTATTCAATTTATTATATGATTTGTAGTAAATGGAAATAATTTTCTTTGCTTATGGGGACTCGTTTTCTTTGATTTTGTATTTTTCTATACCTTTTGTTGCTTCAATACGTCTCAACTTAAGAATGATTTGATAAGCCAATTTTTGTCCTAGCTAGGCTAATTTTTTCTTCTTGTCTGGATCTACCCTGTTTTTTTTCTCCATCATCTATTTTCTGCTTTCTGATAAGGCCTTTTTTTATCTCTTTTCTAGGTATAAAAAACATGAATAGATAGATGAACTACAGAACACCAATGCTAGACTGGTTTGATTTCATTGTTTAAGTATTGTTCAAAAATAACTTAAATTGTTTAATACATTGTAACATTTCATGCAAAACACTTTGTACCAGTTCACCATGGGTCAGTGTTTGTTCGGCTCTCTCTCCATAGCATGAATTGTTTCTAGGACCATTTGGCATAGCGCATATGGAATAGGTATATGTTGTTGGTGAACAAAATTATGGAATTGCAAATGTTATACCAACTTAAAATTATAGTTTCACATCATTTGCTTTCGTTTGAAAATTTGTTAGTGGACGCACCCTGAACAATTATTTGTTTCAAAACATTTCTTACAAGACCCATGAGTGATGAAAGGAAAATTTGTTAGTTCCCGAAAAATTAAGGCATTATTATTTATGCTTACAAGACTTTTTTGTATGAAAGGAAAATTTGGGTTTTTTTTAAAAGATTTATTTGTAATAATGAAAATATAAATTCAGACAATGTCTACACTATTTAATTAGGTCATCAAATAATTTAATTAATCTTTCATCTAAGCTAACAGTGAGTCATTATTTTTAATTAAAAATACGTATTCCTAAAAATAAGCTATTTGCTTAGATTATTTATAATAAAGTGTCTTTCCTTTTTAACCTCCTTAAATATTTTCCTTGATTTCTCTATCTTTTATGATTTTGTTCAATCCTGCTCTCCCTGGTGTCCTATGGTTTTAGAAAGATAAAATCTAATAAAGAAGATAATTAATGAATGTAAAGAGAATTGTAATTCATGACTTGAGTTCGTGAATTTGTACAGAATATTAAATTAATTTATATATAGATTTTCTTTGAATCTAAAACATAATGTATTCTGATTTTATAAATATATGAGAAAAGGTTTCTATACCCAACCTTTCGTCCCCACTTTTTACCCACAGTTATCAAAACAAGTTTAAACTGTCATTAACCGTACTATTTTAAACTGTCAAACTCTAACGACCTTTCTTTTTTTAAACTTCTCCAATCTATCTCTCCTTTTTCTTTAAAATAAATTTCTGATCTCTCTCTTCCTCTACAAAATTTTTCTGAATCTCCCGTTCTGATTTCTTTGCTCCCTCCGCTTTGCTCTCTTCCTTCTCCTCTCCTCCTCCCAACTCTTGTTTCATCACCTGCGCCCAAGGCAAGTTGTCTTCAGTGGCTTCAACCTCGCCTGGGTCTGCTTCGCCCCTCCTGATCAACACCACCGCTTGTCAGACCTCCGCCTGAGGCGTTTTTTCGTGGAGGAAGGATTGGTTTATATAAGAGGATTCGTTGCCTCTTGACTAGCCTGCAAGAGGCAAATGAAGAGGGGAAATCGCTACACAAGGCAGAGGCTATCAGATCCATGTGTGATCGTATTAACAGTTACGGATGAGAAATCACTAGATACGGACTTTTTGGCTGCATCTCAGCATATATTGTCAGATCTGCCTGATCCTTTGATGATCTCTGGTGAATCGGGCTTAAGCGACATCACAGTGGAGCAAAAGGTCTCTCTCTCTCACACACTCACAGAACTTCACTGTTTTCTAAATTGAGCATAATTTCCTTTTATTCTTTGCTATTAATCTGAGTGTTCTCTTTCTCTGTATCTATCTCTCTCGTAAGACAAGACAAGTGTTTGTTGAAATGCCCCGCAGAGATATCGTGGCTTGGAACACAAAGCGTTCTGACTAAAGCACTTGTTGACCTCTCCTCTGAAATGCAAATGCAGGAAGATAAGCGAGGATCTCTCTAACCTTGGTAACTGCTCTTCCCTCCCTTTTGTGTCAGCTAGATACTTTAGGTGAATCCCTGATGGTGCACGCAAGTTACTTGATGAAATGTCCCAAAGAGACTTTCAGTATGGAATCTAATTTTGATTCATTTCCTTTGCTATACGTATCAAATTGAGAAACAAAGCATAAATTGACTCCAATTAGGACCCTTCAAAATATGGTTATAACTATGCAACTTTGTCTATTAATTATTTAACAATTAGGATTTGTGCTTGTTACTACACAGTTCAAAGGTTGCAAGTATAGGGGTTGAAATTACATCTTTAAATCATGTCACAACGATTCAGTTTTGGATCAAGTATTTCTCTTTAGCAGAATTATTATTAATTTTACACGCCTGGTTATTCGAGATCCAATCAATGATGCAACCTCAGGTTCTTTTTTCTTTTAGGATGATCAAGTCATGAACCTCCATGTGCTGGTCAATACCTGTAAGGTCAATTTTAAATTTTTAAACATTCAATTGAGACGGTTTAATTCCATTTCTTAGGAGTATTGGTTGGTTGTGGGCATAAGTTAGGCTGGTGTCATTCGTAAATTTTAAGAGGCATCGACTCTGGTATAAGTCCTGTTGTACCAATTCTAGAGGCATAACCTTTTTAGTATGGTAATAGCCCTTCTGGCAGAGCCTCAACTATGCACCGATTTGTCAAGTGAACCAAAAGCCAACCAAAACAATCCCAATTAACTACTAGAATCTGATTCTTAATGTTGAAGTTTGTTTCATACAGACTACAGGCTTGTGAATTTGTATAAGAGGACTGATTAGAAAAAAATAATTTAGTAAATAAGGGTTCCTATATGGCCTTTTTGCTACATTTAGTATATTTATTGTTTTCAAGCTATTAGTCATTTGATGCTTCTTGATTCTTTAGATCACTTTGCTCGTTCACCAAATCCCTAGAAAGGAAAAATGACCAAAAAGCCCTTCTGGCAGAGTCTGCCTTGAACTTTACTGCCCTTTAATAACCCCTCCTAATGCAAAAGGGCATAACCTAATAGTACTTTGTGTGGTGCCTATTGTACTGACCTGGAAACTTAGGCACTTTATGCAAAATCTATTTACCATCTTTCATTTTTTTTTCCAGGTAATCCATTAATAAATTATATCATTCCTTCAGTAAGGCCCTTGCAGCTTACCTCTCTGGATTTCTGTCCACCCAAGTTAAAAAAAAAAAGGTGTATCTGTCCATATTTTATGTTAAAGTTGCCCCCAATCTATTTATAGAAAATAATGGATGCAATGTTTGTGGCAGCAGCCCAGCAGCTTGAAGGGGGGCAGATTGATGTGAGCACGGTTAGATTGACTAGTCCGCTGATGCAAGCTTCTCTCCGGCAATGTAATGTTTGTAGTAGTGCTATATCGTTACCGATCCGCTGCTTCTGGCGGATCCTGATCCGATTTGGTAATATTTAGAGTCTGATCTGATCTAATCTAACAAATCAGCTGTTGATCTGGTCTGGTTTTGTAAATTTTTTATTTTTCTGATTTAAATTTCCAGAATTTATCTAATAGGTTTACAGGATCTATACAGAAAGAGTCTGTAGAGTATTTTACAGGATGTATTTAACATTTTTACAAGATATATGCAATAGTTTACATGATCTATGCATTGTTTTTCTTTTCTTTATTTTACAGGATCTGTTTAACAGTTTTACAGGATATATGCAATTGTTTTCACATATCTCGTATTATCTGAATGTCTGTTTTTATTTACATTATTTGACATGTAAATTTTGCTGATTTAAAGTCTTCTATACATTGTTTTACAGGATTTTGCCAATGATTTACAGGATTAGGATTTGAAATGCATTAAACTATTACATGATCTACTTAACAATTTTATAGGATATGTTAGTTATTTTACAGGTTTTATGCAATAGTTTTATAGGATGTATCAGTTATTTTACAGGTTTCATTCAATAGTTTTTCAGGTTTCATGCAATAGTTTTATAGAATATATCAGTTATTTTACAGGTTTCATGCAATAATTGTATATGATGTATTAGTTATTTTATAGGATATATTTTTTTCTTTCAGCTAAACCAGCTTGGAAAGATATTGGTATTATTCATGAGAGGTGCCCAATGCAGGAAGAAAAATTAATAGATTGAGCCATTTTTGTGTTGCGTTTTGTCTACAATTTGATCACTGAGATCCCCATAAATTTCACACAGATAATTTTATTAACTTTTAAGTTTATGATGTAATTTCAATTTGTATTTTATTCTCTCAGAAATGTAACTTCAATTTATAGTTTGTATATGTTATTTTGATAGTTTCAGGTGTCCATTTTACAGTATTGAAGTTTTACAGTTCACATCTGTTAGTTTTATAGTCTTGCATCTGCTAATTGTTCAGTATTGAAGTTTTGCAGTTCACATCTGTTAGTTTTATATGTTACATTTGCTAATTTTACAGTATTGAAGTCTTGTAGTTCACATATGTTGCTTTTAAAGTTTGCATCTGCTAATGGTTCATAACTCAAATTTATAACCTTGTTTATTTTTTTTTTGCAGGATGATATTTCAAACAAACGTGTGGTTCTAGCGATGAAGCTTCTCACTCATCCAAATAACGTGCACCATAAGTGCCCTCAGCAGGGAGAACATTCAATGGATTGTGCAATTTTTGTGTTGCGCTATGTCTACAATTTGATAACTGAGAACCCTATGAATTTCACACAGGTAATTTTATTAACTTTAACAGTTTTATAGGATATATGCATTATTTCAAGATTCATGCAACAGTTTTATAGGTTATGTAAGTTATGTATGATATATGTAACAATTTACAGTAGGATACACTGATTTCACAAAATTCATGTAACAATTTACAGTATGGTTATATAAGTTTATAACAGGATGCAATTTATAGGATAGATATAACAATTTTACAGGATATGTGCAACAGTTTACAGGATTCACTTTGGTTAATCATAGTTAGAGAATCTGTTTAACAGTTGTACTTATAAATAACATTAGACAATGTATTTATCTGGTAAGTTTACAGTATTTGTGCAGTTTATTACAGGAAATATTAGTCAGGTGTAAATGTTATGTATTAGACAGTTTTTACTATGATTCACTTGGGTTACAGTATTCACTTTAGTTTACAGCATATGTGCAATTTTACAGGATACATATAACAATTTTACATGATACATATAATAATTTTACATGATACATATAACAATTTTACATGATACATATAACAATTATTAATATTTATATATGGATCTATATCATGTAAAATAAGCCTTCAATACTGTCAAATTAGTATATGCAAATTATGTATTAGACAGTTTTTACTATGATTCACTTTGGTTACAGTATTCACTTTAGTTTACAGCTTATGTGCAATTTTACATGATAAATTTCACAGGATACATCAACAATTTTGCAGGATACATATAATAATTTTAGCTTAAAGGATATATGCAGTGTTGTACAGATTTAAAATTTTATAGGTTGCAACTACTAATTTTACAGTATTGAAGTCTTGTAGTTCACATATGTTGCTTTGATATTTTGCATCTGCTAATGGTTCATACCTCTAATTTTTAACCTTGTTTTTTTTTTTGCAGGATGATATCTCGGAAGAACGTGTGGTTCTAGGAATGAAACTTCTCACTCATCCGAATAACGTGCACCAGAGGGTTATGAAGTGACAGACGTCATTTTTGTTTTGATGGTTGTGAACAATTAAGCTTGTTTATTGAAGTTTTGTTTGTGCTTGTGAACAGTTATGGGTGGTAACAATTATTGTGGTTTTGAACAGTTATGGGTGGTAACAATTATGGGTGGTAACAGTTATGGGTGGTGACATCTTACAGTTGTTGGTTGTGGTTTTGAACAGTTGTTGGTTATAGTTTATGGTTTTGAACAGTTAATTTTGTGATTAGTGAAATTTTATAGTTTGTATATGTTTTTTTGATACCATTTTACAGTATTGAAGTTTTGCTGTTAACATATGTTAGTTTTATAAGTTACATCTGCTAATTTTACAGTATTGATGTCTTTGTAGTTCCCATATGTTAGTTTTATAGTTTGCATCTGCTAATTTTACAGTATGTAAGTCTTATTTTACATGATATAGATCGATATACAAATATTAATAATTGAAGAAAAAAAATACGAAAAAAAAAAATTTAAAATTTTAATTTCGAAAAAAAAAATTTAATTTTGATGCAAAAAAATTAATTTTGCACAATTTTATGTGTTATTTGTAAATAACTACAAGTTTGAGAAGTGGTTTGTTTTTGAAACCTTCTAGAAGCTGTCAGTTTTTCAAGTACAGCCGGAAGTACAGTATTTTTGCAAGTTGCTAACTGTTTGCAACTAACTTGGGGACCACTTCCAACTAACTTGGATTGTTAGATTTTTAAACTACTTATTATACATGATTTGTTGTTGAAGTTACAGTATTGGTTATAGAGTTTTACAGTATTCGCGCAAGTCAAATGACAGTTTTTTTGGAGAAAAACTGGGAAAAGAAGCTTGAGGACAATTAGTCGCTTCCTAAATATATAGATCTCTCTTCCGTATGCCCCAAACGGCCTTATGCCCCAGTACCCCCATAACCTCTTTAATAACTGCCCACCCCTGATAACCCCTTTAAATCCCGCCTCTTTGTCTCTCTCTTAATCCTATCTCTCTGTCTCAATATCTCTTCGGAAGAAACAAAAATCAAACAGAAGAATAAAGAGAGAAATAAAAGAAAAGGAAAATAGAAAAAAAAAGAGTAAAGAAAGCTTATTGTGACAATTATTTTGATGATCGAATTCAATATCCGATTCGAATTCCGACTACGTCGCAGTGATTTTGAACTATTGTTGCAATCCGATTTGAAATTTCAAACATCTCGCTGTCAGGTAAACACTACTAGAATTTCCGCTTTTTCCAACCGTAGCAATTGTTATTTCCAACCGGAGGAAGGGTCGACGGAAATGAAATTGGGTTTTCTGACACCATTAACAATTTCCGTCGGTAACCTCATGGAAATAGTAGCGGTTGGAAATCCCTGCTGTCTCCGCATGGAAATGTTTCTTATCTGCCGTTGGAAAAACTTTTGCATGACCCATGACCCGCCGAACAGACCAAATATTATATTTTATTGAAAGTTCACGGAAATACCTCTCCCCTTGCCGTTGGAAATAAGTGTGAAGTAGGGAGACTTATTATTTCCGTGGGCTACCGTTGGAAATGTTTTGTGTAATTTGTTTATATTATTTTACTGTGAAGGTTCATGGAAATACTCAAGGACTCTGCCGTTGGAAATGTTTTATTGATTCAGTTTATATTATTTTATAGATAGACTTATTATTTCCATGAGGCTACCGTTGGAAAAGTTAAGTACCTGGAGACAGAAACGTTTATGTTTATTTGAAATATCCCTTTAAATGGTACATAAAAATAAATCACAGCAACAAGCAATATTTAATTGAGATAAACTAAACTTTACAATGAAAACATAAATTTTGGTCTTTAGAATAAGGTAATGTATTTAATTGAGATACAAAACATTGTGTCAAATAAAAACAATATATAAGATCTCCCTTGAATGTCTTTTATTTGTCCTCCTGCAATATATGTTTTTAAACATATTAGTGTTACTAAATTAGAAAAATGAGCATAAAAATCAAAGTAAGAAATAAAACTTTACTTAAAGCAAACATAGAAGCCTAAAATATTCACAACTGAAACCCTAGAGATACTACTGAATTCTCCATTATTCAGTACTCAATTTAACCAAAATATCAAGTTTTCTTGTTCTTAATTGAAGAAAAATCCATATACAAGATTTTCATCTCTATTTTGACATTTCAATCTATTAGATGTGTTAAAGTACTAGCATATTGATATGACATCTAAAAAATACTCAATTAGCACATTGATATCGGTTTCACACAAGCAAAACTAAATTAAACCAGCTCAAAAGCACAATAATTTTCCTGAAAAAAACTAATTCAACCACTAACAAAGTTTTAAAAAAAGCTAAATCTGAAAGTTAACATCAACTCAGGAGATGTGGCTTAGCTAGTATGGACTAGTTTGCCCTTTTCTGGCATGCTGATTTGTCCTTTTTATTACAATTAATTGGCTACACTATATTGGGTGTTCTTTATATGGAAATAACCATTGATGTACATGCTTTTCAGTGGACAAGTATTAAATTTTTATTATAACTAGAACTGTGATGAACAGGCATGATTTTGGTGATAGTTATACATGAAACAGTGCAGTTTTGACAGTCCATCTTTAGAAAATTATTGTGAGCAAATGGCTACAACAAATTCTTATTTCTTTATATGGAAATGATGGTTACCTTGTGTAGTTTATACTAAAAAAGTTTCAAAAATTATGAAGGCTTGGAACTCAGTGAATTTCACTGTTTTGTGAGGGTCGGCTGGTGTGCAAGGATATGAGATTCAAATGGCCACCAAAATTTGTAGAAAAATCCTTTTTAGGAGATTCTTTTTTCAGTGTGCTTGTATATGTCTGTAGTGTGTGTAAGTGCAAGGATTTGATCAATTTCAGTTCAGAGTTCTATGTACAGATGTTATACTGACAGTAGGTCAAATTGGGGCTGTTTAGGCAACTAAATATACCAGCATGTGTTTGGCTTAGTTTCACTTATGTATGGGGCTGGTACAAGCATGGTTATTACTTGATATGCTAGGTGAGTAAAATCACAATTAGTACAACAATGTGTTTACCAAACGTCGGAATTGCTTTACCAATTAATATTCTTCATCGGAATCATAATCTTCTTCATCACCTTGCTCCATGTGATACTCTTCCTCCCTGCCATGCTCTTCCTCACCTTCATTTACGTGGTTTTCGTCCCTCGCCATTGATTGTGGTGCAGCTGATGTTGTGGGTGGGAGGACTGTTCTTTCATCCACTAGCTCGAAGTCATTTTCTCCAAGGACCATACCATCCCAATCAAAGTCTGGTCCATCTGAAACCGATATTGGATTATCCGGCCTTTCATCTTGGTAAAATTCTAAGTTTGAATCGTCACCATCGGCATGAAACCTCGACTTCTGGCTTGTTTTAAATGCCACCCACCATTGACGTCTTTCGGGCTTTTGCGATGCATATGGTAGGTAGCACACTTGGGTTGCTTGAGCTGTTAATACAAACAGCTCGTAAGTTGCTAAGCGAGAAGTATGGTTAACCTCAACAAGACCATGTTCGTGGTCTACTTTTACACCGTTTATTATGTCGAACCAATCACACCTAAAGAGAACTACCGTGTGGGCATCATATTCTAGTGCAATGACCTCTTGGAGAACTCCATAGTAATCAATTTGTGGGGCATTTGCATCCCACTCGCCTTTGATGCAAACACCGAAACTTTGAGTTGTCTTGTCTTCCCCACATGATTTTGTGTGAAATCGATACCCGTTGACTTCGTATCCTTCATAGAAGTACGCTTGTTTGCTAGGCTTGACTCCTGCCATTCGTATGTAGTAATCGTCCTCATCACGAGAATTTATTACCTTTTTTCGCAACCACTGTGCAAAACCATCTTGACGAACTTTTGGCAAATCTTGGGGGCTTGTGGCTACTCCAGAGTTGAGCATGCATGTATCAAACTCTCTGCACATTAGAATATGTCCAAATATTAGGTTTGACATTGGTTTTAGAATAGATACTTTTGGAAACATCAAAAGAAAATTCATAATATTGTACCCCAAGTACTTCTCACAGATCTCTGGACAGTTGAGGATAATATAGGTGTGTGCAGCATTAAAATCCGTGTCATCGAGAGTCCTCCGTCTTTCCCTGCCAATGAACCGGCCCGGAGTATCGAATATCGAAAGTGGCCTAGCTACTCGGGTACTTGTTCCAACTTCTTGGCCAATATTAGATTTTTCTGCAAAATAGTGTGTCGAAGTAGTACCAATTTCTTTGGCAATTGTAGCCTCCACGATCGAACCCTCAACACGCGCCTTGTTTGTGACTCTCATACGTTGTTCTTTGTTACGCCTGTAATTGCAACAATAGTTTAGTGTTAGTTGTTACAAATATCTTCATGGTCGACAAATATAAGCAATATGCAACACACCTTTCACATGGATACATCCATCGGGACCCTACTGGCCCACCCATTCTAGCCTCGTATGCTACATGCACCGCAAGATGCTCCATTGAATCGAAGAAACCGGGTGGGAATATTTTTTCTGCCTTGCACATTGTAACGATAATATCATTTTCTAAGGTTGCCACCCTCACTGGATCTAGCTCTTTGGCACAAATCTCTCTGAAGAATGCTGAAATCTCACATAAAACATCCCATACGGAATCCGGGACAAAGTCCCGAAAGGCGACGGGGAGGAGACGCTCCATGAACACATGTAAATCATGACTTTTGAGCCCAATGAGGGTTCCAGTGACTAAGTTAACACACCTTGACCAATTGGATGCGTAGCCATCGGGAAACCTTACTATATCCTTGAGCCATTTTAAAACAATCTTCTTATCATCTGGAGAGAGTGCGAATGGCGCCTTTGGTTTTTTCATCTTTCCCGGGTTATTATCGGCTGGAGTTAGGTGACCTTCTATTTTTGAATTTTGAGGCCATTCAGAAAAAGCTAGACCTCCATTTAATTGATTTTCCCATAAATGGTAAGTGTTGATCGATTGGGTTCGGGTTGTTAATTTATCACCTGCTCCTTCTATATTTGTAGAAAAAACAAGCATGCATAGCATGGATTCTACAAAACTGATTGGTTTGAAACAGAAATTGATTTATCTAAACTCCTCCTATTTTTGTAGAAAAAACAGAAATGATTGGTTTTAGAAAAAATGATCGGACAAGCATGAAATGGATGCTATGCTTGTTTTTTCTACAGAAATAGAAGGGTTTAGTGTTTAGAATAAAAATATTAATTACACTTAGGATTTAATCGCCCGTCAGTAAATCATTTCTAAATTGTGGAATTTTGTGATATATTGGGGTGTTGATTGATTGGGTTCGGGTTGTTGATTTTCCAAACCCGATTGGGGGATGAACATTGGGGGTTTGCGGGGTGTGCCTTGGTGCCGATTTCCTGTCCCTTCTCCCCTTGGGTGCTGGATACGTGTTGTGATTGATTTCGGTACGTATTTTGAGAGGGGCATATTATATACTTGTAGGGGCATATCATATATACTAGATCGTATACTTGTCTTGATCGTATCATGTGTTAAATACGTACCAGCAGAAATCTATACTTGTCTTGATCGTATCATATATACTAGATATTTTTCATATGTGGATATTCTGTTTTGAGATTGAGATTTTAGCTAGTACTATCAAGCCTTTCAATGCATGTGACTTGTTCTGCCAAAAAATAATAGGTCATTTGATTATTATCTTTGTAATTTTTTACATACCGGTTTGGGGCATAGATAGTTCAGCTCCTAACTTGTCACATTGTGCATTGGATATAATAATAGTTGATATCGGAAAAATAAACAAATTAATTAGTCCACACCATATAAGCATTAATTCATATTCTTTTTTTCCAACCAATTACTATTTCCACTTTTATTCATTTCTTTTGTTTGTTTCTAAATATCACCTGTTAAATACACTAAAAGTTTCTATTAGAATGCCATAAGAGTTATTACCAAATATGTTAACTTTTTCAATTAATAGCAAGGATTTAATTAGAGACAAAACAAGACAGTGTTTATTGAGGGGTAAAACAGACATTAAAAAGAATTTTTTTCTCTTTGCCCCTGAATATTAGAAATTGTGATCTTAAGATAGCGCTCCCCTTTGTTTAGGTATCTTAATTTGTCCCTCTGACATCTAAGGGTGATGCTCTAGTATTTTGGTTCTTGTATCTTATATTTCCAATGATTACTATAGTAATTATTGCTTTTGTAATAACTGTTATCACTACTAGAATTTCCACTTTCCGCTTTTTAACAACCATGCCAACTGATTAAAAGTTTACTAATATATCTTTTTTAGTTTAGATGCTCATTGTTTATGTAATCAAATAAAATGAATGAACTGTAAATCCATCGACTTATATAAAGAATACCAGCCCATATTTTATCAAATTAACTTGCTGCAGTAGATTTTGATGTTTTTTTTGTTCATTAATCTGTTCAATGCGTTAAACTTTTGGTAGTCTCTTGAGTTATGGGTGCAGAGATAATTTATAGATATCCATATTAGAGATGCACTCAGATTTGATTCTAGAGTTCTATATTTCATGATATCTAATTTGTATTGGGATTGTTCAATAAGTTCTGGTATTGTGTAACGGTGTCCCTGTATTACGTGTTGCTTTGATATCTGGTTCCATACCATACGTAACACATATTTTTTTTATTAGAACAACAGCAATGGCTCCAAGGAAGTCTGGTCTTACAAGAGCAACATGTAAAAAGCACTCCAAGAGAAAGTGTACTTCACAGCCAATTCTTGAGGTTGGCGAGGGTTCAAATGCTGACCCTGAAAGAGAAATTACACAACCAGAACCGCCAAATAAAAAGGGTAGAGGCGCCGGAAAGATCAGAAAGTCAACAGATGTAGTGGAGGACAGACCGGTGATCTGGCCAGTTGGGGATTGTGAGTTCACGTGCAATCACCAGTTGGGCGATTGCAAACCAAAGGAAATAACAGCAGCAATCACTAGGTACCCCTTCTAACTTGAGTACTTGAAATTACACAACCAGAAATCGATATATTGTTTTTAGGGATTTTATGCTTCAATCAGTTGCTTTTTTATTTATTCTGTTGTGTCAAGAAATTGGTACAAAAACAGTAGTCTCTGGTAAGTTAAAAACAACATATTCTGATGCACTCAAGGTGCTCGAAGAAATGACGAAATCATAATCTGATGTGAAACAAAAATTTGAGTGCTATCAAGGCCGATGTCTGGTTCAACTTGTAGTGTTATGGTCACAAATCAGGTTCAACTTGTAGTTGCTAACAAACGGGTTGAATGTACAGCTAGCAACTAAGTGTGACCTAAAGAGATCATGTTTAATATTTGTACACCTTAGGGTTACACTGTTTAAACTTGTAAGTCAATGGCTGATATTTCCGTATTTCTATCACTAGGCTAGCCCTAAATCTCATGCCTGGACCGTTGAGAAGCTTCTTCTCATTTGATGACGCCACGAAGAAAAATATTGAGTTCTTGTTTTTGGTACCATATATTGATTTATATTCAATTTTTTTTAGGGGCAAATCTTGGCAGGGGATCTGAGCCAAACATAATTACATGGACAACCCTAACTGGGATTATCAGTTCACCTCTCATAAAAAAAAAACAAGAAGCAAATTACATGAACTAGCAAACCAATAGCACACTACAGTTCACGTCTGGTTACAGATAGCTATCCACAGTAGATAGACTTACATTTATCAGTAATAGACTTTACTTTTAATAGACTAACTTTTTTTTGTTTTAAAGAAAAAATTCAGATACCGTGAAGGGGAAGATCCCGACCATTGCAGAAATGTTATGGAGGCGATAGCAGCAAAAAGGTATAGCCAGGAGCTATACGAGGCCAGGGACATCTGCAGGAAAAAATTTGGCAGAGACATAGAAGCATGGAAAAACCACATTCCCCATTGGTGCCTTGACAACCCCAACTGGCACGGTTTGTGCGATATTTTTTTCACAGAGGACTGGCAAGATTTGAGTAAAAAAAACCTGGTAAACCGCACCCAGTCGGGACTTTTGGTTGCCCATCACTGTGGATCAGCCAGCTCACACCAGCATTTTGGCAAACTGGTCAGTGTCATCAAATATAATGTTCCCAAATTAACAATACTTGTAAGTTATGGATTCATCTGACCTTTATGAATATTTGTTTTATTCCTTTTCATGTGGAGACAACATTAAAAAATGGAAAAGAGCCATCGATGGGGGAACTTTACCTCCATACTCATAGTCGTCGAGAAGATGGGAAATCACCGGTGGTCATCCAAATACAGTCTACCATGATGGCCGGGTCGGAACCTAATGAAAACACTTATGGTAATGGGCTTCCAGATCCAAGTACCGAGGAGCCTACAACACAGGTCCCAGATTATGATATCAACTCCTTGCATTTTGCCAACTCGAATGCGAAAGCAGTTTATGTAAGTAGTATTGTTTTCATTAATATGCATTTATTGTTACCGTAGTGCATAACAAGGTCACAATAAATATAATTTAGCAAATATGTTGTGAGCTTATGTGGCCTATATTTGTTGTCAGTTGACACCATGGGTAGGGTGTTCAAATGGTTCGGTTTATTTGGTTTTAAACAGAACCAAAAAATGATGCCATGGGTAGGGGTCAGGGGTGGATCCATAAAGGCCTACCCCTGAATTTGAATTTTTTTTAAAGTCCAGTACAATTCTACACATGTGCCTACCCCGGGCCCGGAAATTACACGGCCCAGTCAAGATAACTAAGTGGGTTCTGGTCATTTGAGTTTTATTTTTATTCAATGTCCGTAGGAATAATTTCATTCATAAATCAAAATTTCACTACAAGAAAGGTAACAGGGCAACATTATACCAGTTCCTTGTCTGCCACTGTTTTACTGCAACAGAAAAGAAATTAAACTGGGAAATTAAAAACAGCTTAGAAATAACACCTATTTTGTTTAGCCTAAGGTAATTTAAAATTGGACTCCTTTGATTAAAGCATCTACTCAGTGGTGAACAAGCGCCCATCCAACGATCTTCCATTTCTATCCCTTGCACGAAGGAATCAGTTAGCATACCCGATTAGTTAATGGGTTTGAACCCGATTAAACATATGAGTAAAATAAGTAAATAGAATTAGTAAACAGTGATCATATATATATGCATAACTACACTAGATATTCATTGTCCTTTTTAGGCAAAAACACAAATAGGACATAATATAGAGACCCAAGTTTAAATTTCTCATTTACTGTTCTGACAAGGTCCCATATAGCTACTGGGAATGAATTCTGATAAAAAAACAAGTGCTGATATTTACGTCCCTCTATCCATATATGTAACAACTAAGATGAAAATACTGTTCTTGATGCCTTTCTAATATGAATTTTATGATTTCTAATATGTTGGAACTGATAGGAAAAAGTGAAGGACATGGCGGCTGATCAGGCCACTTCTGACATGGACGAGAGCACCATGTTTCTGACAGCTGTCGGTGGATCAAGGCACGGTAGGGTGCGGGGGTTTGGAAGCATGCTTCACGACAAGGTGCCAACAGCAACCACCCGAGCCAGGCAGAAACACACAGCTTCTTCTGTCTCTGGTTTGACAAACATTGAAGGGCAGAGAATCCAAACCCGCGAAGAACTGGAAATGCTCTTAGCTGACCGTGATCGTCGTCTTGATGAGGAAAAGGCCGTGAGGGAGAGAAAACTGGCAACTTATGACTTATACTTCCGTCAATTATTCACTATGTATGGGGCGCAAATGCCTACTCCACAGGTAATTAACTAATCAATTTTGTAGTTAATTTATGGTTATAAATTTGGTTGTGTTGACAGATTTTGATATGACACTGCTGTTGGCACCATTTTGGTAGTTGTCTTTGCTGTTGAGATATAGCAATATACTAACATTACCTCATGTGCATTTTTTTAATTTTAGGATGGAGCAAACGGTTCTGGAACTCAGCTCGGTGTTGTTCCTGTAGTTCCTTCTCTTCAGGTCACACTTTAAATTTTACAAAACTTAATGATGTAAATTTTATTCATCTTCCATTTTGTGATCTACGGATTATAACAATGCTTGCATTTTATATGTTTAGGGTCATGGGCTTACCAATCAACCATCTCATGGAGGAGCTTCACTTGTGCAAATGCCCATTCCCCAGGTAATGAGTTATATAATGTTGCTTTGAGATTTAACTTATGAAAACCCGCTAAATGAGGGTTCATGTAGCTATTGGCTTTAAGTATGAGAAAACGCAGTAAAAGCTTAGTTGACTAGCTAGGGGTAGTCAATGTACAACGCCAAATTCAATTATCAAGTGGGATTAAGGGCATTTATAAGTTAAACTAGTCATATGTTAAACTACTAAAGCACGGTACTAATAATTGAAACTACTGAAGCACAGTACTAATAAGTTAAACTCTTATGTTGTCAGTTCACCAACAGGGTTTATATAAGATGTATTAGTTTTTGTGCGAAACCATCAATAATTTGTATTGCCTGTGACATAATACCCACAAATCATTTCTCAAAGGTGCATTATTTTTTTATTAAAAGAAAACAATGATACACCAACATAGTTTTATGGAAACCGGATTCGAAATTATTTTTCAACTCCATTGCAATTGTCAGCTTGCTGAAATTGGGTTGATCTCGGTAGTGTCTTTTATTTCCAGCTATTTAGAGTTCTTATGATCATTTCAATAGAATGTTTCCTTTTATTTTCATCTATTTAGCGTTTTGTCTTTTTACTCTACAGGGCATGTCTTGTACTGGTAATGTTCTGGTAACCATCATGTGGTATACATAGGGTGTTCTTATAATTGTTTTGTAAGCGCGATAGGGTGTTCTTAAAAATGTGCTTATTTTTGCACGTCTTCATCAATGATTGACACTTCTTGGTTACATAGTTTATATCTTCTTTGTTTGACACTTCTCTGTTTCTATGTGGTATACATAGGGTCGTGCTTTTCCTATGCAACAAAACCAGGGAGGTAGTTTCCAAGAACTACTAAATCAAACTCAAGCTGGAAATGATGACAATACAAGGGGTGAGGATGATATGAGCCAATGGTTCGGGCAGTCCACCTTCCACGTGAACCAGCGTTAGCTTCTAATGTGCAAAAGTGCACATTTTTTGGTTAATTTACAAGTTCTAACATATGACAACTGGAATGGAACCTTATTTAGTGAATTTTTGTTAACTCATAGTGGGTATATATTTTGGGTATATATATTGTCAATGATGCAAATGTATAGTTTTGTTGTTGTAATTGGGGCTTGCAAATTTAGGGAGGAAGGGCATGATGATTATACTATGTTCATGCTTTGAAGTTATTAAATGCTATCGATCCATTTACGAATGTGTTTTCCATCTATTTACATGTTTTTTTTATGTTTATCTGGTTCAATGTTAAATGGGGAATGTATGGGAGTACCCAATTGGTACAGGGAGGATTGTAGGATGAGGGCCAACAGATACTTTTCCATCCAGGTTATTATTTCCATGGGTATATCTTCGGATATTAAAAATAAAATTCCCATGGAAATAAATCTGGTGGGCCCACATACAACAACCGAATTGAAAATAATGTTCCCTTGGAAATACTGGGGTGGGTCCCACGTACGCTGCCCTTGGAATAACATGTGGGCCCCACTATCGCTTGCCTCGGAAATACTGAGGTGGGTCCCAGGTACACTGCCCTTGGAAATAAACAGGTGGGCCCCATGCTCCCTTGCCGTTGGAAATACTGGGGTGGGTCCCACGTACTCTGCCCTTGGAAATGCTCTGGAGGGTCCCACAGACGCTGCCGTTGGAAATAACCAGGTGGGCCCCGCATTTGCTGGCGATGGAAATACTCGGGTGGGGGCCACTTGCGCTTCGAAGGAAATACTTAGGTGGGTCCCACGTTCTCTGCCGATGGAAATACTCCAGACAGTGTCCGAGTGTCGAAGTATTTCCGTGCGCCCTTTTTCCAACTGTAATCGCACGGAAATACTCATTTCTGAGTATTTCCAACGGCGTCGACGGAAATAAGTGCTATTTCCATCGAGGGTTGTTGCGACGGTAGTATTTTCGACGGTAGCGCACGGAAATGAAGATTTTAGGGCTTCTTCCGACGGTACGCCCACGGAAAAGGAGATTTCCTGCCGTTGGAAGAAGCAGAAATTCTAGTAGTGAAACGAACTTCTCTATAATATGTGTTTTTGTTTTGTATGGTTTATTTGAATGTCAATATTGCATGTTGAATTATGATGACATATTTAACGGGATAGCGGGTCTGAGGTTGAAATTTTATTTTTGGTTGTAGCCTCCTACTGTTGGTTGGACTTCCCAGTGGGTTGGCGGTCTTCCAATGTTAGATGGATTTCCCATTGGAATGGCGGTTTAAGGAATTGTGTTATGAGTATGTGGGAATCGCTTGTTGTAGGGATTACACATGTATGAATATGATGTGACTTGTTTTACGGATAACTTAGACCGACGTGCTATCGCCAGTAAAATATGTATGCATAATTTGATGTGTATTTGTGTGGATTAATCCGGCCTGTTTGAATGTGTTAAATTAAATCAATTAAGAGAAACACATCGTTAAATAATCGGTTACTGAGCTTTGTAGCTGACTCCGTTTTGTTATTTTGTTTTCCTTTCTGTTGGTGACGTAGGTTGACGGGCCAAGGAAAAGTGCGATGATAATGTTATAATCACGCTCCGGATGGTCAATATCTGGGGTGTGACATCAATAATCTATAATCAAGATTGATACCTTGGGTTCGAAATGGGTGACAAAATCAATTTGAGTCCAACATCTTCTCATCAGAAGAAGAGTGGCAATAGTTTTGTGTTGTACTTTGTAATTTTTCAATATTAATTAAGATGTTTTCTCGATTGTGTTGATTTCCATGCGGAAGTTAAATCTGGCCTAAGTTAGCCGTAAAATAAGTCACATCAAATTATGCATGCATATTTAACTGGATTAATCAGTTAAATATGTGTTTGACCCTAAAAAAAATTGAGATTTGGGAACAAATAAAAAGGGCAAGAAAAAATATATAATATAAAAATATAAAAATCAAATAAATAGAAAGATGAAGGTGACCATTGAAGATTGAAATGGAGAAGATGGATTGACTCATCATGGGATAAAAATATACTCACGGCTTTGAATTAAGAATGGTTTGGGCTGACCTTGATTCGGACCAAAGAGAAGAAATGAAATAAATGGATCGGTTGGGCTTTATAAGTTAAACAAAGAAATGAATTAAAGGCCCAATTGAAAAGATGAATTTGGATAGCTGCATGGGCCGAACTAAAAAATAATCAATTGGATTGAAAGCTTCGGTAGCTCCCAGCGAAACAAATTGAATCAAATGCTTCAATTGTTGCTCTCTTAGACACGGCTCATGTAGACCATTCATTGGGCAGCCTCATGGCTCACGCTACTCCATGCCCACATGAGTGAAAAGGATCTTCTTTCTCTTCTCTACCAGACAAAAAATCAGAGAAGAAACGGCAGAGAGCCAGCGCCAGCTAGAGATGCCTTCGTCCTTCACTATGTTATTCAATCAAAGCCGTTAGATGCATTTAACGATCCGGATGCTGCCAGCACATCGATCTGTCCAGCTGTTGAAGCTATGCCTAAACCCTAATTAGAAGGCTATAAAAGGAGCCCCTGTTGAAGAAAAAAGATAGAAGACAAGGCCGAAACCCTCAATCTCATACCTCTGCTCAAATTAAAACCCGAAAAACAGTAACAAAATACTGTAAAATCCTCTACTGCCTCAAATCCAAATAGAATAGATAGAAGCTTTTAAGCAATTTCACCATGTAATGCCTAAGAGGCTTTGATGTATGCCATGGATAAATAAAGTGCTTTTATTTGGAGATTGAAGTCTGTCTCGTTCCTTTACTGTGCTATTTGATTCTTGTTTCCTTTTTCTTTCTTTCTTTATTTTCTGTTGCGTGATATAATAGATTAATGGTGTTTGACAAGAAAGGGTTCGGGTTCTGGTCTCAATTATGGCCATGAATTTGAGTTCTTGATGAAAATAACAATCCCTTCTCTTTGCAATAATGCAACAGTGAAGGATAAAAATAGAGACTCCCTTGTTTAAAGCTTTGTTTAGTAAATAAAGATAGAAGTTCAAGGTTCTGGTTTATCAATAGCCAAAGATCTGAATTTTATGATAAAAAAGGTGAGATTTCATATAGTCATCAATGCTATTGTGAAATTGATCTAAACATAAAAATGTTAGTCTTGTCTCCCTTTTGCACTTTATTTAAAATAAACCTATTACTATAAAAATAAAAAAAATAAAAAAATCTGAAATATATAAAAATGGTTTCTTTTGAATCTTTGATTTTTCATGCTTTTAATCTTTGTATAAAATAATTAAATAGTGTGGATGCATGTGTTGAGCTGTATAGTTCCTATTGCATCTAATTTATTTGATTATTTTATTAGAAAAGATTAAAAGTAACAAAAAATGAGTTATAATGGTTGAGCTGTATAGTTCCTATTATAATCTCCTTGATATGGGACCTATGTTGCACAAACAAGTTCTAGATGATCTCTTTATGTATAAATGCATATTATGTGTATAAAAGGCACAATATAAAGAGATTAAATAGGCATTTGTGCAAAATAGTGAAAGAATGAGGTTCAAATTGCAAATAGATGTCAACTATGTTGAAAATATCATTTGTATATTTGAACTAATGATTTCTTAATGATTTGTTCCCTTGTCAAATGAGATTATACAAAAAATGTGATTTCAAATAAAACCAGGGGCTTCCCTGCATAAAACCAAGTTTTAACAGATACTTGATGTTTAAAATGGTAGTGCAATGAATTCTTGGAATTTTGGATTTTTCTCCTTTTCCTCTTTCTCTTTGTTTGCACCAAATTGTAGCCTAAAAGCTACTCAAATCTGTCAAAGCTCAAAACCAATCATGACAAGGGTTTCTCATAACCTCTGGTACCAACCAATGAACAGTACCAGCACCTAAAACCAAAGAATGCACCATTGGTACAAAAAAAGCACTCAAAAGTGCCAAAATGACCTTCTCTGGTAAACAGAACTTTCTGGACTAATACAGGGACCAAAATGAAAAATGGGCTTCACCATCAGATAGAGGACATCAAAACACACAAAATTGACACAAATTTTACATTTTTCTGATTTTATTTCGATTTAATATGAATTTTCAAAGTTCAGCTTGCTAAATAAGAAAATTCCAGCAATTAAAACACAGAATTTCCTTTATTACCCCTCTGTACAAATAAATGCTCTAAAAATAGAAATAAAATTGTAAAAATTATAAAATTCTACCTGATCATAGTAAAAACATTTTTCTATGAATTGATAACAAAAAATCATATAATCCTTCACAAAAAAAGAAAGAAAGCTAGAATTAATTCAATATTGGCAAAATATGAAACTTTATAAAACTCATGCCCACTAATATTCTAAAACCGAAATTCATGTTGGGGAGCAAGTTCAGATCAATTCAAGAGACTCGAGGAGTTTAAGTCAACATCTTCTATCATCCAAACATGGTCCAGAGGAGTCTGTCGTCCCACTGGTACCAAACCGGTACTATGTCGAGAAGTTCAAACTTCAAATCTGATTAATGTTCAAATAAATCCAAAATTAATACCCCCATTAGCTATTACGTGATAAAACAATGATAATAAAGCAATTAATTGAAGAAGATCATCATGATTATGTTCAGAAAATCAAATTAAAATCCAAATCGGGTACCTAGTTATACCTCGACCGGTACTGTCTCCTCCGACAATCATTGTTCGCCGACAACAGGTGCATTTCAGTCCTGGCGCAGAGGCGATGCCAACCATGGCTTTCTCTTGCCTTGCCGTGATCGGAAACCCCACCGGAGGAGACAACCCACCGGAACCCTAGTTCGGGTTTGAAACCAGATTCAAATCTCAGCTGCACGCTTCTTGAAGCAAATTCGAAACATCCGATTAAAGCGCCAAATTAAATTCAAATGATATTCACGGATCTTGAAGCAGGGATCAAATCCAACGATCAAAAGACCTTTGTTCCATGCGACCCGCATGTCAGCACCTTTGAGCATAAAATGAAATGTCTCAGCCAAATCTCAAAGTTAAAGTATAAGAGCAACACACATCTTAAAGGCCCAATTAAACAAATCCCAAAGTCCGATTATTTATATTCTAATCTAAAACCCAAGATGCACATCTCAGAGCCGAACATCAATCTTCAAGCCCAAAACCCAAATCTTAAAGCCCAATGCTTGAATCTCAGAGCCCAAATAATAAATAAAATAATTAAATTAAAGCCTCTTTTGCAAATGAAGCCTTCTGACTTTTAACATTTATAGAGAAGGCCCTATCAATTTACAGATAAGTCCCTAATAGCTCAAAACTCTCTCAAACAAACCCCTAAAAACCAAATCTTTCATTCAAGCCTCCCATAAAGCCCATATTACAATTCTATGCCCTTCCAAATTCGTAATTAAGCCCTTAACAGAAAATAAACATTTACAAATTGGTCCTTCTTGGTCCTTTTCAAGCATAACTTTTTCGTCTTACGTCCGAATTGACTCAAACCACCTCCAAATGAACCCAAATTGAATTCTTCATGTTTCTAAATCAAATTTGAACATGTCCAAGCATGAGACAAATCCTGAAATGACCAAAATACCCTCTCTTTAAAATCAAATGATTCCATTCCTTAATATAATGTAAATAATTAACAAAAATGTAAATAAATATGTCATGGATCAAATATAAACAAACAAATGGCGTACATACACTCCTCAAATGTCCAAATTCCTATTGTAAATATGATAAACATTATTTTAATATAAAAATTACACGTATACACATGTCCAAATGTATAAAACTAACCAAATCAAACTCAAAGTCAATACATGAGTCCCCTTTTAGCCCCTTTATTCAATTCACAGCAAATATGCCCCAAATCCCGGAATGGACGAGGTGTTCAGTATGTCTTGGAAGGGTCATCTGATGTAATTAATAGCAGGGGCTTGCGCCCGCTGGGAGTTAAACGTCCCCACAATCAATAAACTCTCTCGATAGACTGATTATGAACAGTAGGTCTGTCGAGGGTGAACCGAAGGAATTGTAGAAAGAAAATGAATGTTTCAAACTCGATGTTCTCTTCCATGTCTTGAAAACAGAGAGCATTGAACTATGAGACATTTAATACACATGCACACACCTTCCATCCCGTTGTGCAACTTTCTGCGCCCTACAATATGCATGGATTAATCCGGCCTGTTTGAATGGTTGTTAAATTAAGCCAATTGTAGAGAAACGCATCGTCAAGTACTTGTAGTTGTACATAGCATATCAGACGTACATATCTAACGTATAAGTATTTATACCTATATACTTTTAAGTCATATACTTAAACTTTTATATCTAAATACTTAAGATTTTAAGTATTTATACATAGCATATTAAGTTTTTATACATTGCATATCAAGAAGAAGAAAAACAGCGGAGCGAATAGAACCCGTAAGTACTTCAATATGGAACTCATTTAAAAGAGAAAATCGAGTACAAGATGTTAATTGTTTTAGATCCGCAAAATCCTCATAGATTGTCGAAAATATGGGTGAGAATGAATGGATGGAAAAAAGAACTCTAAAAACATGTAAAAGATGAGTGGATGATGAGAGAGAGAAAATAATAAATATTTTATTTGTGATGTAAGTGTTGATACCTAACATCCCAAGTGTTTGCGGAAAAAATAGAAAATAGAAGTTGAACTTGATAAAAAAGAGAAGTTACTGAAGTTCAAAAAAGAAAAGTGAGTTGGCGAATATTGGGGGGACTGAAGACAAGGGACTTCATAATTTCTGTTAATATTTCTTTTTTGCTATCCATATCCACCAAAATTTTTATTAATATCCAAAATTAATAAAAAAATTCAAAAACTACACCTTGGTGCAACAGAATTCGAAATATGTCCAAACCGTGGATTAAATTTCTGGTTTCAAGCATACTTTCCGCAAACACAATTTCCAGTTCCAGGCTTTCCGAAACCGGAGAAAAGATTTTCGGTTTTCAAAACCGGAGAATAAAACTGCGGTTCCTTAGAACCGGGAATTTAATTTGCAGTGTCGGAGTTTTGGCTATTTAAACGCAACGCAGCAGAGTTCTTCTCCCACACACCATTTCTCTCTTCTCCCTTTCTCCCTTTCTCCCTTTCTCTCATCTCGTCTCGTCTCTTTGACTGTCTGATTGATCGACACTTCAGATCATGTATTTTTAATTTTTTTATTTAATATTTTATTTAGAAAATAATAAATTAGTTTAGGATATTTCTAAATGGTTTAGAATATTGACCGAATAATTTAAAAATTCCAAAATAGTTTAGAATATTGTCCTAATAATTTAGAAATTTCAAAATAGTTAGAATAATTTAGAAATTCCAAAATAGTTTAGAATATTTTAGAAAATTTCAAAATAGTTTAGAATAATGTACAACATTCCAAAATAGTTTAGAATATTGTTCGAATAATTTAGGAAATTCTAAAATAGTTTAGAATATTTTAGAAAATTCCAAAATAGTTGAGAATAATTTAGAAAATTTCAAAAAAGTTTAGAATTAATTGTTCGAATAATTTAGGAAATTCCAAAACGATTTAGAATAATTTAGAAAATTTCAAAATAGTTTAGAATAATTTAGAAAATTCCAAAATAGTTTTAGAATACTATCCATATAATTTAGAAAATCTCAAAATGGTTTAGGATCATCTATGAACACCACAACTAAACATCGAGGTTCGCTTTTTAGAAACCTTACACTCAAAATTATTCATGATATGGAACTCATTGATTATTGCTACCCTTAAAGCCATTTTCGACTCATACACTTTGCCTACGTCCAATGGGTTATCGAATGTTCTCTTTGTGCTGCCGAAAAATTCAACATCTGCAGGCCGAAAACCGAATATGTCATTAAAACTATCAACCGGATGTCTCATATTTTCCCGCCCAGTTATCTGGTACTGTGTTTGGCAGGACTGTGAAGAAGACTGTTTTTGTCACTGTCTGATCAGTCCAACATCATCGTCGGAACCCGATGACTCATCTGAGAGCATTTCATCCCCACTCTCCAAACTGTCATCATCAATTGAATCCACAGGTTCATGCGAATAATTAGAGACCAGTACCGGTCTACGGACCGGAATAGTTTTGAGTCGAGTTATGGGTTCAAGGTTCCATCTGGTACTGAGTCGGGATCGAGATTCAGGGATTTGACTGGGTACAAGGGCCTAACTGTTCATATTCAATTGGGAATTAAAACCAGCATGATTCAGTTCCAATTCTACGTACAACTCTAAAATTGGTAACTTTGGTGGGAAAGACGCCACAATTCCTAAAATCATTTCAAACAATGCATGGTTTGTTACCGGTACTAATTGATAGTCCCGTTTGTCATCGGTAGACATACTAAAACTGGCTTGGATTTCTAGATTTGCATCACTAACGGTATACCCAACCAGTTTATAAATCTCATTCTAGAGATAATCAAAGTTATGGTTCGCGGTTACCGCGAATGAGTATTTAGGTCGGGTACTGTAAAACACCCCGTCAACATTGTATTGGATTTTCCGTCTAACAAAATTTTTCACACATATCATTTTTTGTTTTGCTTGGTCCGGATAACAAACTACAATTTAAAAACTAATAACCCTATAAGTATAACATAAATTGAAAAATAAATAAATAAAATTACAAAAATCCGCTTCTCGAATCCGATTTTCTCTATTTTTTTTTCTTCTTCTCCTCTTCTTTTTTTATTTTTTCTCTTTTTTTTTTCTCCTTTACCCTTCTTGGAGCAGCGAGAGGTAGCAGCGTGTTTTTTATAGTGCAAAATGATCTGAAACTGCAAAAAATATTTCCGAACCTGAAACCGCAAAAAAAAATTACGGTTTTAGCCAAAATCACAAATTTAATTTGCGGTTGTGATTTATATTTTCTTTATTTTTATGTTAGTACTGTGAAATGCTTATTTTTGTTGTAGCTGCACATCTGTTATATATCTGTAGTCCAACGATATGGTTTGTACTGTTGGTTCAACGATAAGGTTTGCATCAAATTTCTACGCATTGTCAATTAAGTCCTCTTGTTATTTTCTTCAATGATTTCATTTTCACTGTTGCCCTATGGTCAAAGTGAAGTTTTATTAAATTGTCCTTTTGTTAATATATCAACAAGTTTATTTGGAAGCTTTTGTAGCTTAACAACGAGATTTTAGATTGTTGGATTAGTTGACTCAAGTTGTTGGTCTCTCTCTCTTTGGGATAGGGATAGGGTGGCAAGGGATTGGTCTGCGTTTTTTTTTCTCAAAAATTAGTCTCAGAATCTGTGCCTATGAGCATGAGCATTTTTTTTTACTCAATTATAATACATGACTCAGTATAATTAATAAATTTGGATCTAGCCAGAAGTTAAGATTTAATAATTTAATGAATTGTAGTTTACTTAAATTTGTTTTTACATTATAACATGAGAAACAGGGGAACAGACCATTATAGAGAATTAGTTCTAACTAATTTTTACTATTTCAAAATTCAGTGTGTTGTAGAGAATCATTTACAGAGGTGAGGTGCAGCAGAGTCTATGATCCATCACAATTATTTATTTCAACCAACATAATTACATAAGGATAACAAAATTAGCTTGACCTCTCTCCTTGTTACTGCATGCATGCAATGTAGATGGCATTGGAAGATTTGTTTAGATGAACACTAGTTTTTGTTGGATTTATTGCCAACCTCGTTGGATTTAATACCAACATTGAGAATATATGTAATCTAATTATGGATTGTTTACTGTCATATATGGTTGTCAATTAAAGTGATCAAATAAGATAATAGACAATCAATATATTAATTAGGATGTGGTCGATAAATGTGTAGAACAATTTAGGCAAAGATCAAATCATTGATGGACTGATTCTGAGATTTGCAATTCAGAAAACTGCCATTTAAGAGGATTGTGTGGGCTACACGGATTTCAATGCGTCCACGACTCCGAGCTCAGACTGCTCTCACCGGAACGGAGGCGGTGCGCCACCGCATCCTCCTCCTGACCGCTGACTCCACGGTCACAGACCTCGGCGGAGCCGATCTACGATCACCGATCTACGATGTGCTCAATCAGAGGTACGGGAAACGAAAGATTGTTTTTAACGTAATCTATTCAGTATTTGATTCTCTTGCTCTAACAGTAAACGCTCCATGAGGCGATTCAAGGAGGTCACCACTGAAGATGGTTGGAGGAAAATCATACGCCTCCGGCCTTCACCTAGACCACGCAAGCAGGGTCACCAAAGTTTCAAAGCAGGTACACACACCCATGCTCCTTTTTACCCCAAGAAGTCAAAACGTCCATTCAGCCATGGCCACCACAGTAACAGCCATGGCTACCACAGTAACAGCAATGGCTACCACAGTAATCGCCATGGTGCTAGTCAAACTACTTTCCGGCCAACCACACCCTTCTCTTCACTTTTTCCCTACCCAAACACCTTTCCCATCAACAATCACATCCATTGCACAGCTATCCCTCTGCCTCCCCAGTCTTATAAACACCCACCTCGTCACTCCAAAAACCAAACCTCTCATCCCAGTTCTCAAATCCTCTCCACCATGTCTAACGCTCCCAAGAAAAAGCATCACCCACCCACACACCAGCTTCCTGCACCTCACACCCCTTCCCCACAACTAGTCATGACCACCCCGGATCGATCCTATGCGACTGTTGTCTCCTCCACCAACAATAACAACATCCATCTCCTACAAGCCCCCACCCGCTATCCGCAACCCATTTGGAAGAGCTATATCGACAATAATCCGCTTACATCCCCTCAAGTCCACACCCCCACACACTCCCATCGCAAAGAAACGTCTCTGGATCTGCCTTTACCACCTGATCCTTCGCACCCACAATGGAAGGGGCGATGCTATAATTGCTTAGTCTTAGGCCATGACCAAAGTGAATGCACACGCAAGGAGCGCGTCTGTGCCAAATGCTGGACCACGAGCCATGAGGCGAAGATGTGTGCATTTGTTCCACCCCCCAAGCAACCTCAGTTTGACCCACTAACTCCTCGGGGCAACCTCGGGGATGCCCTGCTGCCCAAAACCCGGCCAAAGAAGACTATGGTTTTCATACCGGAGACGATTCAAATGCAGTAAGATAAATGCGAACTCTAACGCGGGATTGTCATTGATGCCCGACTTCGTGAGGTTCACAACCTCAACATACTTCAATCTATTCTCATGGCAACCTGTGCCACTCCATTTCCTTTTCCCATCACAAGCATCAACACGACTCAATACCTGCTCCTCCTGCCGTTGGGCATTAATCGCGATGCTTTTCTCACCGCGCACGCTGGCCACCTTCGCGATATGGGCTTTGTTATTTTCCCTTGGAGCCCCTCTGTCAACGGCTCCCCTCTAGAAATGAAGTTCAAAGTATGGGTCAGCCTTAAGGGCATGTCTCCATGCTCCTGGACGGTCGAACACTTGCTGCGCGCTGCCGGCTCTTTCGGCATAGTGCTTCACCACGCGCCATTAGCATGCGTCCCATCTCTTGCAAACATGAAAGCACTAGTAGCTGTCCCCAACCTTGCATTGGTCCCCCAAAGCATTACGATTTGGGTTCGCGGCATTGCACGTCAAGTTGAGGTGGCGGTCGAGGCATGGATTGAAGAAGATGTCATCATGAACCCACCTCCGGACCCCACCCCGCCTCCTCAATTTTTTGAGCAGGTGCGATGCATCTTTGCTTCCTCGGCATCAGGCAGCCCCGGCTTTATCAAAGCCTCCGACCGGCTGTTGATTGATTTCGAAACACTCTTTGCGGTCTGGGCTTCCCTCGACAAAGGCATCGAGAAAGAAAAAATTGGAAAAATCCTCAACATGAGCCCCCTGTTTGAAGCAAGGCGGTCGCCTTCTTCGCAAACCACGGCCGGTTCTACTGCTCATGACCACCACAACTCTCCCCTTTCCCTTGCCGTCAACCTGAGTAAAGTTGATAACACACAACTGGAGAATACGGTTCTAGATCAAACTGGAGAAATCACACAATCCATACATGACCCACTATCAATTAATGACCAACAGCCGCGCCTCCCTGACCCCACTCTCATTAATTCCCCCACTCTCATTAATTCCCCAACTATTAATCTACAGCACTCCAATTCAGCCTCTCTCACCTCTCAGGGCCCCACCCCACCACTATCCGCTCCCATAGATCCTATCGAAATTTCAAACCCAAAAGAGAGACTTTCGGCAGGCCTTGTCATACTATCTGCTATCACCAAATCCCGGCCTACTAATCCTGCCCAACCTTCACAGCCCGATTCTCCTCAGCCCATTTCTCCTAAACCCTCTTCTCCACTCACTTTAACGCAACTACAGCCCACATCCCCTGTCCCTAGCCCAAAAAAGAAAAAACCTTTTCATTGGAAAGAAGATTATGTTTTCCCTCCAGGTCTTGCCAAAAACACGGGCCCACATGTTAGGTGCCTCCAACCTTATCTCCCTCTCCCCCCCACCCCGCTATCTCACCCTTGGCTCTACACACAGCTTGAGATTGAAACCTATATCACAAAAACCGATCACCAACAGTCCAGCAAACCAGGCCAACCGAACCAGCCCCTTTCTTCATCTCCTCTGCCATCCGAGAGCCATTCCGCACACCGCAACTGGGGTTCCGATACCGGGTCCGACTCTGCTAACGGGTCTGCCGGATCCGATAACCCAGTCACTACTCCATCCCTGCTGGACAGCACTACAGGTCGGCGCGTGGACAGGGCATCACCGGACAGCGATGGTCGAGCCAAAAAAATCCAACGACCTACCGCACCGACCCCGCGCCGAAGCGCTCGCCTCTCTGACCGCCCTCCACCAACAACACATACTCCGAAAAAATCACGCAAGAAGCGGAACAAGCAAGCCAAAGACAAGGCAAGCTCCGGCAGCAGCCCCAACCTCATTGCGGCGGTCAAACAAGCATTGACCGACGAGACCCTAGCAGCGCAACCACTCCAAGCCGACATGGTCAGCAAGGTACACCAATACTGTGGAACCAACCTGAACACCAACTTCACTCCACTAGCGGGTCCCAGTACCACAGAGGCGGGTCCGAGTACCTCAGCGGTAGCCGCAGCACATGACGATGAGCCCGAATACAACTTCGACGAATCGATCCTCAAATCGCTCGAATATGACCCGGCAGAGGATGCCTTCACTGATGAGGACGAGCCCGAAGAGGAGCCGGTAGAGGTGTCACAGGACACCTCCGGCTGAATCTCACCGCTACAATAGTAGTAAACTAGGGGGTGCCTTTTTTGGTTTTATGTTATCTGTGTGGTTCTTGTTATCTCCGTGCACTACCTAGTGGGTGTTTTTGTGAATGTCAAAGTTTATCAATGAATGCTTCTACAAATTTCAGCTTATCAATGAGCCCCATTTTAAATTTCTGTTTTAAAATTTTATCATGGAACGTCCGCGGATTGGGTGATATAAATAAATGTGCGGTGGTAAAAAATGTCGTCATTGATTCTAAATGCGATATTCTCTGCTTCCAAGAAACTAAGTGGAGTGAAAACTCCATTATAAGAATGCGGCAGGTGTGCCCATCAATTTTTCGAGAATTTGTGACATTAAATTCTGTCGGAAGTAGAGGAGGGGTTATTCTCGCGTGGAGTTCAGCCTTTCAGCTCATAAACACTTCCAACAAAATTTATAGCACTACTGTGATACTCAAAAGAGCAAATTTTTCTTTCATGTTAACTGGGGTTTATGGGCCTCAATCTGACAGTGAAAAAATAATGTTCCTTAGTGAACTTCAAACAATTCGAGCAACTAACGACTTACCATGGGTTATACTTGGAGATTTTAACATCATAAGATCTCCAAATGAAACCACTCGAAATAGTGTGAACATTGGCACTATACTTGCCTTTAACAGATTTATTTCGGATATGGACCTCCTTGATGTGCCGTTGGCCGGTCGTCAATACACCTGGAGTAGCAAACGCCCCAACCCAACATTTTCCAAATTAGATAGAGTTCTAATTTCAGAGACTTGGAATTCACTTGGCATCTCCTATCAGTTATGTGATCAACCAGCCACTGCTTCCGATCATGTCCCTCTCCTCTTCGCACTACAACCACACTCACACCGGAAAAGACGTCAATTCCATTTCGAGCTATTCTGGCTTCGGCATCCGGACATTGATCGGCTTGTCAAAGAAGTGTGGACATCCATTCCCAGCATCGATCCTTCTCCGAGACAATTCCACAAAAAATTAAATGCAGTGGCTAATGCACTACGAGTCTGGTCTGACTCTATTTTTGCTAAGAAGGAAACCTTTCTATCACGCTCAAAATGGACACTACAGCAACTAGATCGGGTGGAGGAAAAAAGAGGATTGAATAACGCGGAGTTCGCTCTCCGGATAAAAATTCGCGAACACGCCTTCCGACTGGCACTTTTGTTAGAAATCAAATGGAGACAACGATCCGGCTGTCGATGGCTTCAGTTGGGAGACAAGAACACAAAATTTTTTCATGCATCAGCAAATGCAAGAAAAAATTCAAATTTTATCACCTCGCTGCTCGCTGACGATGGAACCCCCATTCCACACCATCAAATTGATCGAACTATCTATCTCCATTTTAAAGCCATGATGACAGGCGCATCTGCACCCCAAACACCATTCGACCTAACGGGGAAGGTGGGGCCAAAACTGACAACAACCCTATTAGTCCTGGATGAACCTATCACACCGGAGGAGGTGCACTGTGCAATAATGCAGATGCCAAAAAACAAAGCCAGTGGCCCCGATGGTTTCCCTATTGAATTCTTCCAAAGATTTTGGGCTATCATGGCAATAGAAATTGTCACTATAATTCAAAATCTACACAATGGTCGAACCGACATCTCCTCCTTAAATAAAGCCGCTATTACTCTCATTCCCAAAAAAAATCAACCTACTAGAATCGGTGACTACCAACCGATAAGTGTCATCAATACGGTTGCAAAAATCATATCCAAGGTCCTGGCAAACCGATTGCAACCGTTCTTGCAGACCCTAATCTCCAACAGTCAGACGGCTTTCATCAAAGGAAGATCAATCATGGAATCATTTTTGGTGGCCAGGGAAATTCTAAACTATTGTGCCAAAAGAAAGGTCCCGTCCGTCTTATACAAAGTAGATTTTGAAAAGGCATTCGATACGGTCAACTGGTGCTTTCTCATCAACCTGTTGATTGAAAGAGGTTTTCCACCAAAATGGGTCTCCATCATTCTTACCCTCCTAAAATCATCATCGTCCATGATCAGAACAAATGGGGGTCCTTCACCATTCTTCAGGCACACTCGGGGGGTACGACAGGGCGACCCCCTTTCTCCTCTCCTGTTTGTCTCGGACTCTTTACACTGGCTAATTAGGAACTCCATCCCGACAATGCATCCGGCAATCTACTTATCGCCTCAACCGATCCATAATGCAGATGACACCATCATTGTAGCGGAAGCTCATCCACAGACCCTCAGGGTGCTTTCCCTAATTTTATCCATTTACGAGAGCCTAACAGGGTTGCGCATCAACCGGGCAAAGAGCTCATTTATCCCCATTGCCATTCCACAAAACCTGATTCCGACAATCCAGACCATATTCCAGAGCCCACCTTCTGTGCTACCGCTCAAATACCTCGGCCTACCTCTGTCCGTGGGTAAGCCCACCAAAGTACATTATCTACCGCTGATTGCTGCGATCGAAGGCCGGGTTGCCTCCTGGAAATCATCACTGCTGTCATTTGGGGGCCGACTGACACTCATCCAGTCAGTCCTCTCATCGATGCCCTTACATTTCATGCAGGCCTTTCGTTTACCGAGGTGGGTAATAAAGCATGTGGATCGAATAAGGCGAAACTTCCTATGGAAAGGTCACGACACCTGCAAAGCAATTAATTGCTTGGTGAATTGGGAGAGAACTTGCGCGCTCAAACAAAATGGCGGTCTGGGGATCATCAACCTACCCGTCCAAAATGAGGCACTTCTGGTCAAATGGATTTGGACACTCCAATCAAACCCGCACGGCATGTGGGCGGATACCCTTCGGCGACTATGTGGCATCACTAACCCCTCTCACCTTCAGACTAAAGCGAACCTCTCATTTTTCTTGAAAGACCTCATAGATCTCCTTCCCTTCTACAGGGTGTCAGTAACAACACAAGGCTCGACAACTCTCTGGATGTGGGAGCCTACTGGCCTTTTCTCCACATCCTCCGCTTACAAAACACTCCAACAGAGCGGCTTGACGTGTCGCTACTACAAACAACTTTGGAAGATCTCTGCCCCCTCCAAGGTCCGTGTCTTCCTCTGGGTCATGCTTCAAGATAAGCTATTGACAAGAGAGACATTGCTCAAAAGGGGTTGCCAGGTGACCCAAGGATGTGTATTATGTGCTGCAACCGAGCTTGAAACAATACAGCACCTCATGTGGTCCTGCCCTTACTCTATAGCCATGTGGAGAGCCTTACTAATCATATCGGGCTTGGGGATCATTGCACGAGGCACTGATTCGCACATACAACTCTGGATCTCTAACCCGTTTTCAGGATACCGGGGACGGGCGTGGGCAACGACATGGGCGGCCGGTCTTTGGGCTCTATGGCGAGAAAGAAATCGGCGCATATTCGCCAACAAATCAAAATCAGTCATGACCTTGCCAACTGACACGGCGCTTGAAGCCCATCAGTGGGCGCGACACTGCAGTAGCCTTAATAGATCGACATAGGATCACATACTGATTAGAGGGTCCGGGATAATAAAGATTCAGAGATTATAAATATTTAATAACTTATCGGAGGCCCATTTGGGTTTGTGTAAATACCTTTTTTATCTATGAAAATCCGTAAGATGGCAAATTGCCACCTTACCCTAAAAAAAAAAAGTAATTGTTTCTCTTCTGACTTTTAGTTTTAACTTTCGTCGAAGTTCCAACTGGTATTAAAGTCTGTGAAGATCTCCTTTTAATAATATAAATATCACTTAATTGACTAGATAGCCTCGTGATGATTGTATTTGTTCGTGATGTTGTGTGTTCGTCCTAGGATTAAGTATCAGTGAAGTTAATTTGGCTACCAGATCCTTTTTACTATTTATTTTCCCTAATTTGTTGCTAAAGATGTTCTATTAAATCTTATTCGCCTCGTGATGACTTGGAGTTGTTGTTTGATCGCTACCTTTTTTATGAATCGAAGTTTGAACAGTTTATCTAATAGGTTTACATGATCTATACAGTATTTTATATGATATATCAATCAGGTTTAAATGTTATGTAGAGTATTTTACAGGATCTATTTAACATTTTAATATGATATATTCAATAGTTTACACGATCTATGTATTGTTTTTCTTTTCTTTATTTTACAGTATCTGTTAACAGTTTTACAAGATATATGCAATAGTTTACATGATTTATGCAATTGTTTTCACATATCTCGTATTATCTGAATGTCTGTTTTTATTTACATTATTCGACATATAACTTTTGCTGACATAAAGTCTTCTATACATTATTCTATAGAATTTTGCCAATGATTTACAGGATTAGGATTTAAAATGCATTAAACTATTACATGATCTACTTAACAGTTTTATAGGATATGTCAGTTATTTTACAAGTATTATACAATAGTTTTATAGGATGTATCAGATATTTTACAGGTTTCATTTATTAGTTTTTCAGGTTTCATGCAATAGTTTTATAGGATATATCAGTTATTTTACAGGTTTCATGCAATAATTGTATAGGATGTATCAGTTATTTTACATGTTTCATGCAAAAGTTTTATATGATGTATCAGTTATTTTATATGTTTCATTTAATAGTTTTTCAGGTTTCATGCAAAATTTTTATAGGATATATTAGTTATGTAGGATATATATAACAATTTACAGTATGGATGCAGTTTATAACATGATGCAATTTATAGATATATATATAATAATTTTACAGGATATGTGTGTTTGACCCTAAAAAGTTGCTATTTAAACTCAACATGACAAATGGCAATTTCTGGGGGAATTGAGATGCCAAAGTTGTGCTCAAGCCCTTCGAAGCAAATTGAGTACAGCACATTGAAATTCTTGCTAATATTCTACATGCAAAGACTTGAATTTTGGTGTGCACAATGGTCAAAATAATGAAGTAATTAATTCTTTAAGAATTAAACAATGCAGAGATAACATTTGGGGTGCAAAAGCATGGTAGCACTTAGCAAATTCCACCTCCAAAGCACCCTGAGTGCAAGATTGGGGACTTTAAACGGAACCCAGCAAAAGGGCCCGCATGTCAGCCGCATATCCACAAATTTATTGGAAGCTCGGTCCAGATAAACCCGGAGTATGAATATTGAACTCCGTAGACCAAGCTAAAAGCCTAATGGCTCACAGAAAACCGAGTCCATGAAGAAACCTCATGGAGTCGCTGGGTTTTAAAACTCAGCGGGATGACCCCCTCGGCTTGTGTGCTCCCAGTGCGCTGTGCACCATTAACAAAGCCTTATGCGGCTCATGAGCACCGAGCGCAGCCAAGGAAAACAATACAAATAAAAGGAGTAAAGCATTTAAAATGGAGAGAATGACATATGGGTCCCGCTTACCAGACCCCTTCTTCTTCCTCCGTTCCTCCTTGCAAACCCGAGAGTAATGCCCAAAATTCACTAAAATGAGCAAAGCTCGGTGTTAAACCCTCATCCCATATCAATGAAGACTTTATTCTTGTCTCTTTACCCAACACTTTGATGATATACCTCTCTCTCACAAGCCCAATTGAAATTGAGAAAGAAAAGAAGAGAGAAATGGGAAGCTTGAGCTCTTGGTAGAATTGGATCCCGAGACTCGGTTTAGAGCTAAGAAGGAAGTAGACGACGCTAGTGGACTTGCCAATTTAATGCAAAAGGGTATAATTGAGTTGGCCCGTGAGAAAGGCATGCACCCGAATGCGACATCATTGGAAAGGACATAATTCGTCATTAATTTGTTATAATGCTCTCAGGCACATGATAATGGAGTGAGGGCGATACTCTGTGTCCATTCCTCATGAGTATTAACACCAGAACCGGTTTGGGCTCATGATGAGGCCCAGTAAGGCGCGGGAACAAGGTACCATGTTCAATACAGCTATTATTTGGCTGTTGGTCCCCTCTAATACGTGTCAAGCTCTGTGCATATGAAGACAAATATGGGAATATCCCCTCCAGAGAGTCAGGAGCATGCCCATCAAGTTTCTCCTTCTATAGCCGGTTTTTCAAGGGCTAAGATGATGATGTGCACACATGAGAACGATCTGAAGGCTGAGAATAATACAGCTAATAGTTCATGACATGTAAGAGTATAATTGGATGACTCTTGCCATGTATGCACACAAGGAGGCCAAAATGAATCCAGACCATGCATCAAACAGCTGATGTGCATGATGAATGCCACTTCAGCAAAACCCTAAACCCTAAGTCCTTTCTGCCTTATATAAGGCACCTAAAATGAAGAAGAAAGAACCACTAAAAAAGCATACACCTTACTCAAACTTCTGCTATTAGGTTTAGACATAAGAAATACTAAATTTCATAGTTTAGAGCAAGTTTCTTCAAGCTTTTTGCAAAGAGAAAGGTAATTCATACCTGAAAAGATGTAAGCTCTTGATGAGCAATGATATGTACATATTTCATGTTAATCGAAATAAAGAGAATTTTTGATGAATTTCCTTTCATTTTCTTTACTGTCTCAAGCTTGATTTTCTTCTTTTTTTTTCTTTTATTCAAAACTTTCAAAAATGACAAAATGTGAGAGATACATGATTTCTAGTTCATCATAGGATGAATAAAATGAAATATGTAGCTTGATGATCAAACAAAAATGTTTTATTTCTTCTTCTTGCATTTTCTTCCCTTTTAAACATAAAAAATATGTATATAATAAAAATATGCTATAATCTCTTTATTTGCACTTTTCCCGCCTTTTAAATAATTTTCATGAATAAGAATAATAAAAAGTGAATTTTTCCTCTTTCTTTCCTTCTCTGCCTCCTCTCCCTTTTAATTTTCGATTTTTTTTTTATTTTCTTTTTTTTTAAACTCTTTAATTATCCTTTTAAAGCAAATAAATTGAAGAGGGTATGTTTGTTGAGCTGGATAGCTCCATTCATACCTAAACTCTTTATTTGTTTTATTTAAGAGGATTAAAGAATGATAGAAAATATATGAAAGGGTAAATAAAGGTTGAGCTGGATAGCTCCCTTGTTTATTCCTACTAAATGAGGTCTATATTGCATAATTAAAGGATATTTAGCTTCCTTGTATGAAAGATTACCAAGGTGTATTAAACTACACTTTATAAGGAAGTTGAATTAATCATTGTGCAAATAGTGAGAGAAAGATGATCTAAAGTGTAAATAGACAACAATCCAATATTGTTCTATGTCATTTACATCTTTTTATCCAATGAAATCTCAATGATACACCTCTCAAAATGATGCAAAAAGCTTTCAAAACATGATTTTGACAAAAACAGGGACCTTTCTGCATAAAACCAAGTTCTTGACAGATTTTTAACATCTTGAATGGAAGTGATGATTTTGGAATAATTTGTGGAGCTTCCCTTCTTTTCTTTTGATTGTCAACACCAAATAATAGCTCAAAGGCTATGAAAATTCGTTTGAGTGATGAATGATTCACAAATCCAGTTGTAAATACCTTAAACCAGTCCCTAATACCCTCTGGAACAGTTGACCAACACCAAATCACAAGGCATGTACCATTGGTACAAAGAAAACACTTAAAGATGCTAAATTGACCTCTGCTGATAAATGGCACAATCTGTACTGGTACAGGGACCAAATTGGAAATTGGACATCACCATCAGATAGAGGACTTCAAAATACACAAAATTGACACAAGTTTCATATTTTTCTGATTTTATTTCGATTTTATATGAATTTCCAAAGTTCAGCATTTAAAACAGAAAATTCCAGCATTAAAAAAATAAAAAGGACCTGCTGGTAAATTGAGCAATAAAAATTGATTTAAGGACCAAATTAAAAAATGAATTTCACAGTTAGATAGAAGACTTCAAAATACACAAAATGGACATAAATTTCATATTTTTCTGATTTTATTTCAATTTAATATGAATTTTTAAAGTTCAGCTTTTAACAAAACAAAAATCCAGCAATTAAAATTCACAAAATGACCTCTATGCCCCCCTGTTCAAATAAATACTTTAAAAATGGAAGAAAAATCTTAAAAATCGCAAAATTCATTTCAAGTATAGTTTACATACCCTTTCATGGATTAGTAACAAGAAAATCATATAACTTTCATAAAAACAAAGATTTGCAGTTAATTCAATTTTCTAAAATTTTAAAGTTCATGAAGTACATATTGATTGATGCTCAAAAAAATGAAATACAAACTAAAACTAAGTCTACATCACTTTGCTATGTTCCAGGAGCTCTGACTAAGATTCCCTATACCTTATCTGCAGTCTCAATGAACTCATCACCTAAACCGGTACCTA
Organism: Carex littledalei; assembly: GCA_011114355.1. NCBI lineage: Eukaryota > Viridiplantae > Streptophyta > Magnoliopsida > Poales > Cyperaceae > Carex > Carex littledalei. The sequence continues at coordinate 17,048,318 of CM022079.1, forward strand.
TTCGGTACTGAATCAAGGAACCCGAGTCCCAAATTCAATTGATACTTAGAAAAATGCCAAATCAATGTTATTATTATCTTTCAAACGATGATACAATACTGTCTGAACATTCGATTGAAGGAAATCCCAATTCAATTGGAAGAAAACAAAATCTAAGTTAAAAACAAATGCCACAGCCAAGCTCCACAGTGAACCCTCCCTCTCCGGCAATCGATGATAACCGAGGACAAGCACATTAGGTTCCTGATGCAAAGGCGACGCCAGCCATATCTTCCTTTGGCCGCGCCGTGGCCGGAGCACCATCGGAGCTCAAACCCTCGAGATCGGAGATAAACCTCAGTCTGTGTACTGCTTGCACGAATCTTAAAGCGACACCGATCATTTGATCTCGGCGCTAAATCAAAATTCAAATGAGGAGCCCGAATCTCAATGAAGAACTTGAATCTAACAGCCAAGGGACCTCTGTCTTGTGGGGTCCACTTGTCGGTGCCCTCGGTTTTGATATCATTCCCTTCAACCGGATCTTAAAGGGTTTGGTGTTAACCCAAAGACCCAACAACAATCTCAAAAGCCCGATATTCATATCTAATGTCCAGCACAAATCCTGAAGCCCAATACGCCAATCTTAAAGCCCAAAAATCCAAATCTCAGAGTCCAGATGATAAATAAAAATTATTAAAATGAAGTCTTTTACAAAGAGGTCCTTCTGACTTTTCATACTTATACCGAAGCCCCTTGTAAATTCACAATCAGGTCCTTGACAGATTAACACATTATTCAATCTAAACCCTGTCTAAAGCTCAAATTATAAATTCATATCCTCTGCTTTGTAAATAAACCCTTGACAAAATATAAATATTTACAAATAGGCCCTTCTCAGTCCTTTTCAAGCATAACTTTTTCATCTTAAGTCCAAATCGACTCAAACCACCTCCAAATGAACCCAAATCAAATTTCCCACCTTTCTAAACTAAAATTGAACATGTCCAAGCATCATCCAAACCCTGAAATGACCAAAATACCCTTTCTTTAAAATTAATGATCTCATTTCTTAATAAAATGTAAATAATTAACAAAAATATAAATAAATATGTCATAAATCAAATACAAATAAATAATGCATATAAATTTCTCAAATATCCAAATTCCTACTTCGAAATATGATTTTAATATGAAGTCACACACACACACACATGTCTAAACATACATAATCAACCAAATCAAACCCAAATCCAATACATGAGTCCCCTTTTAGCCCTTTCATTCAATTCACGACAAATAGGCACAAATCCCGGAATGGACGAGATATTCAGCATGGCTTGGAAGGGTCATCTGATGTAATTAACAGCGGGGGCTTGCGCCCGCTGGGAGTTAAACGTCCCCACAATCAATAAACTCTCTCGATAGACCGATTATGAATAGTAGGTCTGTCGAGGGTGAACCGAAAGAATTGTAGAAAGAAAATAAATGTTTCAAATTCGGTGTTCTCCCCCATGTCTTGAAAGCGGAGAGCATTGAACCCTGAGGCATTTAATACATGCACACACCTTCCACCGCTGTGCAACTTTCTGCGCCCTACAATGTGCAACAGTTTACAGTATTCACTTTGGTTAATCATAGTGATAGGATCTGTTTAACAGTGTTATTGGTTTAAATTTCCAGTAGTTATGTAATAAGTTTACAGGATATATGCAGAGTTTAACAGTTGTACTGATTTAAAATTCTAGTATTTATCTAGTAAGTTTACAGTATTGATGCAGTTTATTACAGAATGTATTAGTCAGGTGTAAATGTTATGTATTAGACAGTTTTTACTATGATTAACTTTGGTTACAATATTCACTTTAGTTTACAGGATATATGCAGTGTTTAACAGTTGTACTGATTTTGCAGTTCACATCTGCTAAATTTATAGGTTGCATCTGCTAATTTTACTAAAGTTTTGTAGTTCACATATATGTTGCTTTTATAGTTTGCATCTGCTAATGGTTCATAACTCCAATTTATAACATTGTTTATTTTTTTTTTTGCAAGATGATATTTTGAAAGAACATGTGGTTCTAGCGATGAAGCTTCTCACTCATCCAAATAACGTGCACCAAAGGATTATGAAGTGACAAACGTCATTATTGTATTGATGGTTATGAACAACTAACCTTGTTTATTGAAGTCTTGTTTGTGGTTGTGAACAGTTATGGTTGTGAACAATTATTGTTTGTGGTTGTGAACAGTTGTTCGTTGTGGTTGTGAACAATTGTTCATTATAATATTCCGGCAACTGTCTGACGAGTAGTCTCAGATCTCTGCCGAGTAGTCTCAGATCCATAGAAAGAGTTCTTAAACCTTTCAGATTTCGTTGGACATATTGATTTACATATCCAATGAAACCACCTACATACAAATGGCATGCTCCTTGCGGAGCATTTTCCTTTTGAATATCAAGTGGCTGGTTGATCACCACCGAATAATGTTCATTCTCATAATTAAGTCGAGCAAGGTCATGAATTATATCGTGCAACTTACAGCATTCTGAAGGTTCACCAGAAAAATCAGAAAAACCAGAAAATTCATCAAGAAAGGACCTCTCTTGTAACTCCTCATAATATTCACCAGCAATTTCTTCGATCCTTCTTTTGCCACTGGATTCGATGTAGCCATGAGAGATCCATAACTCTATCAAATTCTTCTTTTTTAATATGTAATCTTTTGGGAACATGGAACAAAACAAAAAACACGGCTTAAGTCAAGAAGGTAGATGAGCATAGCTGATCTGAAGCGCTGGGAATATATCATTCGATGAATTTGATTCCCAAAGGTCACTTTCTAGAATCTCTCTCCAACCCTCTTTATTTGTTTCATGTCTAAGGAGACTTGCAATCGACTTTACAGCCAAAGGCAACCCACCACACTTTCTCATAATATCCCTTCCCATATCTACCAAGTGTGTTGGCACAGTGTCACTTGTACCACTAAATGCATAATGCTGGAACAACTGCCAACACGAACTTTCAGGCAAGTTACTTGGCCTGAGTAGCATTGTTGTTTGCATGACCTTTGCAACCTTATTACTTCTTGTTGTCACAAGAATTCTGACCATTTTTGCTTTTTTAAAAGAAACCTGAAACAACTCCCAAAGATTTTGATTCTCATTCCACACGTCATCTAAAACAAGCAATATTGCTTTTCCCTTGATAGTTTTTGCAAGAACTTCTTGTAATGGGCTCAACTCACTCACACCACAATTGTTTTTGGAGAATGATTCAATGGTTGCTTTGATGAGTCTGCTGACATCAAATTCATCAGACACACATACCCACCCATTTAAATCAAAGCACCGAGAAACCCTACGATCTTTGTACACAAGTTGGGCAATGGTGGTTTTTCCGAGCCCACCTTTGCCAACAATTGAAATGACTGAGAATGGCTTTTCTTTTTCAGTTAGTAAGAAATCAATGACCTTTGAAATGTCAGCATCTCTGCCAAAAATACTCGCCTCATCCACCATGTGACCCATTGGGGGTCGTAAAATTTTGTTGTTTGGACGCCTCTCTCCATCACTCTCTCTTAATTGGAGAGCCTCGCGGTCCCTCGCTATTTCATCAAATCGACCTCTTATCTCTTTAAGCCGATTAACCATGTCGTCAGGAATTGAAACAATGTACTGTAAAAAATAAATGTATTACATATGTCAAATTTCATAATTTGTTAACTAAAACTGATAATTAATGGATCAATTGACGACTCTAATGTTTGATTTGGAAATCTAGTAATAAAACAAGTCACCTCTTCAGTGAATGTCAATCCATCTAAAAAAAAAGATAAAATTCAAGAATACACAATTTACTTTTAGTACCACACAACGACAAAAAAAAAAGAGAAGAAATACACTAGCACAATAAGAATCCATTTAATTTGTATATGCACAAGGCACTAACCTCCATCTGCTTTCTCTGATGAGAACCGGAAGCCTGAGAAGCCTTTCTTGCCTCTACTTGGACACGTGTAACCTCGTACCGGTACTCGCTGAGCACATCCTCGGAATCAGAAGCTACCTTCTTGAGCTCCTTTAGCCAGTGCTTGACATAGTGGTCTCTGATTTTCCTCTCCTCTGCATCAAGCAACGTGGCCTTGATTCCCTTGAGAGTTACCATCAGCCTCTCTATATTATCCTGGGCAGCAAGAGCACGCGCCCTTTCGAAGTTGTTAGAATTTGATGAAGAGGCTGTAATTGAGGGGAGCAATTTGGTGCCAAGAGAGAGCAGAGAGTTTATCAAAGTCGTTGCCATTTTGCTGTGTAGATTTCTGTGGAGAGGCTCAGTAGGAGGAAAGAACCTTAGATCTGGGCATATGACTTCAGAAAGTTAAAAAAGTTCATTTGTGTAAAATCTACAATATTCAAATATTAATCAAATTACGAACCTGATTCGATTAATTGCAGATCCCCAATTTCAATGTCAGGGCAGCTGCAGTGAAAAACACGCACATAGCAAGACCCAGATGGAATCAACCCATCTGGAAGAACACAAAGCAAATCACAGTATTTGATTTCCAACCTTGTAAGTGATGAAATGCTCTGTCGGCCGATATATGACTTTTTATGAGAGGAATCACCAATTGACTCGGTAGATTCCATCAACTGCAGTCCATCCATCGTTATTGATTTCAGGACTTCACAACCTATAATATACAGTATAGTCAACATATCCAGATTCCCTAGTCCGGTAATCAACTCCAGGTGGTCACAATTACAAATATACAATTCTTCAAGCTGGGAAGGCAGCTGCTCCAGCTGCAGAACTCGGATACTATGACATTCATCAATGAGGAGGTGCTTGAGAGTGTGAAGATTGCGGAATGGAAGAGATTCAATATTGATACAATAAAGTAACTTGATTTTCCGTATTGACTGCAAGGAAGATGGATCACTCATCCATCTTGGTACTGTGGCAGAAGGATAATATCTTAGTAGGAGTATTTTGAGGTTAGGATGTGGCCGGAGGGATTCTAACCAAGAAAAAGCTGCATCTTGGACACCGACCCACTTGTCCTCACAAGCTTCTGGTTTGAGCCTTAATATCACCCCTGATTCCTGAGGGTAAATTACTGACCCGAAATCAGTTTCCCAGCTTAAGTTCAAAGTTTCAAGTTTGCATTTATTTCTCAGGTAAGCACGCTGGGCATCTTTTAAATTACTCATTCCATAAATAGAGATAATTCCTTCAAGGTCCGTTATATCCTTTAACCAAGCTATAGTTTTAACTCTCAATCTTGCTCTCATTGTCTTTATTGCCGGAAAATTAACAAGCCCATGCGGGACATAATCCAAGCAATTATGACCTCCAATAAATAATCTCAGTAAGTTATGAAGTTCACAGAGTGATTTAGGTAGATTCCTAAGATTGCTAGATATAATATTTAAAAACTGTAAGTTAAGAAGATCACCAATACTTTCAGGTAGATATTCAAGGCGATTGCAATAAAGAATTAAAGTCTGCAGGTTGTAAAGGAGGCCAATGGATAGTGGCAACATTTGTAGACGTGGAGATGTAATTCTAAGATGGGTTAGATGTTTCAACTCCGAAATGGAATCAGGAATCCCTATCAAATCATCCCCTTTCAATTCCAAAACCCTGAGTAATTCAAATTTAGTGAGGCTACATATGTTCACTTCTCTCGAACATTCTTCATAATATTCCGGCAACTCCGAATTTAGGTCCACTGCCTCCGTATTGTTTATACAATACTCATGATCCAAATCTCCACTGCATGCTCTCAGATCCATAGAAATAGTTCTTAAACCATTTAGATTTTTTTGGAGAGTTTGATTTACATATCCAATGAAACCACCTACATACAAATGGCATGCTTCTTGCGGAACATTTTCCTTTTCAATATCAAGTGGCTGGTTGATCACCACCGAATAATGTTCATTCTCAGAATTAAGCCGAGCAAGATCATGGATTATATCGTGCAACTTACAACATTCTAAAGGTCCATAAAAATCTAAATCAGCAATTTCATCAAAAAAGGACCTCTCTTTTAACTCCTCATAATATTCACCAGCAATTTCTTCGATCCTTCTTTTGCCACCGGATTCGATGTAGCCATGAGAGATCCATAACTCTATCAAATTCATCTTTTCTAATGTGTAATCTTTTGGGAACATGGAACAAATCAAAAAACACGGCTTAAGTCGGGGAGGTAAATGAGCATAGCTGATCTGAAGCGCTGGGAATATATCATTCGATGAATTTGATTCCCAAAGGTCACTTTCTAGAATCTCTCTCCAACCCTCTTCATTTGTTTCATGTCTAAGGAGACTTGCAATCGACTTTACAGCCAAAGGCAACCCACCACACTTTCTCATAATATTCCTTCCCATATCTACCAAGTGTGTTGGCACAGTGTCACTTGTACCACTAAATGCATAATGCTGGAACAACTGCCAACACGAACTTTCAGGCAAGTTACTTGGCCTGAGTACCATTGTTGTTTGCATGACCTTTGCAACCTTATTACTTCTTGTTGTCACAAGAATTCTGACCATTTTTGCTTCTTTAAATGGAACTCGAAACAACTCCCAAAGACTTTTATTCTCATTCCACACATCATCTAAAACAAGCAGCATTGTTTTTCCCTTCACAGTTTCTGCAAGCACTTCTTGTAATGGGCCCAACTCACTCACACCACAATTGTTTTTGGAGAATGATTCAATGGTTTCTTTGATGAGTCTGCTGACATCAAATTCATCAGACACATGTACCCACCCAAATAAATCAAAGCATTGGGAAACCCTTTCATCTCTATAGATAAGTTCGGCAATGGTGGTTTTTCCGAGACCACCTTTGCCAACAATTGAAATTACCGAAAATGACTTTTCTTTTTCAGATAGTAAGAAACTGATGACCTTCTTTATTTCAGCTCCTCTGCCAAAAATACTTGCCTCATCCACCAGGTGACCCATTGGGGGTCGTAAAATTTTGTTGTTTGGATGCCTCTCTCTATCACTCTCCCTTAATTGGAGAGCCTCACGTTCCTTTGCTATTTCATCAAATCGACCTCTTATTTCTTTAAGCCGATTAACCATGTCGTCAGGAATTGAAACAATGTACTGTAAAAAATAAATGTATTACATATGTGAAATTTCATAATTTGTTAACTAAAACTGATAATTAATGGATCAAGTGACGACTCTAATGTTTGATTTCGAAATCTAGGAATAAAACAAGTCACCTCTTCAGTGAATGTCAATCCATCTAAAAAAAAAGAGAAAATTCAAGAATACACAATTTACTTTTAGTACCACACAACGACAAAAAAAAAAAAAGAAATACACTAGCACAATAAGAATCCATTGAATTTGTATATGCACAAGACACTAACCTCCATCTGCTTTCTCTTATGAGAACCGGAAGCCTGCTGAGAAGCCTTTCTTGCCTCTACTTGGACACGTGTAAGCTCGTACCGGTACTTGCTGAGCACATCCTCGGCATCATAAGCGACCTTCTTGAGCTCCTTGAGCCAGAGCTTGACAGAGCGGTCTATGATCTCCCTCTCCTCAGCATCGTACAACGTGGCCTTGAACCACTGCAGAGTTCGCATCAGCCTCTCAAGATCATCCTGGGCAGCAAGAGCACGCGCCCTTTCGGAGTTGTTAGAATTTGATGAAGAGGAAGAAGGAGCCTGGGCAGAGGCTGTAATTGAGGGGAGCAATTTGGTGCCAAGAGAGAGCAGAGAGTTTATCAAAGCCATTGCCATTTTGCTCTGTAGATTTCTGTGGAGAGGCTCAGTAGGAGGAAAGAACCTTAATTAGATGTGGGTTGTGAAAATGTGAAAATGAGGAATGAGAAATGAGTAAAGAACAGCAGATCTGAGGCGGAGGTTAGGTAAGCTCTTGGAAGACTTTGTACGGAACAAAAGTGACTATGCGTATGCTCTTTTCCTTAGATCTGAGTTGTAGAAATGAGAAATGAGTAATGAGCAGCGGAGTCCTCAGATCTGATGGAGTTCAGATCCAGTGCAGTAACCCAATTTTTTAGTTTTGATCCAAACCGTCCAAGATGCTTTAACACGAATCTTAAAGAGCCTGGACCCCACAAATAATACTGGGTCCCTGCGCTACCACCGAATAGGCACCGTACACGTCTAAACTCAAAAATTGGGTTACTTTAGGGGATCCGGACTCGATCTGATGAGGGGTAAGCTATAGTATAGGCAAAAAGTTAAAATTCCAAGTGGTTTCTGCTTTCTGAAATAATGCACTTTTAATATTCGTAGGATAACGCAGTGGGAAGCGCTCCCTTATCGATATCGCCACTTATCGTGTGACTAGCTAGTCACTGATTGAATCCACTTAATATAATTTATTAAGTGGGTGGTTGGTTAACTTTACCCGTGACCCCAAAACAATTTATTATTTGATTGCTAAAATAATTTATTTTTGGTAGGTAAGGAAAATTGAATTAGTAAACCAGCCACTTATTGAATCCACCGTAACAAAGAGATGCTTTTAGTACGAAGCTAAACAATTTTTTTTTTTATCAACCCAAACAATTTTTATTAATATCCAAAGTTAAGTACAAATTAATAAATATACCCTCATTAGCTGGGTTTTCTAAAAAATGTCCAAACCTACTATTTAATGACCGGTTCCTATTTTTTTTCTCAACTGGCCATTAAATGATATGTTCCTATTTTTTTCTCAACCGGCTATTAAATGACCAGTCCTCAATTATTGTTTTCTCAACCGGTTATTAAATGTCCGGTTTGGACATTTATATATATGTGTAGACGGTGAGGCGTTTTTCTCAAAATTCATTTTATCAAATTTCACACTATCTCTCCTCACTTTATCTTTTTCTCCCAAAATTTTCTCCTTCTCTTTCCAGATTTGCAAGTAAGTCCCTCTAATTTTTCTAAAATTCATTTTTAGGGCAAAATGGTTGTAAAATGTTAGGATTTGTTAGTAATATACCAAAATTAGTATAATTTAGTTGTAATTTGTGTTAATTCCTTTTAGGTGCAAATAATTGTTGAAATAATTTTATCTCGAACACACATCAGAAATAATGACTAATCATGGACATAATGTGTTTATAATTAATATTCAGTGATTTAAATTTGTCATTCTCATTTGCTATGTATATTTCATGAGTAAATCATATATAACGCAAGCAAAAATTAGAGATATTTAATTTGCTTATTAATTTTTTGTTATTACGTCTAAGACACAATGATTTTAAATATACATATTGAATGAGGCTACAGTACTATGCATAGCACGGTTTGGTCCGTGCTATGGTTCAATATTTGAGTTTTCAAAATCCTAACAGTCGATCCGAACCGTTCAACATGATTATAAAATGAATATGTACTTGCAAACCAAATTTTACATTTTTTTACTATTTTTTTAGATAGGTAGAAAATCACTTGATCTGAAAATTCTGGACCATCCAAAAACAGAGATTTTCTACCTATCTCAAAAAATAGCAAAAAAATCAAAAAATTGTAAAATTTGGTTTGCAAGTACATATTCATTTTATAATCATGTTGAATGATTTGGATCGACCGTTAGGATTTTGAAAACTCAAATATTAAGCTGTAGCACGGACCAATCCGTGGTATGCATAGTACCGTAGCCTCACTCATATTTATTTATGGTGTATAACGCAAGTAAACATTGAATTCTTTATTTTTAATAATTTCTTATTTTGTCTAAGATAAAAAACTTTAAATGTATTCAATAAATATTCTACTACAGACAAAATATGGGTTACGATTTAAGAAAAGATTTTTTTTTGCCAATACCACCAAACTAATACAAAAATAAAATTTTATTCATATATATCTTCAAAGAATTTTTTTTTCCATTGGAAACCGTCCTTTGTTCAAATTAAGAGATCTGAGCATGCTTAGCTAAGTTTTAATGCAAGTTTGAAGTTATTTTTGTTGTCCAATTTTTCTAAAAATGCACAACACAATATGATATTTTTGATTTGCACTAAGTTGACGTTATTTCTCATTGGACTTCCTGATACTAATAACTTTTTATATAATTTGAATTTAGAACCAATCTATTTTTATATTATTCATTGATATTGTTTAAAAATTATTGTTTTCATTGGCCAATTTTTTTTATGAAAATATGTCATTTTGTATGAGATTTTGTATTTTGTTCTCTTATAATATGTACACGTTGCAACGTATAGGCACGATACTTGCATATTTATGGTGTATAACATATGTTAAAGGTGGTGACATTGAATTCTTTCTTTTTTGAAGAAGACATTAATTGAATTATTTCATATTAATAGTTTCTTATTTTTTTAATGATACAGTCAATAAAAATACAAAAACTTTAAATAGATACAATACATGATCTCTACTACAGACAATGTATCAGTTGAATTATTTACTAGAACTATCAAAATATGGGTTACGCTTTGTAAGTACGAAGCTATATGTAACATGATATATAAAGAAAATTTAGGAAAATGAGTTTAAGAAATTTTTTTTTTCAATACCACCAAACTAATACGGAAATAACATTTTATCCATATATATCTTCAAAGATTTTTTTTTCCATTGAAATCCTGTATTTTGTTCGACTTAAGATATCTTAGTATGCTCAGCTATGTTTTAAAGCAAGTTTGAAGTTATTTTTGTTGTATATTTTTTCTAAAAGTGCATAACACAATATGATTAATGGACGGGCGTAGAATTACATGACTTACGTAGAATTTAGTTGGAATATAAATATATAATTAACCTACGGGCATTTTGAAATCCGAAAAAACAAACAAAAAACAATGGATTGAACTGTTTTGTTGCTGGACTATTGATTTATTAGTGTGGGCCTCTCTGGGCTGATATGAAAGAAAAGAGAGGTCCAACTAAGTAGACCTAATTAAAGGCACTGGCTGGGCCACTGATAAAGGTCCAATGCACCTCATTCATTTTGACTAAGATCGACAGAGTATAATAAAAAAGACCAAGTAAAAAACAGACGACCATTTAAGATTCAAAATATTTGGCGTGCGATACACAAATTATTAAAATCGGAACCAAAGATTTGTGGAAACTTTACTCAAGTAATTGGTTGTATAGATGAACGAATTACCAGAAAGAGAATACAAATTAATTTGATTAGTTCGGTTCGGTCGGGTGCACTAATGGGTCGGACCCAGCTGACACGCATTTGCATGATATCATTTACTTTACAATCAGAGCTAAACTTGGAGATAAACACCGGAAGTCCATGCAAACAATTAGTGTAAAATGTAAATATACCATGTCTAATTGGAAAGGCAAACAAAAAAAGATGGTCCAACCAAATTTACATTTTAGAGAAAAAACATAGGCCAATCCCTTGCCACCCTATCTGAAGGAGAGAAATGTCTTCAGTCAACTAATCAAACAAATTAATATCACAATCGTTGTCAAACAACAAAAGATCCTGACTTGGTTTTAAAAAAAAAAAAAAGATCCTGACTTGTTTATGCATTGCCAAAAATTGAAAAATGCACCATAACTAACGACAAGCATGCTCAAAAGTTGCATTGACCAGAGGTAAACTGAAAAGATATCATAGTTGAAAAGCTAAGAGTAGGGTATTGCGGCCGTACCATACTGTGTTTCGGCTTACCGTGTTTTGGCGTGTCCGGCCGGAACGAGGCCGTGCCATGCCAACACATCGCAATTTCTTGATGTGTTGTGCCGCACAGTACCGGAGATGAACACAACACGTTTAACGGCATAGCACGGTTAGGTAGGACATGCTTCGACATTTTGTGCCGGTACTTGGATGTAGGTGCAGGATTTTCTTAGATCATGATAATTTGTTACTTTAAAATGTGTGCTATTGTTAAAATAATCTGTAAAATATCCAAAAGATTTAATTTTTTTTTGTAAATTTTAGTTTTTTTATATATTTTGTATTATTTTTTATTTGCTATAATTTGAGAAAATATTACTAATTGAGTAAAAAAATGATTTTTTTGGGACATACCGTGCTGTATCCGTGTCTAGAAGTGCCGTGTCAGTACTTAGACGTGCCGTGCCATACCCGTGTCTAGACATGCCGTGTCAGTACTTAGACGTGGCAATTTTAGATAAGAACGTTGTGCCGTGTCCTTAGCCGTATGTGCCGGCATGTGTACCCGACATTCTGTGCTTTTGCAATAGACTAGCTAAGAGGTGTAAACAGATTGGATTCGGAAAGAGATAATAGCTAAATCGTATACACATCTATTTCTAATTAATTGCAATTGCCTTGAAAATTCTATATATAGGAACGAATCCTTGGAGGGTACCAACTGCATCATAATAGAAACACAGTTTCAAAAATGTCAACAACAAGAGCTCTTCCTGTTCTCTGCATTCTCTTCCTATTTTTCACTAGCTCTCTCGTATTGCCTTGTACCGAGGCTGCTCGAACCCTGGAAGAGAGCAATGATCGTAGTAAGTAATCTTTCTCTTTCTTATTTAATAGTTGGTGAATTCTTTTTTAAATTAAAGAAGTATTCATACTTTAATTGACTTATAATTCCATGAAACTATTGAACCAGTATTTTTTAATTTGCTCCTAATTATTTAAGTGGCAAGTTGAAGTATTTTGTAATAGATAAAGTGAGAGAGATATCTACCGTAATTCTTTCATTATTAGGAAATTATTAATTGCAAATCTACTTTGTCATCTCCTTATTTTCGGCAATAACCGATCCAGTGGTCCCAAGGCCCTGCAGTAAGTATTATCAAAATTGTCATAGTTATCCTCCTCCTGAAGCAATTCCCTAGAAGAATGATGTCTGGTTACATGAAAGAGTCAGAGCAAGAACAATGCAACAAAGTATTTATGTATGTGTATAAATAATAAGTGTGAGTTATATATATATGTATGTGTATAATGCAACAAAGTATATATGTATGTGTATAATGCAACCAAATAAACTTGTTGATATATTGACAAAAGGACAATTTTACTTAAACTTCACATTGACCGAAGGTCAAAAGAGAAAATGAAATCATCGAAGAAACACAACAAAAGGAGTACAAAATTATGTAGGTAAAACAAAGAGTAGGAATAAATTTGGCTGGGTAGCAAACGAAGAATTTTTTCTATTTTATCAGTGTAATATAAAAAAAATATGTTATCACCATTATTGTTTTGTGTAATTATATATCAATCTCGATTTAAGATTAACATCAATAATATATTATTTCATATAATATAATCAAATATCGTAGCACCAATTAAAATGTTTTATTTTTGTTTAATCAATCCAACACAATTACATGTATTTTAAGGGTCTAATTCACAATAAAAAATATTTGACTACGTACTGAAATAGTTGAGTGAAACATATCTCACATTATAAAGAAAAATGATCTCAAATCGATATATGTGTAGTGAAATATACATATTTAAAATATCTAAATACTAATACTACAATTTATATAATTTAAAGGGCTTTGTGAAGAAGTGCATACCTTTTACTTTTTTGCACTTAAAACTTTATTGCAAGTATTTTGCCACTAAAGCTGCATTTTTATTGTGTTGCGGATGAGGAATCAACTAAATATCAATTTCAACGCGAATAGTTGTAGAAATGCAGCCACAACTGATCCCTGTAACGTGTGACGTTGTTGTAGGAGTGCAGAAAGCACATGGGGCCCACTAATTCTCTCAACTCCTTTTTTAGTTTCCTATGACGGTATTGTACAGGATGTATGTAGTGATGAATTTTTTGACCCGGTTTCTCTCTACATTTCACCCGCAACATGTTCCATTTCTGGAGTTTAAATCACAGAAGATCTGTTCTGAGCTGAAACAGGAGTAGGCTAATAAGAAATTAAGGGTTGGCAAACCTTACATATCTTTTTATTTGTAGAGGTAGGCAACTACTCTGCTTCTGTATATAAAGTCAGTTTTGCACCCAAAAAAATACTCAGTCAATAATGCCATTTTTTGTAAATTCAAAATGTTGTTTTTAATTGACAGAAAGCTTCAGGGGCGGATCTAGAATCTCTGCCAGAGTGGGACAACAATCGAGTTCAAATAGCTTATCGGGTTCAAACATATTAATTAATAAAAAATAACAAAAATTTATAATTTGATTTAAATTTGCCTCAATTGAGAGTTTAACAAAAATAATCAATTTAAATTTTCTAATCGGGTTAATGCGTTTTCTTTTGTGACAATTGTTGGTTTAATAGGAGTCCGCATCGTCTGAATTAACTCAAAAGAGCATCTTTTGAGTTAGCACATCTCAGCCGTCTGATTTTAAACGGAGCCAATCCGGTCACAACCTATAATTCAAGGGCCCTTTAATATTAGTGTAGATGTATTATGCACGAATCTTATAGAAAATCGGACGATTCAAATATATTAACTCAAAAGATTCTTTTTTGAGTTAATGCGGAGGATACGAATTCGTTTAACAGTTATGTAATTTGATACTATATATGTCATGTCTTTTATATTTTACTATGATTTTGAACTTGGGACCCCGGAGGGATATGGTTTCTGACCATTCAAAATATTTTTCTTCTGAGAATTAACTATGAACATTTTGGTATAGCGCTTGGAAATAAACAACTAAATGGGTCTCTATTGGAGAGTGCAAATTAACTGAGAAAGAAAGCGATTGGATTTTGGGCTTTTCGGAGAGAGGCAAAATTAGTCCGGACCTGTAATTCCTTACAAAAGTTAAAAATTCAGTGGGGGCAACTGCCCTCTGGCCTTACTGGGTCCGCCTCTGAAAAGCTCCCATGCATTCAAATGTCAAAGGATTTGTACCACTTGGGTTTATCAAACTGGCAGGACCTCAACTTTTTCTCACTTTATTAATATTTTTAATTATATCATTAGCCCTCAATGTAGTGGTAATTAGATCAACATGGGAAAGAGACGTAGCATCTGTAAGCATCAAGCGCATGACAATAAGAGATGGAGATGACATGACAATATATATATAGGCCAAATTCATTTGATTTTAGTAAGAGATGGCAACGGATCGAGTTATTTCACTACGGTAGCATTTCTCCTTTAATTTAAAAGAGATTACTCCTACACGGCAATTAAAAAGCACAAATATATAACTGTCATTAAAAAGGCCCATATGGGTTAAGTCCAAATGAAAGATTTAACTTTGTTAATTTTGTGTTCTTATACTTGTCAGTGTATAATTTTTAGTTTTCTTCATTGAAAATTATCGTCTTCATAGGTTTTCTTCCTTGAAAAGGCTCGTGTTAATATTAATTGACATTTGTAACGCACAAAACAAAAATAATGCAACCTTTTTTCCCCAAGGGAAGATGTTCCGCAATTTTTATTAATACACTCCAAAAAAAAATAACAAATCTACCCTCTGCATTGAAATAATTTTATAAATACCCTAACCGCCCCACGTTGGGGCGATTTGATTTTTTTTTACAGATGTTTACCAAACCGCCCCACTGTGGGGCGGTTTGCTATATTTTTTTTTTTTTAGTTGACTGCCCCACAGTGGGGCGGTTTGCTATAAAAATGTTTTTTTTTAGAGATCTTAATATTTCCATCTAATTTGTATAATGATCGTCTGATCCTTTGCATGGATTGGATTATGTGCTATTACATCAATCATATTTTGTGATGGACTGTGCGGTGCCCCACAAGACCCTGCCACATTAGATTACTTCGAAGAGGCATTCTAATTTTGCAATCTCAACTTGTTATAGCCTAATAGGTCTCATAAATAATGGACACATCAAGACATAATAAGCTGAATACCATGCCGGAGCATCATATATATTTTTTATAAAGAGTATTACTACAAAACTACTATAAATATTAGATAAAATATTAACACTTAGCTAATTAACAATATCAGAAGAGCACTCATTTGAAATGGGACTATACAGTACTGTAAATATTAGATAAAATATTAGCTAATTAACAATATCATATAGACAGTTTCCACAAGAAATTATTTTTCTAAACAGCTTAATATCTTTCATGCCACATATTACAAGCAAAGATAGCGAAATAATATAGCTACACTAATATAGCCCGAAACATCAAGTACCACCTCCCAATGAACAACAGACAAAACAAATCCAAAATAAAATAGTTAAGTTGGATTAATCTAACAAAACTATATATTACCTGGATCCGCGCAATATTCAATTGGCACACCTTATTGGATCCAGCAGAGATCCAACGGTGATTATGCAAATACTTGAAAAGCCGCCAGGCATTAATTGGAAACGTAAAATTGACAAATGCCCCACTAAACATCTCTAAAAAATTTGACAAATTCTAAACATATGTAAAAAAATTCTAAATTTTTTTTGACAAATTCTAAATTTTTTTTGACAAAATTTTATAGCAAACCGCTCCACTGTGGGGCGGTCAGCTAAACATATGTAAAAAAAAACCGCCCCAACGTGTGGGGGTTTGGGTATTTATAAAATTATTTCAATGCGGAGGGTAGATTTGCAATTTTTTTGTGAGGGTATTAATAAAAATTGCGGAAAGATGTTGGACTCACAATGATTTTGTTACCCAATAGGAACCCAAGGTTGTAGCAAAGTCGAATGTTGATTATTGAAGTGCTCTTTCAAAAATAATTTTCCTAGAAGATTTGGCGCACAAATTTTAATTTGAAATAATTTCATGATCTTTACTTGAAAGAAAGCTAGAAAAACTTAAAAAGAGGAACTTTTGATTCGTTAATATTATAGGTTGTACGCACAAGAGGAAACAGAGAGAGGTACTTTCTGCTAAAAGATTCTCCCACGATTATAACAAACAAGAAAAGTAAACTAATTAAAGATTCAATGAAATATTTTGATATGTTTATTCAGCTATCACATGATCACCTCATCACTCATGAATCTTGTAAAAATGCCGAAAAGAAGAAAAGAAAAGAAAAGAAAAACCACGGCCTTATAAAAAAGCCAAATGGCAGAGAAAGAGAAAAACAAAAAAACAGGGGAGATCCAGACAACCAGCAAAAAGTGGCTAAGGACAAAAATTGACTGTTGGCTTAAGCATTCTTAAGAGGAGAAGAATTGAAGAAGAAAAAAGTATTGAAAGAAATACAAAATCAATGAAGATGAGTTCCCATAAGCAAAGGAAATTCTTACCAATTATTACAAATCATATAATAAATTGAACAGTACATTCATTTCTATGCAGGGTCAAAGTAGGGACTCCTATTACAAGTCATCTTCCGAAAGATCTTCACAAAGATCTACAAAATAATTGGACAATAGCTTATTTAGCAGCAACAAATAAATACTAAAAAAAATGAAATATTCATTTGTCGAACTGTAGCTGTTTAGTCAGTCAGCAAATCCTACCAGGGCATATGACATCAGAAAGTTAAAAAGTTCATTTGTGTAAAATCTACAATATTCAAATATTAATCAAATTACGAACCTGATTCGATTAATTGCAGACCCCCAATTGTAATGTCAGGGCAGCTGCAGTGAAGAACACGCACATAGTGAAGAACATGAAGCAATTCACAGTCTTCAATTTCCACCCTTGTAAGTGATGAAATGCTCTGTCTGCCGATATATGACTTTTTATGAGAGGAATCACCAATTGACTCGGTAGATTCCATCAACTGCAGTCCATGCATCGTTATTGATTTCAGGACTTCACAACGGTAAATATACAGTCTAGCCAACATATTCATATTCCCTAGTCCGGTAATCAACTCCAGATGGTCACACCATTCAATCTGCAATTCTTCAAGCTGGGAAGGCAGCTGCTCCAGCTGCAGAACTCGGATACTATGACATTCAACAATGCGGAGGTGCTTGAGAGTGTGAAGATTGCAAAATGGAAGAGATTCAATATAGATACAAGAAAGTAACTGGATTTTCTGTATTGACTGCAAGGAAGATGGATCACTCACCCATCTTGGTACTGTGGCTGAAGAATAATATCTTAGTCGGAGTATTTTGAGGTTAGGATGTGGCTGGAGGGATTCTAACCAAGAAAAAGCTGCATCATGCACACCGACCCACTTGTCCTCACAAGCTTCTGGTTTGAGGATTAATTTCACCTCTGATTCCTCAGGGTAACCTGGTAAATCGAAACCATTTTCCCAGCTTAAGTTCAAAGTTTCAAGTTTGCATTTATTTCTCATGTTAGCATGCTGGGCATCATTTAAATTACTCATTCCATAAATAGAGAGATTTCCTTCAAGGTACATTATATCGTTTAACCAAGCTATAGTTTTAACTCTCAATCTTGCTCTCATTGTCTTTATTGCCGGAAAATTAACAAGCCCATGCGGGACATAATCCGCAAAATCATAACATCCAATAAATTTTAATCTTTGTAAGTTACTAAGTTCACCGAGTGATTTAGGTAGATTCCTAAGATTGTTAGATTTAATATTTAAAATCTGTAAGTTAAGAAGATTACCAATACTTTCTGGTAGATATTTAAGCCGATTACAATCAAGAATTAAAGTTTGCAGGTTGTAAAGGAGGCCAATGGATAGTGGCAACATTTCAAGACGTGAAGATGTAATTCTAAGATGGGTTAGATGTTTCAACTCAGAAACGGAATCAGGAATCCCTATCAAATCATCCCCTTTCAATTCCAAAACCCTGAGTAATTCAAATTTAGTGAGGCTACATATGTGCACTTCTCTCGAACATTCTTTATAATATTCCGGTAACTCCGAATTTAGGTCCACTACCTCTGTATTGTTTATACAATACTCATGATCCAAATCTCCACTGCATGCTCTCAGATCCGTAGAAATAGTTCTTAAACCCTTCAGATTTTTTTGGAGAGTTTGATTTACATATCCAACGAAACCACCTACATACAAATGGTATGCTTCTTGCGGAACATTTTCCTTTTGAATATCAAGTGGCTGGTTGATCACCACCGAATAATGTTCATTCTCAGAGTTAAGTCGAGCAAGGTCATGGATTATATCGTGCAACTTACAGCATTCTGAAGGTTCAACTAAAGGAGGTTCATCTACAGAAAAATCAGAAAATTCATCAAGAAAGGACCTCTCTTGTAACTCCTCATAATATTCACCAGCAATTTCTTCGATCCTTCTTTTGCTACTGGATTTGATGTAGCCATGAGAGATCCATAACTCTATCAAATTCATCTTACGTAACACGTAATCTTTTGGGTACATGGAGCAAAACAAAAAACACGGCTTAAGGTGAGGAGGTAGAAGAGCATAACTGATCTGAAGTGCTGGGAATATACCATTCGATGAATTTGATTCCCAAAGGTCACTTTCTAGAATCTCTGTCCAATGCTCTTCATCAGTTTTATACCTAAGAAGACTTGCAATCGACTTCACAGCCAATGGCAACCCACCACACTTTTTCATAATCTCCCTTCCCACATCTATCAAGTGTTTCGGCATAGTGTCACTTGTACCACTAAATGCATAATGCTGAAACAACTGCCAGCACAAATCTTCGGGTAAGTTAGTTGGCCTAAGACAGGTCATTGTTTGCATAACTTCTGCAACCTTTTTATTTCTTGTTGTCACGAGAATTCTGACTAGCTTTGCTTCTTTAAAAGGAACCCTTAATAACTCCCAAAGACTTTGATTCTCGTTCCACACGTCATCTAAAACAAGCAGTATTGTTTTTCCCTTCACAGTTTCTGCAAGCTTCTCTTGTAATGAACTCAACTCACTCAAACCGTAATTGAATTTTGGAGACTGATTCAATTATTGATTTAGTGAGTCTCCCAACATCAAATTCCTCAGAGACACATACCCACCCAAATAAATCAAAGCATCGGGTTACTCTCTCATCTTTGTAGACCAGTTGGGCAATGGTGGTTTTTCCAAGACCACCTTTGCCAATAATTGAAATGACCGAAAAGGGCTTTTC
This sequence comes from Carex littledalei, assembly GCA_011114355.1. Lineage (NCBI taxonomy): Eukaryota > Viridiplantae > Streptophyta > Magnoliopsida > Poales > Cyperaceae > Carex > Carex littledalei. The sequence goes on from CM022079.1 coordinate 17,068,193, forward strand.
TATTTCAGATAGTAACAAATTGATGACCTTCTCTATTTCAGCATCTCTCCCAAAAATGCTTGCCTCATCTGCCATGTGACCCGTTGGGGGTCGTAAAATTTTATTGTTCGGACGCCTTGCCCCATCACTCTCCCTTAATTGAAGAGCCTCACGATCCTTTGCTATTTCATCAAATCGACTTCTTATTTTGTGAAGCCGATCAACCATGCCATATGGAATTTGAACAATGTACTGTCCAAATTAAAAGAATTGTATTTCATAGGTATGCCAAATTTCATAATTTGTTAACAAAAAATTATAAGTAAGGGATCGACCACTCTGATGTTAGATATGCAAAGCTGGTAATAAAACAATTAATTGACCAACCCGAAATTTTTATTTACACCATAATAAAAAAAAATAAACCAAAAAAAAATAAACCAAAAAATCATGTTTTCTGGTGATTTATAAAAACACTAGGGCCGCCCAATGCCTCTGCGGCCCCAAAGACTGAGGGCCGCCCAATGCTCCTGCGGCCCCAATCTAGGGGCTGCCCAATGCCCTAGCGCCCCTGTGCTATATATAGGGGCTGTTGGTTCATTTTTTTCATTGCCATTTCGTGTCGCTTTCGATTCCTTCAAGCTCGGGTATGTTTTTTCTTCTTTTCTTGTTTCAATTTTTAGTTTAGGTTTAGTAATTAGGTTTAGGGTTTAGGATTTAAGTTTAGAGTTTAGGATTAAGGTTTAATTTTTATGTCTTAGAATTTAGTACCAAAATTTAATTAGAATAGTACCAAAATTAAATTAGACCAATACCAAAATGTAATTAGTTTTATTATACCAAAATTAAATTATCCGTAGTATGTTTAATTTTAAATTTCTAATTAAAAACTTACAATATTTATATTTGTGCATCATTTATATAATGTTTTTTTGCAAGCCTTATATCTGGTGAAGAGTTGCATCATAGCAGCAATGATGGCCACAATGAGGAGCTAAAAGAGGCTCGGGAAAGCCATCCTCAAGCACAATGTATCCGCGGTGTGCGCCTGTGGGTAGAAGTCACGCCTCAACTCTCTACTCACATGCGCTGGAGTGGGCGGGTGTGATTAGAACGCTGAGACCGTAGGTCAGGCGTTCGACCGAGGTGCAGAGGCATTGCGCTGAGCCACATACCCGGTCATGCCTACTCAGAATTTCGAGGTATAGTATTATTTAAAATACCTAATTGTGTTTTTTTTTAATTCTTGATTAACTAATTTGTAAGTTACTGCAGGGTGAGGAGGAGGAGCCGCCGTTTTACAACATCTCGATAGATTTTGGAATAGCGGAGATGGACTGTATTATCAGGATTATAGTTTGACTCAGACGTTACCTCCTGCCTATCAGCCGGGGTATGTTCTGACAGAGCCCATCATGGAATTTTCTTGATCCTCCACACAGCAGACAACATATCCTCCCATGCCGTACCCTTCATTCAATGACCCCATGGCGAGACAAACATTTTTATTCACACAGGGTGAGTCTAGACAAATTATGGTTTTTGGTCTTGGAGTCCAGCAGACATCCGAGATTCAGGAGGTTCATGACGAGGAGGTTCATGAGGACTCGAACGAGTTAGACCACACGCCACTCTCCAGGCGGGGTAGGGGGTTTATGATTAAGAAGGCGAAGACATTATTTAGTCCAGATCCGTAGGTTTTGTTTTGTTAGATACTATGACTTATTTGTTAGATAATGTGACTTATTTATTTTGTTGTTTTGTTATTTATTTTATTTGTTGCTTTGTTATTTATTTATTTTGTTCATTATATCATTATTTCTTTGCACACAAACGACATTCCAAACGTACGATATTTTTAAAATAAATGACATTTAAAACAAAATAACAATTAAACATAATATATAAAATATATAAAAAAAATAAAAAAACCAAACAAATAAATAAAATTTCTGTTAAAAAAATAAAAAATATTGGGTCCGCAGAGGCATTGGGCGGTCCTCTATCTTTGGGGCCGTAGAGGCATTGGGCGGCCTTGGTGTTTTTGGAATTTTCTAGAAAACATGGTTTTTTGGTTTATTTATTTTTGAATATGGTATAAATAAATATTTCGGTTGACCAACCCAATGGACGCTATTCCAGCTAAAGAGAGAAAAAAGAAAGAAAAATCAAGCATCCCCTTTTTATATTTAGTACTGCACAACAGCAGATTAAAAAAAAAAACACTAGCACAAGTAAGATCCTTTTAGTTTCTACATGCGCAAGGTACTAACCTCCATCTGCTTTCTCTTGTGAGAACCGGAAGCCTCAGAAGCCTTTCTTGCCTCTACTTGGAGACGTGTGGCCTCGTACCGGTACTCGCTGAGCACATCCTCGGCATCATAAGCGACCTTCTTGAGCTCCTTGAGCCAGAGCTTGACAGAGCGGTCTATGATCTCCCTCTCCTCAGCATCGTACAACGTGGCCTTGATCCGCTCCAGAGTTTGCATCAGCCTCTCCAGATCCTCCTCAACAGCATGAGCATGCTCCTTTTCTGAGTTATTAGATTTTGACGAAGAGGAAGAAGGAGCCTGTGCTGAGGCTGTAATTGAAGGGAGCAAATTGGTGGCTAGAGAAAGCAGAGAGGTTATCAAATTCCCTGCCATTTTGCACGGAACAAAAGTGACTATGCGTATGCTCTGTTCCTTAGATCTGAGTTGTAGAAATGAGAAATGGGTAATGAGCAGCAGAGTCCTCAGATCTGATGAGGGGTGGTTGGTTAACTTGACCCGTGACCCAAAAACAATTTATTATTTGATTACTAAAATAATTTATTTTTTGGTAGGTAAGGAAAATTGAATTGGTATAAACCAGCCACTCATTGAATCCACCGTAACAAAGAGACATGGACATTTTACAACCGTAAACCAGCCACTCATTGAAGCCACTCATTGAATCCTCTTTTCAGATTTGCATGTAGGTCCCTCCAATATTTTTAAAATTCATTTTTAGTGCAAAATGGTTGTAAAATGTTAGAATTTGTTAGTAATATACCAAAATTAGTATAATTTAGTTGTAATTAGTTTTAATTCCTTTTAGGTGCAAATAATTGCAGAAATAATTTTATCTCGAACACACATGAGAAATAATGACTAATCATGGACATAATGTGTTCATAATTAATATTCAGTGATTTAAATTTGTCATTCTCATTCGCTATGTATATTTCATGAGTAAATCATATATAACGCAAGAAAAAATTAGAGATATTTAATTTGTTTATTAATTTTTTGTTATTACGTCTAAGATACAATGATTTTAAAGATATATATTTATGGTGTATAACGCAAGTAAACATTGAATTCTATCTTTTTAATAATTTCTTATTTTGTCTAAGATAAAAAACTTTAAATATATTCAATAAATATTCTACTACAGACAAAATATGGGTTACGATTTAAGAAAAGATTTTTTTTCCAATACCACCAAACTAATACAAAAATAAAATTTTATTCATATCTTCAAGGAGTTTTTTTTTCCATTGAAAACCTGTCCTTTGTTCAAATTAAGAGATCTGAGCATGCTTAGCTAATTAGTTTTAATGCAAGTTTGAAGTTATTATTGTTGTATGATTTTTCTAAAAATGCACAACACAATATGATATCTTCGATTTGCACTAAGTTGACGTTATTTCTCATTGGACTTCCTGATACTAATTAACTTTCTATATAATTTGAATTTAGAACCAATCTATTTTTATATTATTCATTGATATTGTTTAAAAATTATTGTTTTCATTGGCGAATTATTTTTTATTAAAATATGTCATTTTGCATGAGATTTTTATTTTTGTTCTTTTATAATATGTACACGTTGCAACGTACAGGCACTATACTTGTATATTTATGGTGTATAACGTATGCAAAAAGTGGTGACATTGAATTCTTTATTTTTAGAAGAGGACATTAATTAAATAATAGTTTCTTATTTTTTCTATGATACAGTCAATAAAAATACAAAGACTTTAAATAAATACAATAAATCTTCTACTACAGACAATGTATCAGTTGAATCGTTTACTATAACTATCAAAATATGGGTTACGATTTGTACGTACGAAGCTATGTAACATGATATAAAAAGAAAATTTAGGAAAATGAGTTTAAGAATTTTTTTTTTTCAATACCACCAAACTAATACGGAAATAACATTTTATCCATATATATCTTCAAATATTTTTTTTTCCATTGAAATCCTGTATTTTGTTCGAATTAAGAGATCTTAGTATGCTCAGCTATGTTTTAAAGCAAGTTTGAAGTTATTTTTGTTGTATAATTTTTCTAAAAGTGCATAACACAATATGATTAATGCACAACAAGAATCAAAGACTTTTTGCGAGGATAAAAAGTGACTTTTCGCGACGGAGTACCGTCATAAACGTGCTTTATCTATTTGCGACGGTATTTTTCGCGACGGAGATCCCTCGCGATAAGTGCCTACTTTGTTGTTGTGATGGACGGGCGTAGAATTACCTGACTTGCGTAGAATTTAGTTGGAATATAAATGTATAATAAACCTATGGACATTTTCAAATCCGAAAAAAACAAACAAAAAATTAATGGATTGAACCATTTTGTTCTTTGACTATTGATTTATTAGTGTGGACCTCTCTGGGCTGAGATATGAAATAAAACAGAGGTCTAACTAATTAGACCTAAAGGCAGGACTGGGCCACTGATAAATTAAGGTCCCAACTGCATAGAACGTATAGAATAAACCATTAAAGGAAAATAACAAACCACAGCACCAGGCTTTGCGAGTGCTCCTACTAAGTAACAAACGGATGAACAGATAAGATGCGATTATGCATGTCCAGCGAAAAACAAAATCCGAACCAAAGATTTGTGGAAAATTTTACTCAAATAATTGGTTGTATAGATGAGAGATTTAGCAGAAAAAAAAGTACAAATTGATCTGATCAGTCAAACCCGATTGTGGAGGTCTGGTGGGATGGACAGTTCATGATGGCATCCGTGCTAAAGGATCAGTGGGACACAACCGGGACGGCAAGGGTATGGGCTATGTGGAAGGAGAGGAACCGAAGAACTTTCTCCGACCCAGCAAAGCTGGTGATCATGCTAATCAATGACACGGCAGCGGACGTGCATTTCTAGACTAGGTCTAGGCATCAATAGAAAGGTTAGGGTTAAAAGGATCTTTACATTAATAGTAATAACACTTTGGGGACAAATTATAAATAAAGAGGGTTGTAAATACAATAGTATTCATATGTGTACATAGGGCAGGAACAAAGCCTCCCACCTTCAAAAATGAAAAATTTGATCAGTCCTAGCAGACCTGCATCTGCTTGATATCATTTACTTTTAAATCAGACGCGGACTTAAACACTGGAAGTCCATACAAACATTTTGTGTAAATCTACCATATCTAATTGGAAACAAACAAAGATGGTCCAACCAAATTTATTTTTTAGAGAAAAACATAGGCCAATCACTTGCCACCCTATCTGAAGGAGAGAAATGTCTTCAGTCAACTATTCCAACAAATTAAAATCACAGTCGTTGTCAAACAACAAAAGATCCTGATTTGTTTATGCATTGCCAAAAATTGAAAAATGCACCATAACTAATGACAAGCGTAACTAACACATCAAAGTGTCTAGACTAGCCGTGCTGCACAGCACACAACACATTTAACGGTATTGCACAGTTTGGTACGAGATGCTTTGACGGTCACTAGTAGAAAATGTACAAATAATATCACCCAATCAGAATCGGACTTGACAAAAATGTGATACTAATACTTTTAGGATCGGACAAATAGTATCAGCAGACTTTGAAAGTATGTATCAGAATCGGTTATTATTATTATTATTTTAAATATAGAGGCTTCCATTAATTCCGCCAAGTATTTTTTTCATATTTAAATAATGAATAATATATACTTTTTTAGTAAGGGTTGGAGTTGAAGCCACCCATTTACTTAATATCTACATGGAATTTCTCCATCCGTGTTTCAAACTGCAACCTCTCACATAGAGAATATTGACTTAATTTGTTATTAGACCAAATACTAGTTCTCAATAGATACTATATTTTTACTTCCATTTTATTTTAAACAAATTTAATTTATTAATTAATAATTATCATGAATGTAAATATAAAAATTCCTGGTTCTCGATGGAAAGGTCCTTTGTGGAGATTTGTGGAAACTATAATGTGTTGTGCATAAATCTATCTCTTATTCTAATTGCAAATAATTTAGTTGACAATGTGATTTTTAATTCGTGTCTAGCTAGCTGTATATCCTACTAATAGATAATGTAGGTGGTCCGTTTAATTTATCGGCTAATTAGCGAAATTAACAATTTTTTTGACTAAAATATTACAACGTGATGTGCAACTATTAATTGTCCTTAACAATTTGTTTGAGTAGTGGCAAGTATCCTTATCAATTAATTTTAAAGTACCACAATAATTTAACATAGCGATCCTATATATTACTTTATTTATAGCCATAAACAGAGAAATTTGATCTCCTGGAACATTTGTGTATATTTTAGCTTAGTAAAATTTCCTTATTCAGCAATTTCACTTTTTGGGTAACATAAAAAGAATATTTGTAGAACTGTAATTCAATTTCTTCTACATAAAGTAGGTATATCAGCTTTTTCATCAAAAGGAGAAAATGGATTAATTAGTCAAAACAAACAAAAAATAATGTATTGCCTATTTTATCGTTGAGACTATTATGTATTAACTTAGGTCAGAACGCTGGGAGCGAGGCGCATCTCACGGGCATCATACTCAAATCGGTCTCATATCTACTCGGAATCGTCCAATTTGCTTCATGATCCGTGCGTTCCACTTCAATATATGTGCGTACCGCTTCAATATTCATGCATATCAAGCAAGCATGGATCATGAATCAAATCGGATGGTTCCAAGTGGACATTGAACCGATTTGGGTTCCAAGAATGCTAGGCTCTTGGAAAATGAATTAATATGGGCTTCTCTGGGCGAATATGAAAGATTAGTAAATGTTCTGTGGGCCCGATGAACACTAATTGGGCTGCTCCCAGTGGGCTGGATCAGATGCCAAACTAGGAGATAAACACTGGAAGTCCACAAACAACTTCTGTAAATATACCATGTCTAATTGAAAAGAAAGAAAAGATGGTCCAACCAATTTTACATTTATGAGAAAAATCGTAGGCCAATCCCTAGTCACCCTATCTGAAGGAGAGAAATGTCTTCGGTCAACACTAATCGTTGTCAAACTAGAAAAGATCCTGACTTGCACATGCATCGCCAAAAATTGGAAAATGCACCATAACTAACGACAAGCGTGCTGAAAAGTTGCACTGACATGAGGTAAACGGAAGAGATATCATATATAATTTAAATTAATTGCAATAATTGCCTTGGAAAGTCTATATATAGGAATGAATCCTTGGAAGGTACCAGCTGCATCATAAAACAAAGCAGGGTAAAATAAATTCCAAAAATGTCAACAACAAAAGCTCTCCCAGTTCTCTGCATTCTCTTCCTATATTTCACTAGCTCGCTCATCTTGCCTTGTACTGAGGCTACTCGAACCCTGGAAGAGAGCAAGGATGGTAGTTAGTAATCTCTCTCTTTCTTAATTTGTAGCTGGTGTATTCTTTTTTTAAAGGATGTATTGAAATATTAATTCACATGATAGTTCAATGAAACTTGAACCAGTATCTTTTAATTAAGTGGTAAGTTGACAATTTTAGTAACAGATACAGTGAGCGAGATATATTTTGTATTTATTTCAATAGTAAATTAAAAGTTGCAAATCTACTTTGTGATGTCCTCATTTTCAGCAATCAACGGGAGAACATTAAATCCAAATAACCCTTTGATTCCATCTCCCTGAGGCAACCCTTACACTGGACGACCCTGCAATAAGCAGTATAATTGTCCTGGTGATCCTCCTCTAGAAGCAAAGCCATAGAGAAATGATTCCTGGTACATGAAAGAATCAGACCAAGAATAATGCAACAAAGTATTTATGTATGTGTTTAAACAATATGTAAGATGTATAATTTGTGGTATTTATAGTCCTCTTCAAGCAAACCTGTAGATGGATGATTCCTGGTTACATGAAAGAGTTGGAGTAAGAAGAAGAGAACAAATTATTTATGTATACATGTATAAATAAAATGTGAGATTTATATATGTGATTGGTGGAAATTAATCCCTACAAAGGAGGGGATTTAATATATTAAAATTGTAAAGTGTGCAATTAATTAATAGAGTCGTATAGAATTGTGCCAAAAACTGGTGTTAATTCACCTAAATAAATCTTCCAATGCCATCTACATTACTTAATTGCATGCAGTAGCATGGAGAGTGGTCAAGCAGCCCCACTTGATCCTAATTATGTTATCCTTAAGTAATTATTTTGGTTGAAATAAATAATTGTGATGTGAATGATTCTCTACAACACACAGAATTTTGAAATAGTAAAATTACTTAAAACTAATTCTCTATAATGGTCTGTTCCCCTGTTTCTCAATTTATGATGTAAAAACAAATTTACATATTAACTTCTGGCTTGATCCAATATTTTTTCCAAAGTTGACCCCTATCTGCTAATTGATTTTACTGAGCTATGTGTGATATCTAATTGAGGAAAAAAAAAGCTCATGCTCTGAGGCTCAGATTCTGAGCAACGACTTGAGTCAACTAATCCAACAGTCTAAATTAAATCTCGCTGTTAATTAAGGTACAAAACAGCCAAATAAACTTGTTGATATATATATTGCCAAAAGGACTTGACACTTTGACCAGAGGTCAACAGAGAAAATGAAATCATTGAAGAAAATAACAAAAAAGACTTGACAATGCGTAGAAATTTGGTACGCAATGGAACCAGCAGATGCATGTGCAACTACAAAAAAAATTAAAACTCAACAGAATGATGCCCGTTCATTTGGGCTGCTTTTAGTGGCCCTTATTCGCTATTTGGAACATTAATTAATCCTACCCAAAGTAACCATCTAATAAAAATAGAGCTCATAAAGTGGTTTTTAATTAGTAAATGTCGTCTCCAACTTGACATGTGGACCCGTCTCATGTTGGAAACCAAACGGATTAACGGCCCACCAAAGGTTATGATTCACTCAAGAATCTCTCTTATTTGTTCTCTCCTGGCTTTGACTTAGTTTATGCGGATACGACTATCCATATCTATATTTTTTCATTTTTCAGATACAAATAATTATCTGTATCCGTATTTTTTTATCCGCTTGTTTCAGAATCATATATATATATAGATGAGCTATATATGGTGAGACGTGGAGTAAAACAAGTTTGTACTCCACGTCATATTTTTATTTTGAAAATTCAAACAACCGATCCGAACCGTTCAACATGTTCTCTATATTGAAATGTGCATGGAAACCAAATTTTACATTTTTTGGAATTTTTTTACTATTTATTAAGCCACTTTGAAAATTGCTGATCCGGTGGTCCTGAACATTTTCTGGACCACCGGTCAGTGATTTTCAAAGTGGCTTAATAAATAGTAAAAAAATTCCAAAAAATGTAAAATTTGGTCTCGAAGCACATTTCAATATAGAGAACATGTTGAACGGTTCGGATCGGTTTTTTGAATTTTCAAAATGGAAATATAGTGCCATGGAGTACAAACTTGTTTTACTCCACGTCTCACCATAGCTAAATTCTATATATATATATATAGAGTAGAACTAGGGTGCTCTCGAGTTCACCAAGTCCTTGGTGAACTCAAGTCCAAAACTCATCGGATCGGCTTCAAACGACGAATCCGACCGTTGAAACCCGTCTACCTTACGAGTGATGCGTCTACATGCAAAAATTTTAAATTTTGAAATTAATTTTGCATAGAGTCACTACAGCAGAAAAGTGTATCAGCGACCGGTTTTCCGGTCGCTGATACTCATTCCGGTCGCAGAAAGCCAAATTTGGTTGCTGAAATTCCGGTCGCTGTAAGCCTTGTCGCTGATACTCTTCTGATGACGTCACCGGTCGCTGATAGTACGTCACCCGGTCGCTGATAATCTTTTGCGACCAAATTTTTTTGGTCGCTGTCGTTTTTTTCTGACGTCAGCAAAAACTTTCTGCGACCAAACTAAACGGTCGCTGATAGTTAAAACCGGTCGCAAAAAGTCTTATGTAAGATTTTTGAAATTTTTTTATTATTTAAATTTGCACCATTTAATAATTGCTACGACACGTACTAACATACAACATAAAAATACAAACAAATTTAAACATAAACATCGATATATACAATAAATAAATACAAAATATCGATACATGCATACACATAATACAAAACATCGATACAATAGTAATTAAAATCCACAATTACAACCATTTACAATCGTAATTAAAATTCACAATTACAACCATTTACAATAACAATTTTAAATTTTACAACCATTTACAATAACAATTTTAAATTGGAACCTGCACCCGGCGATCTGGTACGTGAGATTTGAGCTTTTCTTTCACTGCACCTGTCCAGTAGTAAATTGTAATTGCATTCATACACGTCAAGCAAGATTTTGATATAACAGTATATATATAGCAAGAGGGTAATAGAGCTAATTTTGTCAATTTAATTGCTGGATTTTCTGTTTTTTTAAAAGCTGAACTTTGGAAATTCATATAAAATTGAAATAAAATCAGAAAAATGTGAAATTTGAGTCAATTTTGTGTATTTTGAAATCCTTTATTTAATCATGATGTTTGTTCTTTGGTTTAGTCTTTGAGCCAATTTGTGCTGTTCATTTTACCAGCAGAGCCCTTTTATCATTAAAATGCTGATTTTCTGTTTTTAAAACTGAACTTCAAAAATTCATATAAATTCGAAATAAAATCAGAAAAATATAAAGTTTGTGTTCATTTTGTGTATCTTGAAGTACTCTACATTACTATGAAGTTGGTTTTTCAGTTTAGTCCCTGTAACAGTTTGTATTGTCCATTTTGCTGACAGGGGTCTTTTTAGCAATTTTAGGTGCTTCTAGTATACCAGTGGTACCTATCATGTGGTGTTGTGTGTAAACATATGGGGCAATTCGGTTATCATTTGACATGGTTAACCTTGGTTAAGGTGCCAAAAAAAGAAAGCTGTGTGGTGTTGTGTGTAAACAAGGTACGTAAAGCAGCCAACAAATTAGTCTATGCTTAAGCTAGGCCTTATGATTATAAAATATGTAGTACCTGGTGATGTCATATACAAGAAGTGCACCAGCAGCGCCCCTATAATAAGATCTAGTAATCGACCTGAATGACTCTTGCCCAGCCTACAATTTTATTATGAAACATAACACAAAAGTAATTAGAGATTTTTAATCCACTTTCAGTTATTGTCTACTAATTATAAAAATACACAACTTACACGGAACTATTTTATTTTATTTTCAGAATACAATGGAATATGAAACTGAAACAAACCGTATCCCAAATCTGGAGCTTGATGGGCTTGTTGTCGATAGTAATCATTCTGACACCTACAATCAATCAAAACAATGTTTAGTTAAACACTTCAATTCTTTTGATTTCATCAGAAAGTCAGCTCATCAAAATCCAGCATGAGTTGTCTAACTTCAAGTACATTTTCATATGGAGATGTTGAAAGGTTCATATCGACTATTCGAATTTTAAAACCGGAGATATTGACCCATAGTACAGGCCAATCCACTCTATGCATAGTACCATAGCCTCACTCTTTATGTTAAGTATTACAAAAAAGCCTAAATTATTATAATAATCGAAGTAAAAAAAGCAGAAAAAAAAGTAATATGAAAAAGATGAATACAGAAACAAAAATGAAAACACAAAGGGGGTATTACTATAGAGCATAAACTAAGTGCATTATTTGAATGAATAGACTAATTACCAGTTCCTTGAGCCTTTCTCTTTGGATTAGCTCCCTTACAGGTCTGTATGCTGCTGTTGTACATAGATTCTGCAGGAAATAGAAATTCAAACAGCATAACTAGTAATAAAATTCTGACATGAGATTATAATATCTAATCAAATCGGAAGTATGATAAAGACCTTCAAATCACTGCCGCTGTAACCTTCAGTAATTGTCGCTAATTCTTTGAAGTCAAGTCCATCATCTGCTTTCTCTTTTGATAAGAGTGTCCTTAGAATCAGCCCCCTACTTTCTAGGGATGGTAGCCCAACCATTATTCTATCTCATTCAAGAAAGAATATTTTTAGTCTGCTGAAAATAAAACAATCTATTTTCTCTTTAAATAAACACGGTTTGTCACAAATGTTGCAAATAACCAATCCACATTTCTAACATTTTCCAGGTGACTTGCAAATAAATCTGTAAGTATTAAAACCATTTTTTACTTGCAACAAGAATGACAAAGTTACCCTTTGTCATGCTCACTGTCATGCTCACTGCTCAATGAATAGTCCATATGAAATTACAACTCCTCATCTAGATTAAAGATTGCATTGCTTCCATTCAATTTGGGCACAACAAAGAGGAATATTTGAGTTAGGGGTAAAATTGTCTACGCTTACTTGACCTAATCATTGTGTCAATTGCAATTACCTAAAAAAGAATGTCTGTTGTTGCTAGTAAATGTGAGAAAAGCAGCATGAGACTTGGTTATTTACTGTCATACCAGTAATTGGTTATTTACTGTCCTTACTGTTTTTTATATTTTACTGCACAATGGAGGGTAAGTGAAATAAATGAGTTGTAAAATTAAAACTTGATTGAGATTCTTTAAAGTTCTGATTTGCAATATGAGACTTGGATATACAAAATTCAGTGAAAAATGCTAATATTTAAGCAGATAGCTTAGAATACTGCAACATTTCAGGATTCACGCTTGTATAAACATGCTGAAATTTCAGCAATACAGAAAAATTATGATCTTCATGCCAACCAATTAACAAGTAAGCTTCTAATAGCATTGAACTACCAAATGCAGTATGCATACCAATATAAGGTTCTGATCATGTTTTCAGTACTGAAAATAGTACTTGGTTATTAGTACCTGGCGGACCGAAGAGTAGAATCCCTCTGCAAGGCTTGAGAAGGCCTCCTTTGAAGAGATCAGGCCTGCGCAAAGGAAGCATCACAAGCTCTTGAAGTGATTCTTTTATGTCATCTAACGCGCCTATATCGTCAAACGTTACTCCAATTTCATTTGCTGGTATCACCTCTGGCCTTATTCGCTTTTCAAACTCATTGTCAGGAGCAACATCCTAAAGCCAGAAAAAGAAGTTATATTAAACTCCATCTTCATAAGTTTCTGGGTATTTAGTTATGCAACCTTTGTTGAGTTAAGCAGTGATCACAATACAGCTTTAATTATTGTACCAGGTGCTTGTACCATATCTAAAAAAATTTACATTTCTTGTTTTTTTTTTCTCTTTCTTCCTGCTAAATCACTGGTCTAATTGTTTCTTGATAGTTTAGTTGAAAGCAAAATCAACATACCCAGTTTAGCAGTGAATAACAAGGTTAATCTATGACTGGTCAGGTTCAGTACTAAAGTGCACAATAGAATTTCAAAAACAAGGTTGTAGAGGGAGAGCTAGGAATTAGAACACATACTGGTACCTTCGAAATAGAGGCGTCCTTTTTGACAGCTGTGTCAGATTTACCTGGTTCGCCTCCTTTATTCTCAGGAACTGTCGACGCTGTTTTCTTCTCTGATTTCGCAGCAGCTGGAGCATTTCTGCTATCATCCATCTATGCCTCATCAAGAACACAAAAGAGGCGGGGTTCGGGCGGGAATCGCGCGGGGGGGCACAGAGGCGGCGGGGTTCGGATCGGCGCTGGGGGCACAGATCGGGAGACGGAGGCGCTCACGTTTTTTTCTTTTTTTTGGCTAACCTAAGACGCGGGAGACGGAGGAGACGGAGAGGGAGGGTTCGCGCCCGGTTTTTTTACAGCACCCATCTGCGACCGGTCCAAAACGGTCGCTGAAGGTAGTTTTCGCCGGTCGCAGAAACTGTCGTCGCCAAAGCTATTTCGCGGTTTTATTTTTTGAGAGGAAAAAACATTTCAGCGACCGGCGCTAGTGCCGGTCGCTATTGCCGGTCGCTGATACTTTAGTTTGCTGTAGTGAGTCAAGTGGTCAAAAAACGTCAAAAAATGAATGCATTAAAATTAATTTATTAACCTTCTAATTTTGACCACTTGACTCTATGCAAAATTAATTTCAAAATTTAAATTTTTTGCATGTAGACGCATCACTCGTAAGGTAGACGGGTTTCAACGGTCGGATTCATCGTTTGAAGCCGATCCGATGAGTTTTGGACTTGAGTTCACCAAGGGCTTGGTGAACTCGAGAGCACCCTAGTTCTACTATATATATATATATATTGCTTTTTAGGGTGATACTTGTTGCTTGGTGGCATTCAAATAAAGTGAGATTTGAAGATTTTTTTTTTAATTATACCGGGATCGTGTGCAAGTCCCACAAAGAATCAAGTAAAAAATACAAGTCAAAGAGGAAGGAAATGCAGGAGGGATATAATCGGAAATATAAATTTAAAGTGTGTGAATTAAGTGTAAGTGTAAATAAAAAAAGTATTGAAAGAATAATTAAGAGGTAAATATAATGTATTGAAGTCTTGAGGGATACATAAGAAAATTGATATGAGTCAGAGGGTACACAACATATTGACCCTTTTTCAAAATATTAATTAGCTAAAAAAAATGATGCACATATATCACTTATACCTTTTGTATTCTCTGCATGCTTCATATTAAACAACTGATAAAATAATTCCCAAATTAAGAACTACAAACAAAAAAAATAAAAAACTGCCCACAAATTTTAAATTTTTTCATTAGTATCAAATACTCTATGTATCAATAAATGTTTTTCCTATCTAATAAAAATAATAAAGCATTGCTATGTACAAAATTATGTAGGTAAAACAAAGAGTAGGAATAAATTTTGCAGGCCAGCAAACAAAGATTCGTTTACTATTTTATCAGTGTAATATAAAAAAAATATGTTATCACCATTATTGTTTTGTGTAATTATATATCAATCTCGATTTGAGATCAACATCAATAATATATTATTTCATATAATATAATCGAATATCATAGCACAAATTAAAATATGTTTTATTTTTGTTTAATCAATCCTACACAATTACCGTGATTTTTATTAACACCCTCTCAAAAATAAAAAATATCAAATCTGCCCTCGATATTTTTTTTTTAAAAATGCCCTGACCGCCCCTTCACTGGGCGGTCCACTGTTCATACCAAACTGCCCCACGTTTGGGCGGTCACCTATGCATACAAAACCGCCCCACTGTGGGGCGGTTTGGTTTTTTTTTTTAAGAGAGAATATGAATAGCATGATGCTGAATTCTAAAATACGCTAAATTACTTGAAATTATGTTAAATTACGTTGAATTACACTAAATTAAGTTAAATTACGCTAAATTACAATAACTTCGCTAATTACGCTGAAATACGGTAAATTACGCTAAACTACGCAAAATTACGCTAAAGTAGACCGATTTTTTGCCATCTTTCATGAATCATAAAAATAGTAAAAAAATTCCGAAAATAGTAAAAATTGGTTTTCTACAAGTTCATTATGTAACTAATTTACTGAGCTACTTAGATTGAATAATAGAAATGAAAATCTTAATCGGAAACTTCAACTCAAATTTTGAGGATCTTCCCTTTATTTTTGGCAATTCTGTGTTACGTTACAAAAAAAAAAATGTGCTGCTGGACCCCAAAACGTTCCAGACGTTTGTTAAAACGTTGTGACGTTTTTAAAATTCAAACTCGATTTTTCAACTCCTGCGAGTTTAGTTAAATCGTTACCAACGATTATAAAACGTTTCGAAACGATTGGCTCTGTAAAAATTTGATCAAAGACAGGATTTCTGAATCTTAGAATTTAATTAAAATGGTACAACGATTTCGAAAAATGTCCAAAACGTTTTATGGTATTTCCTAAACTCGATCAGGGTCTATTTTGCAAAATTATCTCTCCCCTCATTCTCCCCTGTGGTCCGCCCCTTCCCCTTGTGTGTGCCTCCCAAAGAAAGAGAAGGAGAAAATCCCTCTTCTCTCTCAAAATTTCACCGAAACCCTTGAAAAATTTACGAGAGGAATGGAAATGGCGGTCGATTTCTCCTTCTAGTAGCTATTTAGCTCTCCATTGGTATTTCCTTTCTCTCCTCTCTTCTCAAGATCTGAAATTTTCTCCATTGTTGGGGTTTTGCCCCAAATCTGAAATTTTTGTATAAGTTTTGAGTAATCCATCTCCATTAAGCTTCTATGTTGCCAATTTGGTAATTCCTTTCTCAATTTCATCTTGATCTTGGTTTTCTATCTAGGGTTTCGTTCAAATCCGAAAATTTGAGAAGAGTGGTGATTAATCTAGTCTAATCCAACAAATAGAGGTGTTAATTGGTGTAGGCTCGGGTGAGCAAGATTTTGCGGGACCTTTCGAGACGTCCGAACCATAAGTGCGAGATACGCTCTTCGTAATCAGGTGCGGGGTTCTTGGACTTGTTTGATGTTTCATTTTCAGAAATTTAAATTCTTCTCGATTGTCATGTTGGATGCTTGATTGTTGCATAATTTGGAATTCATGTTGCATGTTCGATTGTTGCATAATTAGAATGGTGTGAATTATGTGCATAGCCCAATCAAATAAAACCAAATTGTTGTGATATGGTTGATTTGCATGTTTGTATGGTTGTCATTTGGATTGTTCCATTGTGATCTGATTTTGGTTGGAAAGTCACCACGAATTGAGGATTGAAAAAGTATCTGTGAATGAGATGCAAGGTTGACCTGTATAGGTGACTTTGATCTTACATGAATGAATTTGCAAGGCTGACCTGTATAGGTGGCTTTGATCCCAGGAACCTTTGCGCATTGGTGAACGGCCCTCATTGTTTCCCAGTACCGGTTGGGACGAGGGGTGGGTGACTATATATATGTTGATTGTGATTGTGAGTGACTAGTGTGTAACGTCTGTGGCTCGGGGGCATTATCCTACGTGGTAATGTATTTGGACAGTCAATTAAATATTACGACATTTCGAATTATTTCAAATGAATTTTCATTATATGACTTTGAACTATACTTTAGTAAATGGTTAAGCCAAAGCACTGCAGATGGGTGTCAGATAAAGGGTCCAGCTCGGTGGAACATCTGTAGGCGTCAGTAACCCTACAGATGAGGGTCAGATAAAGGGTCCAGCTCGGTGGAACATCTGTAGGTGCTACCAGCCTTAAAAAAATGAGCTAAGCCAAATATATGTTTGTTTGAACTTCATCTTGGAAATTCCGTAAGTTGTGTTTCACTTGATTATTGTTGTCGAGCATATGCATTCATTTATATAGTGATATAGAACTGATAATATACTTTTGTATGGGTTTCATTTTTGGACATGGATTCTGATTGCAAGTCCAATAACCTGATTGTGGCAAATTCGCACTGAGAAATTATTCTCACCCCCACCCTTTGGGTTCTTTTTACAGGTTGCGATACGATTGATTCTGGGGAGGCACACGAGTAGTAGGCCTTTGGTATATGTCACCATATTACCTTAGTAGTTGTTTTGTTATTTGACTAGAGATGTATATATATTTTTGTTGGATAGTTCTCTATGTCATACCTCATGGTTAGTATCCGTATGAGATACATGTGGTATGTTCTACTTTTACCAGACATTTTGTACCTGGATTATTATATGGACTTGTTTTATTCCTTTTATTGTGATGATTATGAGTTATATCGTAATTGCCTTGTAAGCATACATGGAATTGTATGCTTACGGCGGGGCTCTGTCACTACTCATGGCTGCGGGGTGTGACATTCTGAAATTTAAAAAATGGCATAGCGATCACTAATGCATGCGTATTTTCGGAAGCTTTTCGAAAAGTGGTCATTTGCTGAAATCGGACACTCGAGCGCCGTTTTATGGCCGTTTGAAGTTTCGTCGTCATTTTTCGCCTTTTCAGTGAAGATATCGTCCCTATTCATATGTAATTTAGCGTAATTTACCGTATTTTAGGGTAATTTAATGTAATTTACCGTAATTTAATGTAATTTAGTGTTATTCAGCGTAATTTAACATAATTTCAAGTAATTTAGCATATTTGTTTATAAATATGCTAATTATACATCAAAAGAAGTAATCTACCAAAAAACCCAGCTAACGTGGGTATATTTATTAATAAAAATGTCAGAAACTAGAGTTTAGAAATTAGGGTTTAGGGTTTCTTTAAAATATCACTAATTTTTATAAGTATATTATGTGAAATTGTAAATCATTTAATGTATGGTAATTTTTAGGGTTTAGGGTTTTAGAAATTGTCCAAAATAAGAGTTTAGGGTTTAGTGTAATTTAACGTAATTTAGTGTAATTCAACGTATAACATAATTTCAAATAATTTTAGTGTATGTTAGTATAAATATGCTAATTATTCATTAAAAGAAGTAATATAACAAATATTTCAAAAAAAATTCGAATTTTTAGCGTTAGATTTTAGCATCTTGCTATTCATATTGTCACTAAAAACAAAAAAACAAACCACCCCACAGTGGGACGGTCTGGTATGGATAGGTGACCGCCCAAACGTGGGGCGGTCTGGTATGAGTAGTGGACCGCCCAGTAAAGGGGTGGTCAGGGCGTTTTAAAAAAAAAAAATATCGAGGGCAGATTTGATATTTTTTTTTTTGGGAGGGTATTAATAAAAATCGCGGACACAATTACATGCATTTTAAGGATCTAATTCACAATAAAAAATATTTGACTACGTACTCAAATAGTTGTGTGAAACATATCTCACATTATAAAGAAAAATTATCTCAAATCGATATATGTGTAATGAAATATACATATTTAAAATATCTAAATACTAATACTACAATTTATATAATTTAAAGGGCTTTGTGAAGAAGTGCATACCTTTTACTTTTTTGCACTTAAAACTTTATTGCAAGTATTTTGCCAATAAAGCTGCATTTTTATTGTGTTGCGGATGAGGAATCAACTAAATATCAGTTTCAACACGAATAGTTGTAGAAATGCAGCCACAACTGATCCCTGTAACGTGTGACGTTGTTGGAGTGCAGAATGTACATGGGGCCCACTAATTCTCTCAACTCCTTTTTAGTTTCCTATGACGGTAATTGTACATGATGTATGTAGTGATGCATTTTTTGACCCGGTTTCTCTCTACACTTCAACCGCAACATGTTCCATTTCTGGAGTTTAAAGCACAGAAGATCTGTTCTGAGCTCAAACAGAAGTAGGCTAATATAAAATAACAATAATTTATAATTTAATTTAAATTTGCCTCAATTGAGACTTTAACAAAAATAATCAATTTAAATTTTCTTATCGGGTTAATGCATTTTCTTTTGTGGGCAATTGTTGGTTTAACAGTTATGTCATGTCCCTTATATTTTACTTTGATTTCATGAACTTGGGACTCCGGAGGGACATGGTTTCTGACCATTCAAAATATTTTTCTTCTGAGAATTAACTATGAACATTTTGTTAATTTTGTGTTCTTATACTTGACAGTGTATAATTTTTAGTTTTCTTCATTGAAAATTATCGTCTTCATAGGTTTTCTTCCTTGAAAAGGCTCGTGTTAATATTAATTGACAATCGTAACGCACAAAACAAAAATATTGCAACCTTTTTTCCTGAAGGGAAGATGTTCCGCAATTTTTATTAATACCCTAAAAAAAAAATAGCAAATCTACTCTTGCATTGAAATAATTTTATAAATACCCTAGGGCGATTTGATTTTTTTTTTTTTTTTACAGAAGTTTATCAAACCGCCCCACTGTGGGGTGGCTTGCTATATTTTTATTTTTTTATTTTTAGCTGACCGCCCCACAATGGGGCGGTTTGCTATAAATTTTTTTTTTTTTTAGAGATCTTAATATTTCCATCTAATTTGTATATTATATGACACTTATCCTAAATGAGTATATATTTACGTAATCAATTGAAAAAAATATAAATGATTGACAAGAGCCAAGACGATTATTCAAGATAATGATCGTCTGATCCTTTGCAAGGATCAGATTCTGTGCCCCACAAGACCCTGTCACATTATATTACTTCGAAGAGGCATTCTAATTTGCAATCTCAACTTGTTATAGCCTTATAGGTCTTATAAATAATGGACACATCAAGACATAATAAACCGAATACCATGCTGGAGCATCATATATATTTTTTAGAAAAGAATATTACTAGATCCAAATTATTCTCCCAATTTGAACACCTATCTCCTAATTGATTGTACTGAACAATGATATCTAATTGAAATATAAAAAAGCTCGAATAATTAGTAAAATTTAAATGTCAAAGGAATTGTACCACTTGAGTTTATCAAACTGGCAGGACCTCAACTTTTTCTCACTTTATTAGTTTGATCAACATGGGAAAGAGACGTAGCATCTGTAAGCATCAAGCGCATGACAATAAGAGATCGAGATGACATGACAATATATATATATATATATATAGGCCGAATTCATTTTATTTTAGTAAGAGATGGCAACGGATCGAGTTATTTCACTATGGTAGCATTTCTCCTTTAATTTAAAAGAGATTACTCCTGCACGGCAATTAAATAGCACAAATAACTATGTCATTAAAAAGGCCCATATGGGTTAAGTCCAAATGAACGATTTAACTTTGTTAATTTTTCGTTCTTATACTTGACAGTGTATAGTTTTTAGTTTTCTTCATTGAAAATTATCGTCTTCATAGGTTTTCTTCATTGAAAAGGCTCGTGTAAATATTAATTGACAATTGTAATGCACAAAACAAAAATATTGCAACCTTTTTTTCCCAAGGGAAGATGTTCCGCGATTTTTATTAATACCCTCCAAAAAAAAATAGCAAATCTACCCTCTGCATTGAAATAATTTTATAAATACCCTAACCGCTCCACGTTGGGGAGATTTGATTTTTTTTTTTACAGATGTTTACCAAACCGCCCCACAGTGGAGCGGTTTGCTGTAATTTTTTTTTTTTAGCTGACTACCCCACAGTAGGGCGGTTTGCTATAAAAAAATTTTTTTTGAGAGATCTTAATATTTCCATCTAATTTGTATATTATATGATACTTATCCTAGATGAGTATATATTTACGTAATCAATTTGAAGAAATATAAACGATCGACAAGAGCTAAGACGATTATTACAGATAATGATCGTCTGATCCTTTGCAAGGATCGGATTCTATGTGCGATCATATTTTGTGATGGAATGTGCAGTGCCCCATAAGACCCTGTCACATTAGATTACTTCGAAGAGGCTTTCTAATTTTGAATCTCAACTTGTTATAGTCTTTATAGCTCTCATAAATAATGGACACATCAAGACATAATAAGCCGAATACCATGCTGGAGCATCATATATATTTTTTATAAAGAGTATTACTACAAAACTACTATAAATATTAGATAAAATATTAACACTTAGCTAATTAACAACATCAGAAGAGCACTCACTTGAGATGAGACTATACAGTACTGTAAATATTAGATAAAATATTACCCTACATATAGACAGTTTCCACAAGAAATTGTTTTTCTAAACAGCTTAATATCTTTCATGCCACATATTACAAGCAAAGATAGCGAAATAGTATAGCTATAATATAGCCTGAAACATCAAGTACCACCTCCCAATGAACAACACAAAACAAATCCAAAATAAAATGGTTAAGTTGGATTAATCCAACAAAACTGTATATTACCTGGATCCGTGCAATATTCAATTTGCACACCTTATTGGATCCAACAGAGATCCAACGGTGATTATGCAAATACTTGAACAGCCGCCAGGCATTGGAAACGTAAAATTGACAAATGTCCCACTAAACATCTCTAATTTTTTTTGACAAATTCTAAACACACTAAACATTTCAAAAAAAAAAATGTATAGCAAACCACTCCACTATGGGGCGGTCAGCTAAACATATGTAAAAAGAAAACCGCCCCAACGTGTGGCGGTTAGGGTATTTATAAAATTATTTCAATGTGGAGGGTAGCTTTGTAATTTTTTTTTGAGGGGTATTAATAAAAATTGCGGGAAGATGTTGGACTCACAATGATTTTGTTACCCAATAGGAACCCAAGGTTGTAGCAAACTGGAATGTTGATTATTGAAGTGCTCTTTAAAAAATAATTTTCTTAGAAGATTTGCCACACAAATTTTAATTTGAAATAATTTCATGATCTTTACTTGAACTAGAAAAACTTAAAAAGAGGAACTTTTGATTCGTTAATATTATAGGTTGTACGCACAAGAGGAAACAGAGACAGGTACTTTCTGCTAAAAGATTCTCCCACGATTGAAACAAACAATAAAAGTAAACTAATTAAAGATTCAATGAATATTTTGATATGTTTATTCAGCTATCACATGATCACCTCATCACTCATGAATCTTGTAAAAAAGCCGAAAAGCAGAAAAGAAAAGAAAAGAAAAATCAAGGCCTTACAAAAAAGCCGAAAAGCAGAGAAAGAGAAAAACAAAAAAACAGGGGAGATCCAGACAACCAGCAAAAAGTGGCCAAGGACAAAAATTGACTGTTGGCTTAATCATTCTTAAGAGGAGAAGAATTGAAGAAGAAAAAAGTATTGAAAAAAATACAAAATCAATGAAAATGAGTTCCCATAAGCAAAGAAAATTCTTACCAATTATTACAAATCATATAATAAATTGAATGGTAAATTCATTTCTATCCAGGGTCGAAGTAGGTACTCCTAATAGAAGTCATCTTCCGAAAGATCTGCATAATAATTGGACAAGAGCTTATTTAGCAGCAACAAATAAATAATAAAAAAAATGAAATATTCATTTGTCGAACTGTAGCTGTTTAGTCAGTCAGCAAATCCTACCAAGGCATATGACTTCAGAAAGTTAAAAAAGTTCATTTGTGTAAAATCTACAATATTCAAATATTAATTAAATTACGAACCTGATTCGATTACTCCCCAATTGTAATGTCAGGGCAGCTGCAGCGAAGAACACGCACATAGCAAGACCCAGATGGAATCAACCCATCTGGAAGAACATGAAGCAATTCACAGTCTTCGATTTCCAGCCTTGTAAGTGATGAAATGCTCTGTCTGCCGATATATGACTTTTTATGAGAGGAATCACCAATTGACTCGGTAGATTCCATCAACTGCAGTCCATGCATCGTTATTGATTTCAGGACTTCACAACGGTCAATATGCAGTCTAGCCAACATATCCAGTTTCCCTAGTCCGGTAATCAACTCCAGGTTTCTACACCTTAAAATCTGCAATTCTTCAAGCTGGGAAGGCAGCTGCTCCAGCTGCAGAACTCGGATACTATCACATTCAACAATGCGGAGGTGCTTGAGAGTGTGAAGATTGCGGAATGGAAGAGATTCAATATTGATACAAGAAAGTAACTCGATTTTCTGTATTGACTGCAAGGAAGATGGATCACTCATCCATCTTGGTACTGTGGCAGAAGAATAATTTCTTAGTTGAAGTTTTTTGAGGTTAGGATGTGGCTGGAGGGATTCTAACCAAGAAAAAGCTGCATCATGGACACCGACCCACTTGTCCTCACAAGCTTCTGGTTTGAGGCTTAATATCACATCTGATTCCAATAATGAGTAATTTGATACCCCCCAGCTTAGGTTCAAAGTTTCAAGTTTGCATTTATTTCTCATGTTAGCACGCTGAGCATCTTTTAAATTACTCATTCCATCAATAGAGAGATTTCCTTCAAGGTCTGTTATATCCTTTAACCAAGCTATAGTTTTAACTCTCAATCTTGCTCTCATTGTCTTTATTGCCGGAAAATTAACAAGCCCATGCGGGACATAATCCAAGAAATTATAACCTCCAGTAAATAATCTCAGTAAGTTATTAAGTGAACCGAGTGATTTAGGTAGATTCCTAAGATTGCTAGATTTAATATTTAAAAACTGTAAGTTAAGAAGATTACCAATACTTTCTGGTAGATATTTAAGGCGATTACAATCAAGAATTAAAGTCTGCAGGTTGTAAAGGAGGCCAATGGATAGTGGCAACATTTGTAGACGTGGAGATGTAATTCTAAGATGGGTTAGATGTTTCAACTCCGAAATGGAATCAGGAATCCCTATCAAATCATCCCCTTTCAATTCCAAAACCCTGAGTAATTCAAATTTAGTGAGGCTACATATGTGCACTTCTCTCGAACATTCTTCATAACATTCTGCCAACTTCAAATTTAGGTCCACTGCCTCTGTATTGTTTATACAATACTCATGATCCAAATCTCCACTGCATGCTCTCAGATCCGTAGAGATAGTTCTTAAACCCTTCAGATTTTTTTGGAGAGTTTGATTTACATATCCAACGAAACCACCTACATACAAATGGCATGCTTCTTGCGGAACATTTTCCTTTTGAATATCAAGTGGCTGGTTGATCACCACCGAATAATGTTCATTCTCAGAATTAAGTCGAGCAAGGTCATGGATTATATCGTGCAACTTACAGCTTTCAAAAGGTCCATCTAAAGAAGGTTCATCTAATTGAAAATTAGAAAATTCATCAAGAAAGGACCTCTCCTGTAACTCCTCATAATATTCACCAGCAATTTCTTCGATCCTACTTTTGCCACTGGATTCGATGTAGCCATGAGAGATCCATAACTCTATCAAATTCATCTTTTTTAATATGTAATCTTTTGGGAACATGGAACAAAACAAAAAACACGGCTTAAGTCGAGAAGGTAGACGAGCATAGCTGATCTGAAGCGCTGGGAATATATCATTCGTAGGATTTGATTCCCATAGATCACTTTCTAGAATCTCTCTCCAACTCTCTTCATCTGGTTCATGCCTAAGGAGGCTTGCAATCGACTTCACAGCCAATGGCAACCCACCACACTTTCTCATAATCTCCTTTCCCATATCTTTGAAGTGCGTTGGCACGTTGTAACTTGTACCACTAAATGCATAATGCTGAAACAATTGCCAACATAAATCTTCGGGCAAGTTAGTTGGCCTAAAACATGCCGTTGTTTGCATGACCTCTGCAACCTTTTTATTTCTTGTTGTCACGAGAATTCTGACTAGCTTTGCTTCTTTAAAAGGAACCCTTAATAACTCCCAATGACTTTGATTCTCGTTCCACACGTCATCTAAAACAAGCAGTATTGTTTTTCCCTTCACAGTTTCTGCAAGCTTCTCTTGTAATGAGCTCAACACATCACTCCCATCAAATTTGATTTTGGAAAATGATTCAATGGTTTCTTTGATGAGTCTCCTGACTTCAAATTCTTCAGACACACATACCCACCCAAATAAATCAAAGCACCGGGTTACCCTCTCATCTTTGTATACCAGTTGGGCAATGGTGGTTTTTCCGAGACCACCTTTGCCAATAATTGAAATGACCGAAAAGGGTTTTTCTTTTTCAGATTGTAAGAAATTGACGACCTCCTCTGTTTCAGCGTCTCTCCCAAAAATGCTCGCCTCATCTACCATGTGACCCGTTGGGGGTCGTGAAATTTTATTGTTCGGACGCCTCGCCCCGTCACTCTCCCTTAATTGAAGAGCCTCACGGTCTTTCGCTATTTCATCAAATCGACATCTTATTTCTTTAAGCCGATCAACCATGCCGTCAGGAATTGAAACGGTGTACTCAATGTACTGTTCAAAAAGAAATGTATTACGTAACTTAAAAATGATAATTAGATTGGAAATATATTATATTATGTCATGACAACTTTGATGTTAGATTGGAAAAGCAGATAATGAAACAAGTGACCACTCCGGTGGATACCAATCTAGCTAAAATTAAAAATTCAAGCATCCTCTATTAAGTTTTAGTACCACACAAGAAAAAAAAAATTGCACAAGATCATTTTTAATATCTATATGCACCACGTACTAACCTCCATGTGCTTTCTTTTGTGAGAACCCGAAGCCTCAGAAGCCCTTTTTGCCTCTACTTGGAGACGGGTGACCTCATACCGGTACTCGCTGAGCACATCCTCAGCATCGTAAGCAACCTTCCTGAGCTCCTTGAGCCAGAACTTGACGGAGCGGTCTATGATCTCCCTCTCCTCAGCATCGTACAGTGTGGCCTTGATCCACTTTAGAGTTCGCATCAGCCTCTCGAGATCCTCCTCAACAGCTCGAGCATGCCCCTTTTGTGAGTTATTAGAATTTGAGGAAGAGGAAGGAGCCTGTGCAGAGGCTCTAATTGAGGGGAGCAATTTGGTGCCTAGGGAGAGCAGAGAGGTTATCAAATTCCCTGCCATTTTGCTCTGTAGATTTCTGTGGAGAGAGAGAGAGAGAGAGGGAGGTTCCTTAGATATGAGTTGGGAAAATGAGAAATGAGTAAAGAGTAAAGAGCAACTTGATGCTACAGTAGTCAATGTTTATTTCCCTTCTACTTTTTCTGTCTTTTATATTCTTTTGGATTACTTTCGGTGGAGTGGGGTCACTGTGTCTATAGATAGGTACCTGGTGGTTTGCTGTTTGGGATATCATATTTACACAACCATTTTTATTATTAACACAAATTAATTAATTTTTTAAGTTGGTGGACAATTATAATTTTATTTAGTTGTTTATCATTTATTACAATTTTCCTCTTTAATGATGTGTTGCGCGCTTTAGTTTCCTTACTATTATATCTCGTTAAAAATATTGAAAAAGATCTCTTGTTTAAGCTCATATATTTTTAAATCATCTACTTTTCATATTTAAACGCTACTTCCCTTAAGATATATATTATTTAATTATTTAATTGTACACTACAATATAGTAATTAATTAAATTTGTGATATATTGATTACAGTTTTTTTATTATCTTGAATTAGATACTTTTCATATTTAAGCTCTACTTCCTTAAGATATATACTATTTAATTATTTAATTGTATACGAAAATATAGTAATTAATTAAATTTGTAATATATTGATTAAATTTTTTTTTGGTTATTTTTTTCTGCTTTTCATGACCATTAATGACGAGAGATTACATTTTTTTTTAGAAACAACTAGATAGGAGTATAATTGTTCATCAAATAGAAAAATTAATTATTGTTGTGTAAATAATAAAAATTGTTGTGTGAATATCAACTCCTGTTTCCTAGAAACCACCTCCACCTGTTAGCAATTTTCATGATGGAGCTTCTAGATTCCATTATTTCTGGTGATTTTGTTTTTTGGGAAATTATATACATATTTCAGTCAAATTAGTTCCGAGAATGTGGGCGCTTATATTCCAAATAGAGCTTGGAAATCTAAGCTCGCAAAAATTCCCAATATCAGATCTGCCTTGGAAAATGAGAATTATCTTATATAATACAGATGCCTTATACTGAGTAGAACTAGGGTGCTCTTGAGTTCACCAAGCCCTTGGTGAACTCAAGTCCAAAACTCATCGGATCGGCTTCAAACGACGAATCCGACCGTTGAAACCCGTCTACCTTATGAGTGATGCGTCTACATGCAAAAATTTTAAATTTTGAAAATAATTTTGCATAGAGTCAAGTGGTCAAAAAACGTCAAAAAATGAATGCATTAAAATTAATTTATTAACCTTCTAATTTTGACCACTTGACTCTATGCAAAATTAATTTCAAAATTTAAAATTTTTGCATGTAGACGCATCACTCGTAAGGTAGACGGGTTTCAACGGTCAGATTCGTCGTTTGAAGCCGATCCGATGAGTTTTGGACTTGAGTTCACCAAGGGCTTGGTGAACTCGAGAGCACCCTAGTTCTACTCGCCTTATACTTACTTGCCTCTCAAATAAATCTCGTAGCGCGTCCCTCAAGTATTTAATGTCTAACTTCCATTTTCAGTGCACATGTCGAACCTTTTGAAGCTTTGTTTATAAACTTGTACAATCCTACTCACAAGCTTTTAGACATCTACATTTAAATTCTAAATACTTTTGTCTTTAAGCCAAAAAAGAAATCCTTTCACCCACTTTTTGTTTCTCTGATCATTCTTGTTCATTTTTCTGACGATCCATGATAAATTTTGGAAATCTAAAAATACGAACGTTTTCTACTCAATTTTCTCTTTTAAATGAGATCCATGAATAAATATTTTTGAGTTATTTTCAAGTCATTTTTTTAAAGTAAACCCATTAGCACTTCAAATTCTCATGCTTTTAAACTTCAGTCTACAACCTTTTAACCTGACATGGAAAATATTTGAATGTTTGACACAACTACTTTAAACGGTTCTAGATAGAGGTTTAAAGGCTTGACACAAGTACTGTAAATACTTGAGTGTACTACTTTAAACGCGTGATACTATATGATCGACAACAGAGATTTAAACGCTTGAACATAATAGTTTGAATGGTAGACATCATAGATTTAAACGCTCATGGACTTTACTTTAAAAAAATAAAACGACCTATAAATAACACAAAAATATTTTTTCATGGTCTCATTTGAAAGAGAAAATTGAGTAGAAACGTTCGTATTTTTAGATTGGCAAAGTTCATCATGGGTTGTCGGGAAAATGTACGAGAATGATCAGAGGAAAAAAATTAGAATGGGTGAAGGAAATCTTTTCTTTTTTGACTTGAAAACAAAAATAGTTATAAGTTAAAACTACTCAGACTTAGAATTTAAATATTTGCAGATAGAGTTTTAAAAGCTTACAATTAGTATTGTAAAATGTTATAAACAAAACTTTAAAAACTTGGATATAAACGCTGAAAATGAAAGTTAGACAAAATTGGAAGGTTTTTTCAGTTAAACTAGTTGGGTGGCGCGCTCGGGTATGATGGCTCGGTGGGCCAGAACATTTCCTTATAATATATACCCATGTTTTAGAGCGGAATATGAAAGTTCTTTTTTCTTTGAAAAATGCACAAGTTTTTTTTTTTTGAAGCTAAAGGGCATATAGCCTATATAATATAGGAGATATTCTATGAGTAGAACTAGGGTGTTCTTAAGTTTACCAAATCCCTTTGTGAACTCAACTCTAAAATCTATCGGATTGGCTTCAAACAAATAATCTGAACCGTTGAAACCATTCTACCTTACGAATAATGCATCTACATGTAAAAATTTTAAGCTTTCGTCGAAACTAAAATTTTAAACTTTAAAACTTTCATCAAAACTTTCGTCAAGCGGTCAAAACTAAAAGGTTTATAAATTAATTTTAATGTATTTATTTTTTGAACATTTTTTGACCACTTGACTTCATACAAAATTAATTCTAAAATTTAAAATTTTCACATGAGAAAATTATGACAAAAGAGGAAATAACAAAGAAGTACATATGAGAAGGTTGCCAAGAACACCATGCCAGTGCATTTGATTGGGCCACATAGAGAATTAAAGGGAAAAAGAGACCCATTTTATATCAAATTATGTTATGCTAGATGGCTTTATTGAAAAATTACCTTGACAATCTATTGTTTGTCTTAGATCCAATTACCCAAAAACAAAAAAGAACAACGTTCTTTAGTTTGGCCACCGATCTCCTAAATACAAATCATTTATTAACTTTAGACTAGATCCAAATTATTCTCCCAATTTGACCACCTATCTCCTAATTGATTGTACTGAACTGTGATATCTAATTGAAATATAAAAAAGCTCGAATAATTAGTAAAATTTGCTAATTACAAACAATATTACATTTTGAATATCATGAAAGAATATTTGTGGAACTGTAATTTAATTCCTGCTTGGTGAAGTAGGTATATCAGCTTTTCATGAAAGGAGAAAGCTAATGGATTAATTGCCGACGGGCATTTGAAATCCGAAAAACGCTAAAACAAAATTAAATTGTTGATAGCATATTTTATAGTTGGACTACTAACTTAGGTCAGAACGCTGGGCTCCTTCAAAATAATTTAATATGGGCTTCTATGGGCTAATATGAAAGATTAGTAAATATTCTGTGGGCCCTGATGGACACCTATTGGGCTGCTCTCAGTTGCCTCGATCACTTGGCAGCAAATTTAAAGGGTTTTGTCGCTGACAACGTGGTCTATAATGCATGTGAGGCTTGTTTCTTTTCAAGTCAAAGGAACATAAAATTAAGAAGGAACTGTCTAAGTGGGACCTGTTTGTAAGTGAACGACAAGGTGATTAGTTTTTTGAGTCGTCTCGGGTGTGCATCAAATTGGAGTTTGGGTCAGTTGTGTGTCGGGTCGCAGGGGCGGAAAAAAAATTTGAATGGGGAGCTAAACTATAAAATGTTTAATATGCGAAAAAGCAAAATTAATATGCTCACTGAAAATTGAATCCAAGACTTCACAAAAATCATATGAACCTCTAACCAACTAACATTCTCAGGAGATCTCAGAGAAGGGATGATTTTTTTTGTTAATAAAGGGCAATATTGGTAATTTGTAAATTTGGAATGAGTTTTAATAGAAAAAAAATAATAAATCCTCTAAATTTGTTTTTTTTTTATTTTAGAAGGGTAGATATGATATTATGAAATTTAGAGAGGGAAATACGTAATTTCAATGTTTTTGAGGGGTATACATGAAATTACCCCTTTTTTTTAATAAAAACTATTTGAATCTGAGGTGATGGTGACTAACTACACGGTATTTGTTTCAGGAATATAAATGGAATACATATTGCACATAATGGACACAAGACCGGTACGATGCTACGGTACGGCAATGGTTTGGTAAATCACAATTTAAAGTCTTCAAATTCTAACGGTTCAAAACACAATCAAGAGAACAAATTTGTTTTGCTTATATCGATACTAATGTATTAACTGATGTAAGAAGAACACTAAATAATTTTATCATTTGGGATAATGACCACTATAATAAGTTTAATACCTTCTATCGGTACTCTACCAGTGACCTATAGAAAAAATTCGTGCCCATCTAATATCGGTTCCTGAGGGATCAATCGATACAATAATCTTTCAACCTATTTTCTAACTTGCCAAAATTCCTTTAGGTTATTGGCTTGAGACCAAGATCAGTCTAAACCGTTAGAAAATGGGCGATAGAAGATCCCGTTTTGTAGTAGTGAGAAATAATAAATTTATTTCTTACCTGGTCAATTAGCTTAATGGACGGGTTTATGTTTTAATTACTCGACCTGGTTTGGCATATTGTTGGCACAAATCATGTGCGCATCACTTGCTCAACTAAATTCCTCTGAGGTTTTTAACTATGAAGCCAGTCAAGATCACAACAAACAGGGGCAGAGACATGATCAGCACTTTACCTGATGGCTGATGCTTTGCTTCACCTTGTAATATCCTTCATGACCGCACCACAGGCTATCCAGTTTTGTTTATGGTGTTGCTAATTTTTTTGCGTGACTCTGTTCTTGTAGTGTGATTTGCACACTTTTAACTTTTCAGGTTTACCGACCTTTTCTTTTCTTTTTTCTTTACCACATGTGATTTGATCTTGGCCGGCTGTATGCTCACAATGGGATGCAACGACCACATCACCTGGAAGCATTCGACCATTAAACGATCATGCATCACCAAGGGGCCCCCACGGCCGCTTCGTCGATCACTCCAGGTAAAAATAAGAACTAATTCAATTAATTCATTACTTTTACTCATTACAAACCGGCAAATCTTTGACTGTTAATCTAATATATATGCAATTATTACGATAAAAAATACATAAAAATATAAGTAGGGATTGGACCCACGAGCTACGGCCAATATATTCTCAGGTGCAGTGTGCATCGGAGAGAAGACTGAGGAATCATTCTTAAGGTGGGCTGAATAAAAAAAAAGGAGTATATAGGAAAAATACAAATTCAATGAAAATGAGTCACCACAAGGAAAAAAAATTCTTTCAGTTTATTACAAACCTTATAATAAATTGAATAATAAATTTGTTTCTACCAAGGATCTTCGAGGGGGCTCCAAAATCTTTCTTTTCAGCGGAAGGAAGCCATCACCGAAAAATTAAACTGCAAAATAATTGGACAAGAGCTTATGTAGCAGCGACAAGCAACTAATAATGAAATGTTTATTTGTGGAAATTGGAGAGCAGTTTGATTAGTGAACAAATCCAACCAAGGGTCATGCTTACATAAAAGTAAAAAAAGTTCAGTGGTCAAACATCTAAATATTTAAATAATAGTAAAACAATAAAATTACGAACCTTTAATTAATGATTTATATATATGGTAATTTCCCAATTACAATGTCAGGGCAGCCGCAAAAAAGAACATGCACAGAACAGGGCCCAGACGGAATCAATCCATCTGGTAGAACACAAAGCAAATCACATTGCACGATTTCCAAATTTGTAAGTGATGAAATGCTCTGTCGACTGATATGTGGTTTCTCCTTAGAGGAATCACCAATTGACTTGGTAGATTCCACGAACAGCAGTCCATCCATCGTTATTGATTTCAGGACTTTACAAAAGGAAATTTTCAGTGTCACCAACATATCCAGATTCCCTACTCCGGTAATCAACTCCAGGTATTCACACCTTGAAATATGCAATTGTTCAAGCTGGGAGGGCAGCTGCTCCAAATGCAGAACTCGGATACTATGACACTATGTTGCACGGATACGCCTAAACAGGCCAAGTATCGGTATCGGACACGTATCGGATACCGATACGCGCCCGATACGGCACCGATACGTATCCGATACGCCAGCTGGCGTATCCGCCTACGTGGCGTATCCTTACTCGGCCGATACGGTCTCCGATACTCCGTTGACACGCCTGGATACGCCTGGAAACCCCTGGATACGTCTGGACCCGTGAGCCGCGCCCGCCCGCACCCGTGAGCCGCGCCCATGAGCCGCGCCACACCCGTGAGCCGCGCCCGCCCGCACCCGTGAGCCACGCCACACCCGTGAGCCGCGCGTGGACCAGCGCATATTTTCTGCGTGAAGCGGGAATCGAACTCGGGTCATTGCTGTGAGGGTCAAAATCTTTGACCACTACACCAAGTTTCACTTGTGATATATTGTAGTAACTATTGTATTTATTATAGTCTTATGATATGCTTTAATTTTTTATACAAATTTGATTTAAGTTATGATTACAATATATAAAATAATAAAAAATAATATATATAATAAACGTATCGTATCCTTGATTTTTGAAAATTGTCGTATCGCCGTATCCGTATCGTATCCGATACGATACCCGTACCCGTATCCATGCAACATAGCTATGACATTTATCAATTGTGAGGTGCTTGAGAGTGTGAAGATTGGTGAATGGAAGAGATTCAATATTGTAACATCCTTCTAACAAGACTTCTTGAATAGATTGCAACGAAGATGGATCCGTCATCCATCCCGGTACTGTGGAAGAAGAATAATGTCTTACTCGAAGTTTTTTGAGGTTAGGATGTGGATGGTGGGATTCTAACCAAGAAAAATCTGCATAATCGACACCAACCCCCTCATCCTCACAAGTTCCTGGTTTGAGGATTAATATCAGCTCTGATTTCTCAGTGGGATCTAACACGTACATCAAATGATTCCAACATAAATCCAAAGTTTCAAGTTTGCAATTATTTCTCATGTTAGCACGTTGGGCATATTTTAAATTTTTCACTCCAAAAATATAGAGATTTCCTTCAAGGTCTGTCATATCCTTTAACCAATCTACACTTCTAACTTTCAACCATGCTTTCATTGTCTTTATTTCCGGAAAATTAACAAGACCATGAGGGACAAGCCAACGAGGGAACTAATCCCAATCTTCTCCAATAACAAATCTCAGTAAGTTACTGAGTTTACCGAGTGATTTTGGTAGATTCCTAAGATTTACCGAGTGATCTTGTACTGGACCAAGAATTCTTACGAGCTTGGCGTAAATTAGGGTTGGAAGGCGAAAACACATCCGTCATGCGAAGGGGGCATCAAGCTCGCTGTTCCATTACTTAAACTGTGTCTATAGATAGGTACCTGGTGCTTTTCTGTTTGGGATATCATATTTACACAACCATTTTTATTATTAACACAAATTAATTAATTTTTTAAGTTGGTGGACAATTATAATTTTATTTAGTTGTTTATCAATTATTACAATTTTCCTCTTTATTTGATGTGTTGCTTTAGTTTCCTTAATATTATATCTCGTTAAAATTCAAAAATATCTCTTGTTCGAGATCATATATTTTTAAATCATCTTAAATTAGATACTTTTCATATTTAAACTCTACTTCCCTTAAGATATATATTATTTAATTATTTAATTGTACACTAAAATATAGTAATTAATTAATATTTACAGTTTTTTTTATCATATTCAATTAGATACTTTTCATATTTAAACTCTACTTCCCTTAAGATATATACTATTTAATTATTTAATTGTACACAAAAATAGAGTAATCAATTAAATTTGTAATATATTGATTAAAAAAAATTTGGTTTTTTTTTTGTGCTTTTCATGACCATTAATGATGAGAGATTACATTTTTTTAGAAACAACTAAATAGGAGTATAATTGTTCATCAAATAGAAAAATTAATTAATGTTGTGTAAATAATAAAAATTGTTGTGTGAATATCAACTCCTGTTTCCTAGAAACCACCTCCACCTGATAGCAATTTTCATGATGGAGCTTCTAGATTCCCTTATTTCTGGTGATTTTGTTTCTTGGGAACTTATATACATATTTCAGTAAAATAAGTTCGTAGAATGTGGGAGCTTATATTCCAAATAGAGCTTGAAAAATTAGAATTATCTTATATAATATATACCTATATGATATAGGTATATATTCTATTATGAAATGGGAAGTTTATATGAGAAAAGAGGAATAACAAAAAAGTACACTTTTGACACGAAAGTTGCCAAGCACACGATGCCAATACATTCGATTGCCGCCACAGAGAGAATTAAAGGGAAAAAGACCCATTTTATATCAAATTATATTCTTTTAGATGGATTTATTGAAAAATTACCTTGACAAACTCGATAAATCCATATCTGGTGCTGCTGTGAGGATCACTTATAATAAATATAAATAAATTGTTTGTCTTAAATCCAATTACCCAAAAACAAAAAAGAACAACGTTCTTTAGTTTGGCCACCTATCTCCTAATTACAAATATAAATAAATTACAAATCATTTATTAACTTCAGACTAGATCCAAATTATTCTCCCAATTTGACCACCTATCTCCTAATTGATTGTACTGAACTATGATATCTAATTGAAATACAAAAAAGCTCGAATAATTAGTAAAATTTCCTAATTATCAGCAATATTACTTTTTGAATAGCTCAAAAGAATATTTGTAGAACTGTAATTTATATTAGTTATATCAGCTTTTTCATCAGAAGGGGAAAGTTAAATGGATTAAGTAGCCGACTGGTATTTGAAAAGCAAAAAGTAATGGATTGCCTAATTTATAGTTGG
Organism: Carex littledalei; assembly: GCA_011114355.1. Lineage (NCBI taxonomy): Eukaryota > Viridiplantae > Streptophyta > Magnoliopsida > Poales > Cyperaceae > Carex > Carex littledalei. Next base: position 17,103,559 of record CM022079.1, read on the forward strand.
ACAATGGATTAATTAGCCGACGTCAGAACGGTGGGCTCTTGTAAAATAAAGTAATATGGGCCTCTGTGGGCTAATCTGAAAGATTCGTAATATGGAAATCCTTTTGTGCTCTAAAGTCTAAACTTTGACATGGAGCACAAAAAGGAATTCACATCCTCTGAGATATCTCAGACTTTGAGTTGATCTGTGGAAAATCCGGACCATTCAAATTCTTTCTGCACAAATCTCAAAGCATGATAATACTGACTCACTGCATTCTGAATAGATATTGAAAAAAAATTGACCCAGCTTTAGATAAGCTGAAAATGTAAGATATCTCAGGGGATACGAACTCCACTAAAAACAGGGGAGATCCGAGCAATAGTTGGCCAAGTACAACAATTGACTGTCAGCTGAATCATTCTTAAGGTGGGTTGAATAAAAAAAAGAGTATATATGAAAAATACAAAATCAGAAAATAAGCAACCACAAGGAAAAAAAGTTTCAGTATATTATAAACCTTATAATAGATTGAATAATAAATTCATTTCTACCGAGGGTCTTTGAGGGGGCTCCGAAATGTTTCTTGTGGGCGAAAAAACTGCAAAATAATTGGACAAGAGCTTGTGTAGCACAGTAGCAGAGATAAGCAAGTAATATTAAAATGTTTATTTGCGGAAATACGAGAGCAGATTGATTAGTCAACAAATCCTACCAAGGGTTATGCTTACGTAAAGTAAAAGAAGTTCAGTGGTCTAACATCTAATATTCAAATAATAATAAAATAACAAAATTACCAACCTTTCGAGATTTACCCAATTACAATGTCAGGGCAGCCACAAAAACGAACACGCACAAAACAGGGCCTGGACAGAATCATATGTGGCTTTCCATGAGAGGAATCACCAATTGGCTCAGTAGATTCCACCAACTGCAGTCCATCCATCGTTATTGATTTCAGGAGAAAACAACAGATAATATACAATGTAGCCAACATTTTCAGATTCCCTAGTCCGGTAATCAACTCCAGGTGGCGACAACCTACAATTTGCAATTCCTCAAGCTGAGAGGGCAGCTGCTCTAGCTGCAGAACTCGGATACTATCACATTCAATAATGGTGAGGTGCTTGAGAGTGTGAAGATTGCGGAATGGAAGAGATTCAATATTGAAACAACAATCTAACCCGATTTTCTGTATTGACTGCAAGGAAGATGGATTACTCATCCATCCCGGTACTGTGGCAGAAAAATAATTTCTTACTTGAAGTTTTTTGAGGTTAGGATGTGGCTGGAGGGATTCTAACCAAGAAAAAGCTGCATCACGGACACCGACCCACTTGTCCTCACAAGCTTCTGGTTTGAGGCTTAATATCACATCTGATTCCTCAGGGTAATTTGATAACCCGAAATCAGTTTCGCAGCTTAAGTTCAAAGTTTCAAGTTTGCATTTATTTCTCATGTTAGCACGCCGGGCATCTTTTAAATTACTCATTCCATAAATAGAGAGATTTCCTTCAAGGTCCGTTATATCCTTTAACCAAGCTATAGTTTTAACTCTCAATCTTGCTCTCATTGTCTTTATTGCCGGAAAATTAACAAGCCCATGCGGGACATAATCCAGGAAATTTTGACCTCCAACAAATAATCTCAGTAAGTTACTAAGTTCACCAATACTTTCTGGTAGATATTTAAGACGACCACAATCAAGAATTAAAGTCTGCAGGTTGTAAAGGAGGCCAATGGATAGTGGCAACATTTCAAGAAGTGAAGATCCAAGTCTAAGATAGGTTAGATGTTTCAACTCCGAAATGGAATCAGGAATCCCTATCAAATCACGCCCTTTCAATTCCAAAACCCTGAGTAATTCAAATTTAGTGAGGCTACATATGTGCACTTCTCTCAAACATTCTTTATAATATTCCGGCAACTCTCCGCCGAGTAGTCTCAGATCTCTGGCGGGTAGTCTCAGATCCATAGAAAGAGTTCTTAAACCTTTCAGATTTCGTTGGAGATATTGATTTACATATCCAATGAAACCACCTACATACAAATGGCATGCTTCTTGCGGAACATTTTCCTTTTGAATATCAAGTGGCTGGTTGATCACCACCGAATAATGTTCATTCTCAGAATTAAGTCGAGCAAGGTCATGGATTATATCGTGCAACTTACAAAATTCTGAAGGTTTGTATAAATAATCAGAAAATTCATCAAGAAAGGACCTCTCTTGTAACTCCTCATAATATTCACCAGCAATTTCTTCGATCCTTCTTTTGCCACTGGATTCGATGTAGCCATGAGAGATCCATAACTCTATCAAATTCATCTTTTGTAATATGTAATCTTTTGGGAACATGGAACAAAACAAAAAACACGGCTTAAGTCGAGAAGGTAGATGAGCATAGCTGATCTGAAGCGCTGGGAATATATCATTCGATGAATTTGATTCCCAAAGGTCACTTTCTAGAATCTCTCTCCAACCCTCTTCATTTGTTTCATGTCTAAGGAGACTTGCAATCGACTTTACAGCCAAAGGCAACCCACCACACTTTCTCATAATATCCCTTCCCATATCTATCAAGTGTGTTGGCACAGTGTCACTTGTACCACTAAATGCATAATGCTGGAACAACTGCCAGCAGAAATCTTCGGGTAAGTTAGTTGGCCTAAAACAGGTTGTTGTTTGCATGACTTCTGCAACCTTTTTATTTCTTGTTGTCACGAGAATTCTGACTAGCTTTGCTTCTTTAAAAGGAACCCTTAATAACTCCCAATGACTTTGATTCTCGTTCCACACGTCATCTAAAACAAGCAGTATTGTTTTTCCCTTCACAGTTTTTGCAAGCTTCTCTTGTAATGAGCTCAACACATCACTCCCATCATATTTGATTTTGGAAAATGATTCAATGGTTTCTTTGATGAGTCTCCTGACTTCAAATTCTTCAGACACACATACCCACCCTAATAAATCAAAGCACCGGGTTATCCTCTCATCTTTGTAGACCAGTTGGGCAATGGTGGTTTTTCCGAGACCACCTTTGCCAATAATTGAAATGACCGAAAAGGGCTTTTCTTTTTCAGTTAGTAAGAAATCGATGACCTTTGAAATGTCAGCATCTCTGCCAAAAATACTCGCCTCATCCACCATGTGACCCGTTGGGGGTCGTAAATTTTTGTTGTTGGGACGCCTCTCTCCATCACTCTCTCTTAATTGGAGAGCCTCACGGTCCTTCGCTATTTCATCAAATCGACCTCTAATTTTTTTAAGCCGATTAACCATGTCGTCAGGAATTGAAACAAAGTACTGTAAAAAGTAAATACATATGTCAAATTTCATAATTTGTTAACTAAAACTGATAATTAATGGATCCAGTGACGACTCTAATGTTTGATTTGGAAATCTAGTAATAGAGCAAGTCACCTCTTCAGTGAATGTCAATCCATCTAAAAAAAAGAGAAAATTCAAGCATACACAATTTACTTCTAGTACCACACAACGACAAAAAAAAATAAAAAAAATACACTAGCACAATAAGAATCCATTTAATTTGTATATGCACAAGACACTAACCTCCATCTGCTTTCTCTTATGAGAACTGGAAGCCTGAGAAGCCTTTCTTGCCTCTACTTGGGCACGTGTAACCTCGTACCGGTACTCGCTGAGCACATCCTCGGAATCAGAAGCTACCTTCTTGAGCTCCTTTAGCCAGTGCTTGACATAGTGGTCTCTGATTTCCCTCTCCTCTGCATCAAGCAACGTGGCCTTGATTCCCTTGAGAGTTACCATCAGCCTCTCCATATCATCCTGGGCAGCAAGAGCACGCGCCCTTTCGGAGTTGTTAGAAGTTGATGAAGAGGAAGAAGGAGCCTGGGCAGAGGCTGTAATTGAGGGGAGCAATTTGGTGCCAAGAGAGAGCAGAGAGTTTATCAAAGCCGTTGCCATTTTGCATGCAACAAATGTGTGACTCTGCCAAAGCTCTGTTACATAGATCTGAGTTGTAGAAATGAGAAATGAGTAAAGAGCAATAGAGTCCTCAGATCTGATGAGGGGTAAACGATTGTATAATCAACATTTCTTAATTCCAAGTGGTTTCAGATTTCTGAATTAACTCACAATTAATTAATATTGGTTCAGCGAACTAAGTGGATCTGAAACGAGTACCATCGAGGTAGGTTCGTAGGATAACACAGTGGGAAACGCTCCCGTGTATCGATATCGCCACTTAATACATTTATTAAGCCCTTCCTTAATGTAACTTAACTAGGCTAGTGGGTGAGAATCCATATCCTTTGAGGTAACTGAATATTTCTGTTTGGGATCACGGCCATCTGATCAGAATCCGGGCCAATCCGGCCATCTTTAAAAGTCGTGTGGATTCTAATTTGATGGTCCAGATTCAAACAGAAATATTATGGTACCTTAGGTGATACGAATTCTAGTGGGTGCTTGGTCAACTTTACCCGTGACCCTAGAAAGGCTGTATTTTTTGTATTATTTGATTTCTAAAATAATTTATTTTGGGTAGATAACGAAAATTGAATTGCTAAACCAGGCATTGCTTGAATCCACACCGTGAAAAATAGTTGTTTTTAATACGGAACTAAAGAATTTTTTTATAGAGTGCAAACAATTGCAGAAATAATTTTATTTCGATCTCCTTTACAAGTATGAAGCATATATACTTTGCGTTAACCCGGACAATATACAAATTTAATTTTATATATAGTTTACACTTATAAAAATAAAATGAACGCTTGTAAATAACATGTCATAGGTCAATTAATAAAGAGGCTGGAACTGTAACATTCCAATTTTCGTATAGGTTGAAGTTTATTTGATGTGAAGGAATTATTATACATTTGTCGTACATCTTGAGACTATATTGAATTTGTCGTACAACTTGAAGAGTTTAGTCGCAAAATAAGATTGTAGCATGTGCTAGTGTTATATTTTGAGATTAAAGCATCAAGATGCATGATCATATCTTTTTATAGCATGTCCGGTAATTCAACTCCAGATGGAAGAAACCGGCCAGATTCTGGCCAGTTTCTGGAGAGGAGGAAACCGGTTAGATTCTGGCCGATTTGGCTATTTTTTGAAAAACTCAAGAATTCTGGGTATACTTATTAATTTGATATTATCTTTGGATATTAATAAAAATGTCGGCCACTATCTCGAAGTAGTACATGATATTTTTTTTCACCGCTAACTCAAGTTGAGTTGAAATTCCAAATTATATTATTACAAAAATATTAAATTCAATCCGAAGTGGTTGCTTTTTTGCGTTTATAAATATCATATCATTATAATATATATGGTTAAGATGATTTAATTTCATGTGTCTTCAGATGTTCAATAAAATGGGATCCGACTCTGCTGTTTTTCTTAGAGAACCTGCTTTTCCGATCTCAACCATTCAAAATTTTTCATTCACGTATCTCGATAAAAAAACTTTTTCGTGCACAAATCTTAACGAATTTGAATGGTTGGGATCGGAAAAGCAGGACCCTGCAACAGAGTTCATTCCAATAAAATGAACACGTACGAATGAGAAATAATTACTATTCATGGTCATAATGTGTTCATAATTAATATTCAGTGATTTAAATTTGTCACTCTAATTCGCTATTTAAATTTCATGAGGAGTACATGGTATATGATGCAGTAAATATTAGAAATATTGAATTCGTATATTAAGTTTTTTTATTATGTCTAAGATATAATGATTTTAAATATATCTCTTCTCTCTTATTAAGCATGTAAATGTTTTTATCCGTCAACATTTGTGATTGAAATATGCAATTGTAGATTGAATATCAGTTCTCGAAAATCAGATAATCAGTCTTTTATTATTCTATGCATTTCTTTTAATATTTTTTTGTGTGCGTGAAAGTCTAAATTTATTTAGACACGTACTCGCCACACTAATTTGATTTCAGATACTCAATTTTCAGATTGGTCATGTTTTCTTAAAATACTAGTTTAAATTACTGTTTTCTTAAGTTTTATATTTCCCGAACTTTATATTAGACGGGTCGATGAAATAATTTGATAAATGAAGGACCATATATAAAATGATTTAAATCCCATCGGACATAATATTTTGTGATTACAATTAACTATATTATTTTATACGTAGTAATAAATACAGAAACATATAAGGCCCGAGGCCCAAATTAAGCCCATATTGTAACTCTCTCCCGTTTCCTTTTTTCTACTTTACGAAAGAAGTCGACAGAGGGTTTAAGAGAGAGAGAGGGAGAGCGAGAGGGAGAGGGAGAGGGATATCATGCCTCTGTACGATTGCATGCTATTGGTGAAGCCGAAAGTGAAGAAGGAGGAGGTGATGCAGCTGATGGCACGTGTCGGCCGGGGGGTTTTCCAGAGGAATGGCGTCATCACCGAGCTCAAATCCTTCGGCAAGGTTCCTCTTGCGTATGGGATCAAGAAGCTGGACGGGAGGCATTTCGAGGTTAATTTTATATTTTTTTATTAAATAGTTGATTTTGTTTTGTGTGGTGGGTGAATAGAATCCTGTGCTCACCATCTGTTTGATGAAATGCTCAATGAGAGCTGATTGGTAGAGACAGTTAATAGTTATCATTAGAACTGATTGCGGAAGTTTCTTCTTAATTGTTAGGTTTTCTAGCTGTTTTATAGTTATTTGGTTATAATCTTTAGCGAGGAGGGCTCAAATGCCCCAATAATTATGCCCCAATCCTCTCCCAAAATCTGAACAACACATCTAATTTTAGATTAGAGGTTCAGATTGTCTTTCGTCCGACTTTTCATTTCCAAACTTGATTATGGGTTGATTTCAAACACGAAAGGAAATAATATCAGATATATGCCCCTCCAATTACCTAGAAATTTGGTATACATGTGTGGCGTTGGGGTCGGGGTCGGTGTCAGAAAGGACAGGAGGGTCGACGGGGATAGGGGCGCGAGGCGCGCGGAAGGGGTGCAGCTTCCGCCTGAAAGAGTCTAGAGAGGGTGGAGCTACGCTGAGAGAGAGGGAGGCAGATCTTCGATTGTTCCTCTTCAATTTTATCACACAAAAGGGAGAAAGAGTGGAACTGGATGATACTGGAACGGGAGAGAAGAGAACTGTCGGACTGGTGAGCAAATTTAGAGGTTTAATTTTTTGGATCCAGCATTCTGATCCGCATGCATTTTAATGGGAATGAAAGGGTGCATGATTTGGGAGACGATTGGGGCATAAATGGTTGGGGCATTTGAGCCCTCCTTATCTTTAGCTCATGCCAAGCATAATTAGTAAACATTAGATGTTCAATTCTCCTTAACCATTGCAAAATATACATGTTCCATTTAAATATTTTATAACCTTCAAGGATTAATAAAATAGTGATCGGATGATTTTCACTTGTGTTTATTGTTAGCTTCTTCATGGTGGATACCAATACTGTACTGTTCAGGTACTGCAATAATACTTCATAGGTCAGAACTTTGAATTGTGCAGTACAATTTTGGTTTCTGGTTTAACTGTTAGTTCAGGTGATACTTTAGATAATAAATGAAACTTAAATACTCCCAAAACCCTAAGCTTGCTATAAGAAAGAGAAAAAAACAATGATCAGAGGGGAATTTAACCGGTACTGAAAGCTCTCTGACAGATTCCTGGTCGAGTTCAGTACCCAAACCTTCCATCCATGATAAATATGCATCAAGCAGCATTGTAATTCATAAGCTTTTATTTATTGCTGCATTGCTACTGATAGCATTTTAACTTGTGTTTTTACTGGTAAAGTGTTAATGCTTTAGACTGACATTATTTCAAATTTGTGCATGTTTCAGGGGAATTTAACTGTGTTTTTACTGGTAAAGTGTTAATGCTTTAGGCTGACATTAATGGGCCCCGTCAGTTTCTCTAGTCGAGGGTAAATAAATAGCTGGTATACCAGAAGACTAAAACCTAAAAAATGATATAAATAACAAATTTGAAGTAGATATAGAACAGCATTGGGTTGTATCAATCAAATCAAGTGTTTGAGTATATGGGTACAACACACATCAAAGTCATGTAAATGCTACAAATCAAGTTTACCATTCAGGGTATGATTACTCCATATAATTCAGGTTTGTCTGACAGTTGTTTTTCCACCATACTCCTAATTCGGAGGTATGCATCTGTTGAACTCCACATTTTAAGTTCTCAACCTCTTTTACTTTTGATTTTTGAGCTTTTGATGTTTTCAATGGCTTTAATTTCTTTGCATGGCTCACTGGGGACTTTTCACTAAATACTGTGTCAATCAGGTATTGTATTAGCATTACCAGTGCCAGGGGTAATATGGTAACTCTGCAAGTACCTGATATTGCAAGGACTTGGCCTACATCTTCAGATGAAAAGCTAAGCCCACCATATTTTCTGCCACTTTCAGCCCATAAAGAAAATATCTGTCATACACACGGCATTTACAAATCACATACAATACAAAGTTAAATATTACACAATGACAGATTAAAGGAACTATATCACCTCAGTATAAGCCATGTCATGCAGAGAGAAAATGCAATAGACAATTATTGATGACATCAGTGGCCAGTTCTTCAATAAATTCTTCTTAGGTGGTGAGGCCTCGGTTTCTTTTGTATTACCTTTTGTTTCTGGTGAAGCCTCCAAGGCTTCCACTTTCCTGTCAGTTCTATGATTGTGCAATGTCTCCTGGATAGAAATATTATTATGTTAAAGACACATTTTTCCTTGCAACTTGCTTTACAGGGTAGTATACCATTGTGCCCCAGTAAATGTCAAAGTACTTTATAATTCCCTATACAAAATGAAATAACTAACATAGGAACATATACAAACTGCAGAAAAATATCCAATTTACATGTTGTTTCCTATTTACTCCAAAAATTGTCCAAGGTAAACTCCAAGAGAACAATTAAGACCAATTTAGGGTTATAGCTCTCCATGTTTTAGAATGGCATTAAAATATTTTTTATTTTTCAGGTTATGAATGATACGTCTGATGCTTAATCTGGGTGTCCTATGAACTAATTCCAAATTTGCATACCGGGAGCCATATACAGCTTATTAACACAGCAACGGCAAATAGGCTTATTGAAAGACAAGGTAAGAAGTAGGGGAACCTACAATTAAACATTAATTCAGAGAAAATATATATTAAAAGGTAAGCAAATCAAGGAAAATTTGATAAAAAGATAAATTTTCTAAAAGGTTTAACCTCCCAAAGATGGATTCTTGAGAAAAGACATTAGGGTACTTCTCGGCAGGCTGTTACAAAGTACAGACATAAGTTATTATTGAGTGTTAAGATTAAATGAAATTGAACTATCATTCGGTTCGAGTAGGATTTTGGATTTTTTGGGGTTCCAAGTTTTTTGACTTTAGTATTGTCTCAAATTTAAGACCCACCTCAAGTTAAGATTCACTCAAGAATAGATCTCTAATTTATTTAGTTTTAAAATAATGCTATTTAATTAGTGAAAGCAAAAAAATAAGTAATTTGTATTATTCGGATAATAGTTAAAATAGTGTAATTTTTAAAAGAGCGATTTTTTTTAAAAGAATGAACATATTGCTTGAAAAATTTCTAGTTGGAACAATGCAATAATAATAATAATGGAAGCTGATATGAGTACCCGCAGTTGAGTACCCGCACATAAACTATCATAACTGTTTTTGGAAACCGCACCTAAACTGTCATAACTGTTTTTGGGGACCTAAACTGTCAAAACTGTAATTTTATTTTACAAGTATTAATAGTAACATTGTGAAGTATTTATACCTATACAAGACAAGTATTTATATCTATACAATGAACTACATATATGATATATGAATTTTTTTAAATAACCTTACCCGCACTTTTTTTGAAAATTTCTTGCGTCGTACCTGCATTAGGGGACCACACAACCGTTCCAAAACTGTAATTTTGTTTTACAAGTATTAATAGTAACATTGTGAAGTATTTATATCTATACAAGACAAGTATTTATATCTATACAATGAACTACATATATGAAAAATCCACAACCAAAAAGTCACGTGTCAGACTGCATTGGGGACCATTACTTTTCCAAAACTGGAGACCATTACTTTTCGGGGGCAGTAACTGTCAGACTGCATTGGGGACCACAACCAAAAAGTCACGTGGATCACACCACCAGTGCTACATTCATGGTTTATATTAAGAGGGGATGCTTCTGTGCATACAAGGATCTATTTGTAAAATGAGCATATTTTCATTTTCAAAGTTCAAACAGTCAATCCGACCGTTCAACATTTTCTCCATATTACAATGTACTTGGAGGTCAAATTTTACATTTTTTTGAATTTTTTTACTATTTATTAAGATGGGTACAAAATTCAATGGTCTGAATTTGACTAGTTTTGTAAAATACTTAATAAATAGTAAAAAAAAATCAAAAAAATGTAAAATTTGACCTCCAAGTACATTGTAATATGGAGAAAATGTTGAACGGTCGGATCGACTGTTTGAACTTTGAAAATGAAAATATGCTCATTTTACAAATAGGTCCTTGTATGCACAGAAGCATTTGCCTTATATTAATTCACATACAAAATGGAAAGTATTTATACCTAAATTATCAAGTATTCATATATAATTTATCAAGTATTCATACCTAAGATATCAAGTATTGTAAAAAAAACTGGACACAATACCTACTCATCTTTTACACGTTTTTCAAGGTGGTTTTTTTTTTCTTCGTTCAATCTAACCAATTTTTGGGACGATCTATGAGGAATTTTACAAATTTAAAACCACAAACGTGTTCTACACAATTTTCTCTTTCAAATGAGATCCATGATGACATACTTTTACACGTTTTTCAAAGTATCAAATATTCAAATATGAAAAGTATTCATACAAAATAGAAAGTATTCATACCTAAGATATCAATATTCAAATATAATTCATCAAGTATTTATACTTAAGATATCAAGTATTTAAAGAAAAAAACTGGACTCATATTTTACACGTTTTTCAAGGTAGTTTAATGATTGACAAAGTTAGTTATACCGTTATGGAAGTTAATTGGGAAATGAATCAACTGCGGGTACAATGCGGGTACTCAATTGTGGGTACTAAAATAATTATTCAATAATAATAATAACTTGTAAAACATCATAGCTCTCGTTATTGAAATATAAGACTGACTTTGGTGTATAATGAAACCTAAATCTAGTCCATATTTCATATTTTGCTGCAAATCTATTTTTATTTTTATTTTATCAAGAGATAAAAGAAACTGTGCTACATGTATGAATGCATGTTTTATTATAGATTTAGAATAGATAGATGCAAGAAACATCGTGTCAATGGGATAACGTCAACTTGCATGCATTGGTACGATAGCCTATCGCACTAGTACTATTCATTCATGTGCAGGTACAGAAATAAACATAACTATGATGATTGGAGGAAGTTGCAATAATTGGAGATTTTGTTAAGGAAAATAGTTTTACTGCACTAGTCTCTACTATAATTCGCTACCATTCAGCATTTCCCTTAATGCACTAACAAGTGTACGCCGAAGTTCCTCTTTCAGTTGAAGAGAGGCATGCACTTCATAGTCAACAGATTATAAATTAACTAAACTTTGCAATATATTAGCTGAGTAGCCATAAAGACAATTGAAACCAGAGATCTATGACGGAAACATAACTTCCTGAGCACATTTAAAAAAAAAAAAATCATGTTCATTACAGTCAATAGATTATAAATTAACTAAACTTTGCAATATATATTAACTGAGTATGCCAGAAAGACAATTAAAACGAGAGATCTATAATGGTAACATAACTTCCAGAGCACATTAAAAAAAAAAAAAAATCATGTTCATTACAGTCAATAGATTATAAATTAACTATAGTTTGCCATATATTAGCTGAGTATGACAGAAAGACAATTAAAACCAGAGATATATCACGGAAACATAACTTCCTGAGCACATTACAAAGGCCCAGAAAAAAAAAAAAAAAAAGGATGTTCATTATATATAGTACCATTCAGACCTACAAAGATACAAGTCTCCCACATCTGCACCCGTTTGGTTATTACAGCGGCAAATGCTGCAAATTCCGACAAAAAAATAACAAAAAAAATTAGTTACTGCTGACCAGGCCTTGTTGGTGCTTTTGAAGAAATGACCCTACAAAAGAGCAGAATTTTAAATAATAATTAGTGAGAATTCAAAAAGGAATAAAATATATGGAATATAATTGGAGTCCTCGTGGGCGAAAGAAAGACATCATAAAAGAAAGAGAGTGAGGCTACGGTACTATGCATAGCACGGTTGGGTCCGTGCTACGGCTCAATATTAGAGTTTTCAAAATTCTAACGGTCGATATGAACCGTTCAACATGATTATAAAATGAATATGTACTTGAAAACCAAATTTTACATTTTTTTTTCGAATTTTTCACTATTTTTTTAGATAGGTAGAAAATCACTTGATCTCAAAATTCTGCACCATCCAAAAACAGTGATTTTCTACCTATCCAAAAAAATAGTAAAAAAAATCGAAAAAATGTAAAATTTGGTTTGCAAGTACATATTCATTTTATAATCATGTTGAATGGTTTGGATCGACTGTTAGGATTTTGAAAACTTAAATATTGAGCCGTAGCACGGACCCAATCCGTGCTATGCATAGTACCGTAGCCTCACTCAAAAAAAGATGCAAATTAATTGGACAAGAGCTTACTTATTAGCAACAACAAACAACTAATATAAAATTTAATGTTCATTTGTCAAACCAGGAGCAATTTAATCAGTCGACAAATCCTACCAAGACTTGTGATTAATTACAGAAAATTAAAAAAAAAATCAGCGATACAAAATTACGAACCTGATTTAATTTATAAAGGTCAGGACAGCCGCACCTACGGACAAGCACATAACGAGGCCCAGATGTAATCAACCCATTTGGCAGAACACAAAGCAATTTACAGTATGTGATTTCTATTCTTGTAAGTGATGAAATGTTGTGTGGGCCGATTTGTGGCATTTCATGAGAGAAATCACCAAATAGCTCAGTAGATTCCACCAACTGCAGTCCATCCTTTGTTAGTGATTTCAGGGTTTCACAGTAATAAATTACCAGTGTTTCCAACATATCCAGATGCCCTAGTCTGGTAATCAACTCCAGGTGGTCACACCCTGAAATATACAAAGTTTCAAGCTGGGAGGGCAGCTGCTCCAAGTGCATAGCTCGGATACCAGAACATTCATTAATGTAGAGGCACTTGAGAGTGTGAAGATTGCCGAATGGAAGGGATTGAATATAGCCACAACTTTCTAACCTGAGTTCTTGAATTGACTGCAACAAAAATGGATCCCTCATCCATCCTGGTACTATGGCAGAAGGATAACCTTTTACTCGAAGTGTCTTGAGGTTAGGATGTGGCTGGAGGCATTCTAACAAGGAAAAATGTACATCATCTGCACCAACTATCCCGCCCTCACAAGCTTCTGGTACGAGATCTAATACCAGATCTGAGCCCATGCCGTATATAATTACAAAGTAATCATCCCAGCATAACTCTAAAATCTCAAGTTTGCACTTATTTCTCAGGTTAGCACGCCTGGCATCTTCTAAATTATTAATGTTCTTCAATTTTCCAATAGAGAGCATTCCTCTAAGGTCCTTCATATCCTTTAACCAACCTATAGTTCTAACGTTCAAATATGCTACAACTTTTGTTAGTGAAGGAAAATTAACAAGATCATGAGGGACATAATCCACGAATTCAAAGCCAGTAGTTAATTCCACCAAGTTAGTAAGTGAACAGAGTGAATTTGGTAGCTTTTTAAGGCTTACACCAGAATAAATACGTAGTAACTGTAAGTTAGCAAGATCACCAATATTTTCAGGTAGATATTCAAGGTATTCACAATCAGCTTCTAAAGCCTGTAGATTGTAAAGGAGGCCAATGGATAACGGTAACACTTTAAGACGTGTAGACCTAATACATAGATAGGTAAGATGTTTCAACTCGGAAATGGAGTGAGGAATCTTTGTCAAACTATCCCAATTCAATATCAATACCCTGAGGACTTCAAATTTAGTGAGGTTACGTAAGGTTACGTCTTCCAAACAATCTTGACAATCTTCCGTCAACTCCAAGTTTAGGTCAATTTGCTCTGTACAGTTTGTACAATATTTGTACTCAAAATCTCTGTTGCATTCTCGGATATCCATAAAAATAGTTCTTAAACCCTTCATATTGTGTTGGGGAATTTGATTTCCCACGAAACCACTTACATATAAATGGTATGCCTCTTGCAGAACAATTCTCTCTTGAATATCAGGAGACTGAATTATCTCCATCGAGTAGTGTTCATTCTCAGAATTAAGTCGAGCAAGATCATGGATTATATCATGCAACTTACAAAATCTTTTGGAATATGTAGGTACATCATCAAGAAAGGACCTCTCTTTTAACTCATTATAGTATTCAGCACCAATTTTTTTGATTTTTCTATTGCTCCGGGACTCGACGTACCCATGAGCGATCCACAACTTTATCAAATCCCTTTTATGTAACATGTGATCTTTTGGGTACATTGAGCAAAACAAAAAACACGGCTTAAGATGAGCAGGTAGATGAGCATAGCTAATCTGAAGTGCTGGGAAAATCACTTCTTTTGATTCTTTTATTTCCCAAAGATCACTTTCTAGAATCTCCCTCCAAACCTCTTCATCAGCTTCATGCCTAAGGAGACTTGCAATTGACTTCACAGCCAATGGCAACCCACCACACTTTCTCATAATCTCCCTTCCCATATCTACCAAGTGTTTTGGCATGGTGTAACTTGTACCACTAAATGCATAATGCTCAAATAACTGCCAGCATGAATATTCAGATAAGTTACTTGGGTTAAAACAGGTTGTTGTTTGCATGACCTTTGCTACCTTTTTATTTCTTGTTGTCACGAGAATTCTGACCATCCTTGCTTCTTTAAAAGGAACTCGAAACGACTCCCAAAGATTATGATTCTCGTTCCACACATCATCTAAAACAAGTAGTATTGTTTTTCCCTTCACAATTTTTGCAAGCTCTTCTTGTAATTGGCTCAACTCACTTAAACCACAATTGGTTTTGGAGAATGATTCAATGGTTGCTTTGATGAGTCTCCTGACATCAAATTCTTCGGAGACACATACCCACCCATTTAAATCAAAGCACCGGGAAACCTTCTCATCTTTGTAGACAAGTTGGGCAATGGTGGTTTTTCCAAGGCCACCTTTGCCAACAATTGAAATGACCGAAAATGACTTCTCTTTTTCGGATAGTAACAAATCAGTGACCTTTGTTATTTCAGCACCTCTGCCAAAAATGTTCGTCTCATCCACCATTGGACCAGTTGGAGGTAGTAAAATTTTGTTGTTGGGACACCTCACCCCATCACTCTCCCTTAATTGGAGAGCCTCACGATCCTTTGCTATTTCATCAAATCGATTTCTTATTTTGTTAAGCCGATCTACAGTTCCATTAGGAATTGGAACAATGTACTGTCCAAAAAGGAATTTATTAGATAAGTATATCAAATTTTGTAATTTTATAACTAAAAGTGATAATTAAAAAATTGACAATCTGATGTTAGATTTGAAAAGGTTATTATAAAACAAGTGACCACTTCAGTAAATGCCAATCCAACGAAAAGAGAAAAAAAAATTGTATTTAGTAATACTATCCCAAGTAAGATCCTTTTAATTTCTGTATGCACAAGGCACTAACCTCTATCTGCTTTCTATTGTGAGAACCGGAAGCCTCAGAAGCGTTTCTTTCCTCTACATGGACACGTGTGACCTCGAACTGGTACTCGCCGAGCACATCCTCGGCATCATAAGCAACCTTCTTGAGCTCCTTGAGCCAGAGCTTGACAGAGCGGTCTCTGATCTCCCTCTCCTCAGCATCGTACAGTGTGGCCTTGATTCGCTCCAGAGTTCCCATTAACCTCTCAAGATCCTCCACAACAGCTCGAGCACGCCCCCTTTCAGAGTTATTAGAATTTGAAGAAGAGGAAGAAGGAGCGTGCACAGAGGCTGTAATTGATGGGAGCAAATTGGTGGCTAGAGAGAGAACAGAGGTTATCAAATTCCTTGCCATTTAGCAAGGAACAAGTGTTTGACTATGTGTATATTCTGCTTTTTTAGATCTGTGTTGTGAAAATGAGAAATGAGAGGGAGGAAAGAACCTTAGAACTGAAGAGATAAGGTAAGCTCTTGGAAATGGCGTGGATAAGAATTTGTACAGTAGTCAACGTTTATTTCACGTTTTATTTTTCTTTTATTTTTTCTTTTTTACGACAGTGTGGACTGTGGTCTGTGGATGTATTTATGTATACTTTAGAGAAGTGGGCCCGAGTGGGGTCACTAATTATTACCTTGTCGAAAGCTCTGTAGTTTTAAAAATGAGAAAAGATAAAATATTAGAAAGAGTAAAGATTACAATGAGAAGTGGGCCCCAGTGGGGTCACTATATATGTCTTGCAGTTTATAAGAAACCACCTCCCCCTATTAGAGGAATTCTCATCCGGACAAGGGAATCCTTTAGAATTAGTAGATCCGGACTGTTCTTTTAACTTTGCACGAATTTTAAAGGACCGTAAAGTTGTGGGCCCCATTGCCCAATACCTAAGAGGATACTTGTCCCTATTAGAGTCCGGATCCTATACCAAAGTAACTCAAATTTTGAGTTTAGATCCGAACCGAATGATTATAATTCAAACTAATCCAATTCAAAGTGAAATACACTGCGTCTCTTTAATATTTGTGCGAAGCAGATCACGTACGCATATTTAACCGATCGGGTCTAGGTTTTCAGATTCCTGCGTACGCATATTTAAGCAGATCACTGCGTACGTGATTTGCTGTCTACTGTTTACAATTTTTGAAAATCAGTGTTTTTTGAATTTTTTATTATTTTTTATTTAATGAAAAGCTGTAATTTTCAAAAATTGTAAACAAATAGTAAAAAATTTCCGAAAAATGTAAAATTTGGTTTGCAAGCACATATCAATAGGAAGATTATGTTGAGAAGTTTGGATCGACTATTTGAACTTTGAAAATGATAGAGATATGAGCGCAGGGGCGGAACCAAGGCCTGGGCCAGCCTGGGCCTTGGCCCCCCCTTGGTTTCATCAAAGATTCTTGTACTAATTGCGGACTTGCGGTCAATCATTTGTGGAGAATGTAGATGATAAGATAACACGTGTATTTCTAGACAAGTAGACTTGGTTTCATCAAAGATTCTTGTACTAATTGCGGTATGTTCAGGGCACCTCTGCAAATTTTGCTGACAAGTGGGTCCCACCTAAAATATGAGTCATATTACGACTCGCAACTTGTGCGCGCGGCAGGAAAGAGGACTGATTAATGATCGATCTCTTTAATTAGGAGGTATGTAGAGCTTAGGTTCAACCGTTCAAGGTGGCTAATAGATGACAAGGTCATGATGTTATCTGTGCAATTTATGACTTGGATTTTCATAACCTTAATAATTAAGGGAAAGCTAGGTCTAATGAGGTGTACACGTGGCGTTAAGAGATCAGTTTGTCAACAAGAAAGGCCCACCCGAGTACAACATCAATTTCTTGTGGCTGCTAACCTCGATCAGACGTCTAAAGCAGTGCCCCCCTTAGCCAGCTTGAGCCTAGTAGTGGCTCCCCCTTAGCCAGCCTCTGGCGACTGGGCTCTGCGACGAGATGACGAGGAAACTAATTAGGCCCCCCTACTGATTATTTCTGGTTCCGCCACTGTATGAGCGGGAAGTAAAACACCATCTTTACTTCCCAAAGCACCGTAGCATCACTCTATATATATATATATATATATATATATATATATAAAGAGAGAGAGAATTTTTTATTGTTAGAAATTACATAAAATAATATAGAAATATAGGATATTCGATAGATTGCGGTAAAAATAATATAGGAACCGCATGGTGCACTTTCTTTAGGTATTTTCAAAGGAACCAGTGCTGATTCGATTCCTTCTATTGCATCAAAATTCCACCACAATCCATCAAACCTATATTATTATTATTATTATTATTATTATTATATATTTTTTGTAAATAATATAGGATATTAGAAGGATTGTTCCAATTGTCATCACCTACTGCAGTAATCGTATGGCCTGGAATTTTAAAATATAAAATAATTAGCGTACACTTTTACGTACCTTTAATTAAATGTCAATCGTAAATATCGTTATCTCAATTCCCTCGAATTCATAAGTTGTTGTTGCTCACTGATCGATGAGAGGCGGAACTAGCAAATTTAGATAGAGGTAGCTGAAAAATAAAATGTACAAAAAAATTATAATAATGTTGTAAGTGGTATTTGAACTCGAGTTTTCTCAAATTTAATGAGCAATTTTAATAACTAGACTACAAACAAACATTTGATGTTTTACAAGGGAGCTGAACTGTAGAAGAAAATTCAATTAAATTTCAATATACATAATTAAAAAAATTAGAATCATAGGCGTGACTTAGCATCCTTTGAACAATACTAAGATCCGCCTCTGAATGTCGACGTCTCCAGCTTCCACCTCTCAACCTGGACTGTAATAAAAGACATGTCAATAGGATAATCATTGATTCTGGCAAGCTGGTAGAGACCCAGCTTCTTTTATGACCGTGCGATTCTGTAATGACTCGTAATTTTATATATAGATATACAATAATTATTATCAACATGTAAAATATATTATAATAATGTTTTACTAAACTAATGTTATATGATATCAAATTTAGAGAAATATCGTGACAGACAACCATCAGTATTTTAACCCACTAGTGGAAAAACACAAATCAAGATCGGTTATATTCGCACATCAGGATCGGACCTACAGCCGATCCTGTTCCAGCCGATACAAGTAGTCAATCTAAACTGTATCGGTTAAAAAGCCGATACTAAAAGTTTAAATCAGGATCGGTTCTTTAATAACCGATCCTAATGGAGACAATCTGGATCGGCTGTTTACAAATAACCGATCCTAATAGAAACTATCTGGATCGGATTTTTACAAATAACCGATCCTAATAGGAACTATCTGGATCGGATTTTTACAAATAACCGATCCTAATGGTTGTTATTTTATTTAAAAAAAATATTTTTTTATTTGGCCAGCTTCCAGTAGCAACACTGTAATCGATACCAGTAGCAACACTGGACTGGTACCTGCGGATGCTCACTACTTTGGAGGTGCTACCACCCCCTGCTTTGTACCATTGTTCCAGTATTAAACTATTTCCATCATTTCTTTCCTTCCTATTTTATTTTTACATTCGGGCGCTACAGCTTAACAAAAATGAAACAAAAACGAAACATGAACAATCTGTCATGAGACAAATATTTTTATCTAGGAGTACCAGAAGCTTGACTTTCCGCTCTTTTTCCTCTAGCTTAGAAATTCATCATAATGTACGTGTTTTCATATCTGATAACAATCGGGGTATGGTTCTTGTAAGAATGGAGTTTGATGATACTTTATATGTAGGCTCTGTATCGTTTGTCTATACTGAAATTGTGTACTAGCATCGCAATAAAAGTACAACAAAACCAATCACAAAGTTATTCAGACCAGCGCAACAACAAGCACAAGCAACAGAGAAAGGACCGAATCGCAAAAAGAACACAACAACACACAAAAATCACAACAGCACACAAAATCACAGTCAGCACATTTGGGAAAGAACACAAAAAGCACCGAATCTGGGATGCTTTGAATATTTACCCGAGAAAGACCAAATCGCAAAAAGAGGGTGTTGCTCGGCCGTTACCAAGGTGGCTGCCTCGCCTCACGGCCGTCCAGGAAGAGAGTCGGAGTCGCCTCACGGCCGTCCAGGACAAGAGGGTGGTTGGAGTCGGAGTCGCCTCACGGCCATCCAAGGTGCCTCGCCTCACGGTCGTCCAAGGTGCCTCACCTCACGGCCATCCAGGAAGAGAGGGTGGTTGGAGTCGGAGTCGCCTCATGGCAGCCTCACCTTACAGCTGACTCGGAGTCAGAGTTTTGTGAAATCGCAAGCACCCTAGGGTTTGTGAAATCGCAAGCACAGAGGCAAACAGAAAAGAGCGAGAGAGAGGGAGAGAGTCGGAGTTGAGTTTTGAAAATTTTGAAATTTTCGCCAAGTTAACCGCGAAATGAGTTATTAGGATCGGTTAGTACAGTTTTTTACAAATCACCGAAAATTTTGGCCAGCGCTTTTAGTATTAGTTATATACAATCACCGGTCATAAAAACAATCAGGATCGCATGTTTTAAAAGTCCGATGCTAATAGGGACACAATCAGGATCGGTTCTTTACAAACAACCGATCATGATTTGGCCAGTGCTTTTAGTATCGGTTCTTTACAAATAACCGATCCTAAAAACCATCAGGATCGCCTGTTTTAAAGTCCGATACTAATAAGAACACAATTAGGATCGGTTCTTTACAAACAATTGATCCTGATTTGGCCAGCGCTTTTAGTATCGGTTGGTTATATTGAATCGACCCTGATAGCCCCTTTCAAGATCGGTTCTTCATAAAGCCCGATCCAGATATATCAGTATCGCATTATTGAAAAGTCCGTTCCTAATAGACCGATCCTGATGTGCGTTTTTCCACTAGTGACCATAAATTTATCATACTCTATTTGGAAAGCTAAGAACAAAATCTATAACTTTTATATAGTGATATTTTTCCAGTTTTGAACATATAATTCAGTTTTCAATATCTGTATATCAGCCATGTTAATTCAGTGCTCCATACAGCCCAAATCATGTTTTTCTCTCTCTACAGCCCACTCTCTCTTGTTTCTCTCTTAGCCCAGCCCATATTCAGAAATCAACCCCTTTGCTGGCCAAACCCAGTCTTGTTGGCTGTCCTTACAATAGTATTCATATGGAAAGAGGGTTGTAAATACAATAGTATTCATATGTGTACATAGGGCAGGAACAAAGCCTCCCACCTTCAAAAATGAAAAATTTGATCAGTCCTAGCAGACCTGCATCTGCTTGATATCATTTACTTTTAAATCAGACGCAAAACTTTGACTTAAACACTGGAAGTCCATACAAACATTTTGTGTAAATCTACCATATCTAATTGGAAACAAACAAAGATGGTCCAACCAAATTTATTTTTTAGAGAAAATATATAGGCCAATCACTTGCCACCCTATCTGAAGGAGAGAAATGTCTTCAGTCAACTATTCCAACAAATTAAAATCACAATCGTTGTCAAACAACAAAAGATTCTGATTTGTTTATGCATTGCCAAAAATTGAAAAATGCACCATAACTAACGACAAGCATGCTGAAAAGTTGAATTGACCATAGGTAAACTGATTTGTTTCGGCGTACCGTGTTTCGGCATGCCTGGAACAAGGCCATGCTGTGCTAACACATCGAAGTGTCTAGACGTGCCGTGTTGCACAGTACACAACACATTTAACCGTACAGCACAGTTTGGTATGATACGCTTTGACGTCCCGTGTCCGTACTTAGACATACTGTGCCCGTTTTTTTTTTTAGATCTTGATGATTTGTTACTTTAGAAATGTGTGCTAATGTTTAAAAAATCTGAATCAAAAAAAATCTTGATAATTTGTTACTTTAAAAATGTGTGCTAATTTATTTTAAGACTTTTATTTTCTCTGCGATGCCTTTTTCTCCATTTTTTTTTTGTAAATTTTAGTTTTCTTTTTAATATTTTGTAGTGTTTTTGTGTTGGTATAATTTGAGAAAATATTACTAAGGAGTAAAAAAAATTGAATTATATTTTTTTTAAACATGCCATGCAGTATCCGTATTTAGACGTGCCGTGCTGTACTCGTGTCCAGACGGCCGTGCCGTTCCCATGTCCAGACGTGCCTTGTTAAACGTTCCTATTTTAGAAAATTTAGGACACAACACAAATACGGACATGAGACGTCTAACAAGACGTTCCACGTTGTGCATTGGCCTTAGTTGTGCTTGCCGGCATGTGTACCTGGCATACCGTGCTTTTGCAATACACAAGCTAAGAGGTGTAAACAGATTGGATGACGTCCTTCGACGTTCCGTGCCGGTACTTAGATGTCCCGTGCAGGTTTTTTTTTAGATCTTGATAATTTATTACTTTAGAAATGTGTGCTATTGTTAAAAAAATCTGTAAAATATCCAAAAAAAACATTTTTTTTTGTAAATTTTAGTTTTTGTAAAAATATTTTGTATTATTTTGTATTTGCTATAATTTGAGAAAATATTACTAATTAAGGAGTAAAAAAAATGAATTTATTTTTTAGGACATGCCGTGCCGTGTCTGTTTCTAGGAAGTGCCGTGTTTAAACGTGGCGATTTTAAAAAAATTAGGACACAACACAAATACGAACATGACACGTTTAACAAGACGTGCCACGTTGTGCCGTGTCCTTAGTCGTGCGTGCTGGCATGTGTACCCGGCATTATGTGCTTTTGCAATACAATAGCTAAGAGGTGTAAACAGGTTGGATTCGGAAAGAGATAATAGCTAAATCGTATACATATCTATATTTAATTAATTGCAATTGTCTTGAAAAGTCCATTTATAGGAATGAATCCTTGGAGGGTACCAACTGCATCATAATAGAAACACAGTTTCAAAAATGTCAACAACAAGAGCTCTTCCAGTCCTCAGCATTGTCTTCCTATTTTTCACTAGCTCTCTCGTATTGCCTTGTACCGAGGCTGCTCGAACCCTGGAAGAGAGCAAGGATCGTAGTAAGTAATCTTTCTCTTTCTTAATTAATAGTTGGTGTATTCTTTTTGAAATTAAGGAAGTATTCAGACTTTAATTGACTTATAATTCAATGAAACTCTTGAACCAGTATCTTTTAATTTGCTCCTAACTATTTAAGTGGCAAGTTGAAATTTTTTGTAATAGATAAAGTGAGAGAGATATCTTCCGTAATTCTTTCATTATTAGTAAATTATTAATTGCAAATCTACTTTGTCATCTCCTCATTTTCAGCAATAACCTATCCAGTGGTCCCAAGGCCAGGCAGGGGATACACTCCACGACCCTGCAGTTATTACAAAACTTGTTATAGTTATCCTCCTCCTGAAGCAAAGCCCTAGAAGATTGAGGCCTGCTGGTTACATGAAAGAGTCAGAGCAATTAAGAAGAATGCAACAAAGTATATATGTATGTGTATAATTAAATAATAAGTGTGAGTTATATGTATGCATGTGCTCGGTGGAAATCCCAAGTGTGCAAGAAGAATGCAACAAAGGATGCGATTTCATATATTAATATTGTAAAGTGTGCAACTAATTAATAGAGTTATATAGATTTGTGCCAAAACTACAATACTTGCATGCAGTAACAAGGAGAGTAGTCAAGCAACCCCACTTGACCTTAATTTTATTGTCCTTAAGTAATTATCTTGGTTGAAATAAATAAAGTAGTCTGCTAATTGATTCTACTGAGCTATGATGTATAATTGAGGGAAAAAGAATGCTCATGCTCAGAGTCAACTAATCCAACAATCTAAAATCTCGCTGTTAATCTACAAAACATCCAAATAAACTTGTTGATATATTGACAAAAGGACAATTTTACTTAAACTTCACTTTGACCGAAGGTCAAAAGAGAAAATGAAATCATTGAAGAAAATAACAAAAGGAGTAGTACTTGACATTGCGTACAAATTTGTAAACTATAACAAAAAAATAAGCATTTCAGAATATAACATAAAAATAAATATTATTAATATTACAAAATTGATACTAATAAATCTGTATCATATGTTTGATATTAGTAATCCTTAATTTTAATAAAAGGAAAATGACAAGTTCAATTCAAAAGCTCCATCTGACAAACAATCCAAATTTTAAGTAGTAAAAATTAGAATAAACAATCCTGATAAATTAATAATAATTTTTTTCCCTAACCCTGATAAAATTTTTGGCAACACCCCTGTTTACATGTGCATAAAAAAAATGATATAGGTTATATTTAAATATTTTATTTTAATGTTCAAGTTTAAAATTTTAAGCTATTAATGTTTTAAACATGGAGACACAAATTTTTTTGGCATTAGAACCCTCCTGTTCAATAAATACATGAGTTATTACAATATAGGAGGATAAATACTTTATTTTGATTTTGGAGGGGGGCAATAATGTAATTTTATAGTTTTGTGGAGAATTTTGAACTATGAAGTTACTCAAGATCGCAATAATCTTGTATATTAAACATTGGGCGAGGCTATATATATACTATGCATAACACATATTGGCTCGCGCTATGGACTCAAATCTTCGGTTTGAAAGTCCTAATGATTGATCCAAACCGTTCAACATTGTCTCCATATAAATATGTACTTGTAAACTAAATTTTACATTTTTAGAAACTTTACTATCTTTTTATATGGGTAGAAATTCACTTGATCTGGAAATTTTGGACCATAAAAAATAGAGATTTTATACCCATCTAAAAAATCTAAAATTTATTTTACAAATACATATTCATATGGAGACCATATTGAATGGTTCAGATCAATCATTAGAATTTTGAAAACAAAAATATTGATCCGTAGGACGGACCAATTTGCACTATGCATAGTACCATAGTCTCACTCTTGTAGATATTACGATGATGATGTAAATAAATCTTGTATATCATACATTAACCTTATGATAAATCTGATGCTTATGGACGTCTTAATAGTGTTTTCAATGTTGCGTGTTTGTGTGTGTATATGCAAAGTAAAATTATCCCCATATAATAGTGTCTATATGCAAAAGTAAAATTATCCACATATATATAATAGTGTTTGTCTATATGCAAAGTAAAATTATCCACATATAAGGAAGAGCAGATTAATAATATTACTCCTAGGTTTTGTTTTTCATTAAGTCCTTTTTCTTTTATTGGAAGTAAAATATTTGATCTAGAATCAATTTAATTTTGATAATATCCAGCTTCGAGGTCATACATAATACTAATAGAGCACATCTAGGAAAAGAAAAAAAATCATATATCAAGAAAGAAGAATTTGACAAAAAGGCTGTGAAGTTTTAAAAAATGTACGTCAATAGCGGTGTATATTATATGAGGAGGGTTCAAATGCACCATTATTTTTGTGCTCCAATATGCTCCACATCCTTTATCTCTATTTTCAAAGTCCGAACAGTAGATCCGAACCGCTCAGCATGATCTTCATAACAAAATATGCTTGGATACCAAATTTTATATTTTTTAAAATTTTTTACTATTTTTTAGATAGGTACAAAATCACTTTTTTAAGAAGATTCTGGACCATCTGATAAAGTGATATTGTACCTATCTAAAAAAATAGTAAAAAAATTCTAAAAAATATAAAATTTGGTCTCCAAACATATTTTATTATGAAGATCAAGTTGAGTGGTTCGGATCGACTGTTCGGACTTTCAAAATAGAGATAAAAGATGTGTTATATTGAAGGATAAAAATTATGGTGCATTTGAACCCTCATGTTATACATATTGGAGCACAAAGGCTGTGAAGTTTTAATAAATGCTCGTCAAAAGCGGTGTATATATAGAGAAAGAAGTACATTCGACAAGTCAGACACCCACTGGGAATCCTTTTCTGCTCTAAACCTTAACATTGAGCACTTACCCTCTCTAGAATCTGCATCGTCTGAGATATCTTCTGAGATATCTCAAATTTTCAGTTCATCTAAAGTCGAACAATTTTTTTTTCGGTACCTATTCGGAATGCAAGAGTTAGTATTATTGGGCATTGAGTTTCGTGCAGAAAAATTTCAAAAGGATCGTCTTCATAGGTTTTGTTCCTTCAAAAGGTTTGTCTTAATTAATATTGCCAATTAATACAAATATATTGCCACCTTTTCCCAAGGGAAGATGTTGGACTAAAAATGATTTTGTTATCCATAGCAATCTCAAATCACTACAGCAAACTATAGTATCAGCGACCGGCATTAGCGACCGGCGAAGTCACCGGTCGCTGATAGTTTTTTTCTCCCAAAAAAAAAAGTCGCGAAATAGTTTTGGCGACGACACTTTCTGCGACCGGCGCAAAAACATTTCAGCGACCGTTTTGGGACCGGTCGCAGAAGGTTCTCTGTAAAAAAGGCGCCATTCCTTTTCTCTCTGTCTCCTCTCCCCGCGGTTTAGGTTAGCTACCAATAAAAAAAAATTCGCGCGGCGCCCGAAGCAGCGATCGAAGCTCCCGCCGCCCGATCGAAGCCCCGCCGCTCGGCCAGAAGCTGGAAGTCCTCGACCCCGACCCGCTCCCTGACCCCTCTCTCTGACCCCGACCCGCTCTCTGACCCCGACCCCTTCTCTCTGATCCCGACCCGCTCTCTGACCCCGACCATCTCGCCGGTAAGTTCTACTCATACTTGATTGCCTCTTCTTCCACTGCCTTCTTTCAACTTCTCAATTTCAAGTTCTACTCATACTTGATTGCAACTTTTTCTTTCCCCAGTAATGCTCTCGTTTTATACTAGTCTGGATGATCGATCTCGAATTTGTTTAGTAAAGCGAGAAAACTATCTCGATATATTCAATCAATGCCTGAAACTTTCAACCTTGAAGTGTTTGTTTATAGATGTACCAATTTGTTTCTGTACATGGTGTACATGCTTTTACTTTGATTTCCTCCCTAAACCGACTCAAGGACTCAAGGTTTTGTTGTTCTTAGTCTTTGATGGATAATGGTCTTTGATAATCTGTTAATGGATAATGGTGACCTGAGTTTAATGGTTGTTGCCGAAATGAGTCAGAAAAGATTTTTAATAGTTAGTATTAATGAATCTCTTGATGTAAATGTCTATAGCTCCTTAATCCTTAATGGGTTTAAACCCAATTGTAGTTACCCTTCATCTTTTTCTTTGCTTACTTTTCTGGTTCAAGTTGTGTAATCATGTAAAAGAAAACTTGCATATGAAATTCAATTCAAAATACAATGTATCAGTACTACTTTTCCTATGTTTAGGCATCGATGCTTTGTGATTTGATTTTTTATGCGTGCGTATATGTTTTCTGAAATTGAATTGTTGCAATTTTGAGGGGCTTGTGTTTTTGTTGTTGTCTGACTTGTCTCCCATCTGTTGCAATCATGAAATTATTTTCTTGTCGTTTTTGTCTTGAGAGCTAATTTTGATGAATATCAACTAACGCTCTGCAAAGAAGGAAGACTGAAAATTTTGGGGTTGCAAACACGCATGTCAGAATGTGTAATTCATTATGTAATCTTCAATTGAAATGAAGTAAAGTTGGTCTAAAATAAAGAAACCAGTCTTAACATAGTTTATAATACCCTGCATACAAATACACAATCTGAAGAGTATCAGCGACCAGTGACGTCATCAGAAGAGTATCAGCGACAAGGCTTACAGCGACCGGTCTTTCAGCGACCGAAATTGGCTTTCTGCGACCGGAATGAATATCAGCGACCGGCGCCTATATTATCAGTGACCGGAAAACCGGTCGCTGATGCCCCTTTCTGCTGTAGTGAATGTAGATTATTGAAGTGCTGTTTAGTTAGTCATTTTATACCTAGAAAAGAGAAAATGGCATTATCAGAAAGTTGAAAATTGGAAATAAACAAAAAAAAAAAAAATTAGTAGAGATCCATATGACGACCAAAAATTGGTCAATACAAAAAGTGACCGTCTATAGAAAAAAATGCAAAATCAATGAAGATGACTCACCACAAGCAAAGAAAAATCTTTCCGTTTATTACAAATCATATAATAAATTGAATAGTAAATTCATTTCTATGGAGAGTCTTCGAGGGAACTCCTTAATGTTCCTCCTCGGAGAAATGAAGACATCTTTGAAAAAAGCTGCAAAATAATTTGACAAGAGTTTATTTAGCAGCAACAAACAAGTAATGTAAACATGAAATGTTCATTTGTCGAACCAAGAGCAATTTAATCAGTCAACCAATCCTTGCAAGGCTTATGATTACAAAAAAGTAATAAGGTTGAATGCTCTAAAATCATAGTTATGAACAAAATGATGTAGGTAAAACAAAGAGTAGGAATAAATTTGGCTGGCTAGCAAACGAAGATTTTTTACTATTTTATCAGTGTAATATAAAACAAATATGTTATCACCATTATTGTTTTGTGTAATTATATATCAATCTCGATTTAAGATTAACATCAATAATATATTATTTCATATAATATAATAGAATATCATAGCACAAATTAAAATATGTATTTTTTTGTTTGTATATTCAATCCAACACAATTACATGTATTTTAAGAGTCTAATTCACAATAAAAAAATATTTGACTACGTAATGAAATAGTTGAGTGAAACATATCTCACATTATAAAGAAAAATGATCTCAAATCGATATATGTGTAGTGTAATATACATATTTAAAATATCTAAATACTAATACTACAATTTATATAATTTAAAAGGCTTTGTGAAGAAGTGCATACCTTTTACTTTTTTGCACTTAAAGCTTTATTGCAAGTATTTTGCCACTAAAGCTGCATTTTTATTGTGTTGCGGATGAGGAATCAACTAAATATCAATTTCAACGCGAATAGTTGTAGAAATGCAGCCACAACTGATCCCTATAATGTGTGACGTTGTTGTAGGAGTGCAGAAAGCACATGGGGCCCACTAATTCTCTCAAATCCTTTTTTAGTTTCCTATGACGGTATTGTACAAGATGTATGTAGTGATGAATTTTTGGACCCGGTTTCTCTCTACATTTCACCAGCAACATTTTCCAGAGGGATACATCAGAAAATTGAAGTCAGGGGGTAAATGTAATGTATTAAAACAAACAAATTTTAATTTGAAATAATTTCATGATCTTTACTTGAAAGAAAGCTAGAAAAACTTAAAAAGAGAAACTTTTGATTCGTTAATATTATAGGTTTACGCACAAGAGGAAACAGAGAGAGGTACTTCATGCTAAAAGATTCTCCCACGATTGAAACAAACAAGAAAAATAAACTAATTAAAGATTTAATAATATTTTGATATGTTTATTCAGCTATCACCTGATCACCTCATCACTCATGAATCTTGTAAAAAAGCCGAAAAGCAGAAAAGAAAAATCAAGGCCTTACAAAAAAGCCAAAAAGCAGAGAAAGAGAGAAAAAAAAACAGGGGAGATCCAGACAACCAGTAAAAAGTGGCTAAGGACAAAAATTGACTGTTGGCTTAATCATTCTTAAGAGGAGAAGAATTGAAGAAGAAAAAAGTATTGAAAAAAATACAAAATCAATGAAAATGAGTTCCCATAAGCAAAGAAAATTCTTACCAATTATTACAAATCATATAATAAATTGAATGGTAAATTCATTTCTATCCAGGGTCAAAGTAGGGACTCCTAATAGAAGTCATCTTCCGAAAGATCTTCAGAAAGATCTACAAAATAATTGGACAATAGCTTATTTAGCAGCAACAAATAAATACTAAAAAAAATGAAATATTCATTTGTCGAACTGTAGCTGTTTAGTCAGTCAGCAAATCCTACCAAGGCATATGACTTCAGAAAGTTAAAAAAGTTCGTTTGTGTAAAATCTACAATATTCAAATATTAATTAAATTACGAACCTGATTCGATTAATTGCAGATCCCCAATTTTAATGTCAGGGCAGCTGCATTGACGAACATGCACATAGCAAGACCCAGATGGAATCAACCCATCTGGAAGAACATGAAGCAATTTACAGCATTTGATTTCCAGCCTTGCAAGTGATGAAATGCTTTGTCTGCCGATGTATGACTTTTTATGAGAGGAATCACCAATTGACTCGGTAGATTCCATCAACTGCAGTCCATGCATCGTTATTGATTTCAGGACTTCACAAGAGTCAATTTCCAGTGTAGCCAACTTATCCAGATTCCCTAGTCCGGTAATCAACTCCAGGTTTCTACACCATAAAATATGCAATTCTTCAAGCAGGGAGGGCAGCTGCTCCAGCTGCAGAACTTCGATACTATCACATTGATCAATGGTGAGGTGCTTGAGAGTGTGAAGATTGTGGAATGGAAGAGATTCAATATTGATACAAGAAAGTAACATGATTTTCTCTATTGACTGCAAGGAAGATGGATCACTCACCCATCTTGGTACTGTGGCTGCAGAATAATATCTTAGTTCGAGTATTTTGAGGTTAGGATGTGGCTGGAGGGATTCTAACCAAGAAAAAGCTGCATCATGGACACTGACCCACTTGTCCTCACAAGCTTCTGGTTTGAGGCTTAATATCACATCTGATCCCGCAGGGTAATTTGATAACCCCCAGCTTAAATGCAGAGTTTCAAGTTTGCATTTATTTCTCATGTTAGCACACTGGGCATCTTTTAAATTACTCATTCCATAAATAGAGAGATTTCCTTCAAGGTCCGTCATATCCTTTAACCAAGCTATAGTTTTAACTTCCAATTTTGCTCTCATTGTCTTTATTGCCTGAAAATTAACAAGCCCATGCGGGACATAATCCAAGCAATTACGACCTCCAATAAATAATCTCAGTAAGTTATTAAGTGAACCGAGTGATTTAGGTAGATTCCTAAGATTGCTAGATTTAATATTTAAAAACTGTAAGTTAAGAAGATCACCAATACTTTCAGGTAGATATTCAAGGCAATCGCAATAAAGAATTAAAGTCTGCAGGTTGTAAAGGAGGCCAATGGATAGTGGCAACATTTGAAGACGTGAAGATGTAAGTCTAAGATAGGTTAGATGTTTCAACTCCGAAATGGAATCAGGAATCCCTATCAAATCATGCCCTTTCAATTCCAAAACCCTGAGTAATTCAAATTTAGTGAGGCTACATATGTGCACTTCTCTCGAACATTTTTTATAATATTTCGGCAACTCCGAATTTAGGTCCACTGCCTCTGTATTGTTTATACAATACTCATGATCCAAATCTCCATTGCATGCTCTCAGATCCGTAGAAATAGTTCTTAAACCCTTCAGATTTTTTTGGAGAGTTTGATTTACATATCCAACGAAACCACCTACATACAAATGGCATGCTTCTTGCGGAACATTTTCCTTTTGAATATCAAGTGGCTGGTTGATCACCACCGAATAATGTTCATTCTCAGAATTAAGTCGAGCAAGGTCATGGATTATATCGTGCAACTTACAGCATTCTGAAGGTTCATATGAATAAAAATTAGAAAAGTCATCAAGAAAGGACCTCTCTTGTAACTCCTCATAATATTCACCAGCAATTTCTTCGATCCTTCTTTTGCCACTGGATTCGATGTAGCCATGAGAGATCCATAACTCTATCAAATTCATCTTTCGTAACACGTAATCTTTTGGGTACATGGAGCAAAACAAAAAACATGGCTTAAGGTGGGGAGGTAGAAGAGCATAACTGATCTGAAGTGCTGGGAATATATCATTCGATGAATTTGATTCCCAAAGGTCACTTTCTAGAATCTCTGTCCAATGCTCTTCATCAGTTTTATACCTAAGAAGACTTGCAATCGACTTCACAGCCAATGGCAACCCACCACACTTTTTCATAATCTCCCTTCCCACATCTATCAAGTGTTTCGGCATAGTGTCACTTGTACCACTAAATGCATAATGCTGAAACAACTGCCAGCACAAATCTTCGGGTAAGTTAGTTGGCCTAAGACAGGTCATTGTTTGCATAACTTCTGCAACCTTTTTATTTCTTGTTGTCACGAGAATTCTGACTAGCTTTGCTTCTTTAAAAGGAACCCTTAATAACTCCCAAAGACTTTGATTCTCGTTCCACACGTCATCTAAAACAAGCAGTATTGTTTTTCCCTTCACAGTTTCTGCAAGCTTCTCTTGTAATGAACTCAACTCACTCAAATTCAATGATTGAATTTTGCAGAGTGATTCAATGATTGATTTAGTGAGTCTCCCAACATCAAATTCTTCAGACACACATACCCACCCAACTAAATCAAAGCACTCGGTTACCCTCTCATCTTTGTAGACCAGTTGGGCAATGGTGGTTTTTCCAAGACCACCTTTGCCAATAATTGAAATGACCGAAAAGGGCTTTTCTTTTTGAGATAGTAACAAATCGATGACCTTCTCTATTTCAGCATCTCTCCCAAAAATGCTTGCCTCATCTACCATGTGACCCGTTGGGGGTCGTAAAATTTTGTTGTTCGGACGCCTCGCCCCGTCACTCTCCCTTAATTGAAGAGCCTCACGATCCTTTGCTATTTCATCAAATCGACTTCTTATTTTGTGAAGCCGATCAACCATGCCATATGGAATTTGAACAATGTACTGTCCAAATTAAAAGAATTGTATTTCATAGGTATGCCAAATTTCATAATTTGTTAACAAAAAATTATAAGGGATCGACCACTCTGATGTTAGATATGCAAAGCTGGTAATAAAACAATTAATTGACCAACCCGAAATTTTTATTTACACCATATTAAAAAATCATGTTTTCTGGTGATTTATAAAAACACTAGGGCCGCCCAAATGCCTCCACGGCCCCAAAGACTGAGGGCCGCCCAATGCTCCTGCGGCCCCAATCTAGGGGCTGCCCAATGCCCTAGCGTCCCTGTGCTATATATAGGGGCTGTTTGTTCATTTTTTCATTGCCATTTCGCGTCGCTTTCGATTCCTTCAAGCTCGGGTATGTTTTTTCTTCTTTTCTTGTTTCAATTTTTAGTTTAGGTTTAGGGTTTAGGATTTAGGTTTAGAGTTTAAGATTAAGGTTTAATTTTTATGTCTTAGAATTTAGTACCAAAATTTAATTAGAATAGTACCAAAATTAAATTAGACCAATACCAAAATGTAATAGTTTTATTATACCAAAATTAAATTATCCATAGTATGTTTAATTTTAAATTTCTAATTAAAAACTTACAATATTTATATTTGTGCATCATTTATATAATGTTTTTTTGCAAGCCTTATATCTGGTGAAGAGTTGCATCATAGCAGCAACGATGGCCACAATGATGAGCTAAAAGAGGCTCGGGAAAGCCATCCTCAAGCACAATGTATCCGCGGTGTGCGCCTGTGGGTAGAAGTCGCGCCTCAACTCTCTACTCACATGCGCTGGAGTGGGCGGGTGTGATTAGATTGATGACATATCTAATGAGCCAGATATCTACGTCTAGCACGCTGGTGACGAGGCATTATTTTCAGGTGTCAAGAACGCTGAGACCGTAGGTCAGGCGTTCGACCGAGGTGCAGAGGCATTGCGCTGAGCCACATACCCGGTCATGCCTACTCAGGATTCCGAGGTATAGTATTATTTAACATACCTAATTGTGTTTTTTTTTAATTCTTGATTAACTAATTTGTAAGTTACTGTAGGGTGAGGAGGAGGAGCCGCCGTTTTACAACATCTCGATAGATTTTGGAATAGATGGAGATGGACTG
The DNA here is from genome assembly GCA_011114355.1 of Carex littledalei. Lineage (NCBI taxonomy): Eukaryota > Viridiplantae > Streptophyta > Magnoliopsida > Poales > Cyperaceae > Carex > Carex littledalei. Next base: position 17,136,915 of record CM022079.1, read on the forward strand.
TATTATCAGGATTATAGTTTGACTCAGACGTTACCTCCTGCCTATCAGCCGGGGTATGTTCAGACAGAGCCCATCATGGAGTTTCCTTGATCCTGCACACAGCAGACAACATATCCTCCCATGTCGTACCCTTCATTCAATGACCCCATGGCGAGACAAACATTTTTATTCACACAGGGTGAGTCTAGACAAATTACGGTTTTTGGTCTTGGAGTCCAGCAGACATCCGAGATTCAAGAGGTTCATGACGAGGAGGTTCATGAGGACTCGAACGAGTTAGACCACACGCCACCCTCCAAGCGGGGTAGGGGGTTTAAGATTAAGAAGGCGAAGACAATATTTAGTCCAGATCCGTAGGTTTTGTTTTGTTAGATACTATGACTTATTTGTTAGATAATGTGACTTATTTATTTTGTTGTTTTGTTATTTATTTTATTTGTTGCTTTGTTATTTATTTATTTTGTTCATTATATCATTATTTCTTTGTACACAAACGACATTCCAAACGTACGATATTTTTAAAATAAATGACATTTAAAACAAAATAACAATTAAACATAATATATAAAATATATAAAAAAATAAAAAAACCAAACAAATAAATAAAATTTCTGTTAAAAAAATAAAAAATATTGGGTCCACAAGGCCATTGGGCGGCCCCCTGGGGCTGCAGAGGCATTGGACAATCCCCTATCTTTGGGGCCGTAGAGGCATTGGGCGGCCTTGGTGTTTTTGGAATTTTCTAGAAAACATGATTTTTTGGTTTATTTATTTTTGAATATGGTATAAATAAATATTTCGGTTGACCAACCCAATGGACGCTATTCCAGCTAAAGAGACAAAAAAGAAAGAAAAAGCAAGCATCCCCTATTTATATTTAGTACTGCACAAAAGCAGATAAAAAAAAAACACTAGCACAAGTAAGATCCTTTCAGTTTCTACATGCGCAAGGTACTAACCTCCATCTGCTTTCTCTTGTGAGAACCGGAAGCCTCAGAAGCCTTTCTTGCCTCCACTTGGAGACGTGTGACCTCATACCGGTACTCGCTGAGCACATCCTCGGCATCATAAGCGACCTTCTTGAGCTCCTTGAGCCAGAGCTTGACAGAGCGGTCTATGATCTCCCTCTCCTCAGCATCGTACAACGTGGCCTTGATCCGCTCCAGAGTTCGCATCAGCCTCTCAAGATCCTCCTCAACAGCCCGAGCATGCTCCTTTTCTGAGTTATTAGATTTTGACGAAGAGGAAGAAGGAGCCTGTGCTGAGGCTGTAATTGAAGGGAGCAAATTGGTGGCTAGAGAAAGCAGAGAGGTTATCAAATTCACTGCCATTTTGCACGGAACAAAAGTGACTATGCGTATGCTCTGTTCCTTAGATCTGAGTTGTAGAAATGAGAAATGGGTAATGAGCAGCAGAGTCCTCAGATCTGATGAGGGGTAAGCTAGTCAATCCACTTAATATAATTTATTAAGTGGGTGGTTGGTTAACTTGACAAGTGACCCAAAAACAATTTATTATTTTATTACTAAAATAATTTATTTTTGGTAGGTAAGGAAAATTGAATTGGTAAACCAGCCACTCATTGAATCCACCGTAACAAAGAGACATGGACATTTTACAACCGTAAACCAGCCACTAATTGAAGCCACTCATTGAATCCTTTTTTCAGATTTGCATGTAGGTCCCTCCAATATTTTTAAAATTCATTTTTAGTGCAAAATGGTTGTAAAATGTTAGAATTTGTTAGTAATATACCATAATTAGTATAATTTAGCTGTAATTAGTTTTAATTCCTTTTAGGTGCAAATAATTGCAGAAATAATTTTATCTCGAACACACATGAGAAATAATGAATAATCATGGACATAATGTGTTCATAATTAATATTCAGTGATTTAAATTTGTCATTCTGATTCGCTATGTATATTTCATGAGTAAATCATATATAACGCATGCAAAAATTAGAGATATTTAATTTCTTTATTAATTTTTTGTTGTTACGTCTACGATACAATGATTTTAAAGATATATATATTTATGGTGTATAACGCAAGTAAACATTGAATTCTATCTTTTTAACAATTTCTTATTTTGTCTAAGATAAAAAACTTTAAATATATTCAATAAATATTCTACTACAGACAAAATATGGGTTACAATTTAAGAAAATAATTTTTTTTCCAATACCACCAAACTAATACAAAAATAAAATTTTATTCATATCTTCAAGGAGTTTTTTTTCCATTGAAAACCTGTCCTTTGTTCAAATTAAGAGATATGTGCATGCTTAGCTAATTAGTTTTAATGCAAGTTTGAAGTTATTATTGTTGTACGATTTTTCTAAAAATGCACAACACAATATGATATCTTCGATTTGCACTAAGTTGACGTTATTTCTCATTGGACTTCCTGATACTAATAAACTTTTTATATAATTTGAATTTAGAACCAATCTATTTTTATATTATTCATTGATATTGTTTAAAAATTATTGTTTTTATTGACCAATTTTTTTTATGAAAATATGTCATTTTGTATGAGATTTTTTATTTTGTTCTCTTATAATATGTACACGTTGCAATGTAATACTTGCATATTTATGGTGTATAACATATGTAAAAAAAGGTGACATTGAATTCTTTCTTTTTTGAAGAAGACATTAATTGAATTATTTCATATTAATAGTTTCTTATTTTTTCTATGATACAGTCAATAAAAATACAAAAACTTTAAATAGATACAATACATCTTCTACTACAGACAATGTATATCAGTTGAATTATTTACTATAACTATCAAAATATGGGTTACGATTTGTAGGAAGCTATGTAACATGATATATAAAGAAAATTTAGGAAAATAAGTTTAGGAATTTTTTTTTTTCAATACCACCAAACTAATACGGAAATAACATTTTATCCATATATATCTTCAAAGAGTTTTTTTTTTCCATTGAAATCCTGTATTTTGTTCGAATTAAGAGATCTTAGTATGCTCAGCTATGTTTTAAAGCAAGTTTGAAGTTATTTTTGTTGTATAATTTTTCTAAAAGTGCATAACACAATATGATTAATCGAATGGCGTAGAATTACCTGACTTGCATAGAATTTAGTTGGAATATAAATATATATTTAACCTACGGGCATTTTGAAATCCGAAAAAACAAACAAAAAAATAATGGATTGACCATTTTGTTGTTGGACTATTGATTTATTAGTGTGGGCCTCTCTGGGCTGATATGAAAGAAAAGAGAGGTCCAACTAAGTAGACCTAATTAAAGGCACTGGCTGGGCCACTGATAAAGGTCCAATGCACCTCATTCATTTTGACTAAGATCGACAGAGTATAATAAAAAAGACCAAGTAAAAAACAGACGACCATTTAAGATTCAAAATATTTGGCGTGCGATAAACAAAATTAATTTGTGGAAACTTTACTCTTTACTCAAGTAATTGGTTGTATAGATGAACGAATTACCTGAAAGAGAATACAAATTAATTTGATTAGTTCGGTTCGGTCGGGTGCACTAATTAATGTAAAATGTAAATACAATCAGAGCTAAACTTGGAGAGAAACACCGGAAGTCCATGCAAACAATTAGTGTAAAATGTAAATATGCCATGTCTAATTGGAAAGGCAAAAAAAAAAAAGATGGTCCAACCAAATTTACATTTTAGAGAAAAAACATAGGCCTATCCCTTGCCACCCTATCTGAATGAGAGAAATGTCTTCAACTAATCAAACAAATTAATATCACAATCGTTGTCAAACAACAAAAGATCCTGACTTGGTTTTCATAAAAAAAAAAAAAAATATCCTGACTTGTTTATGCATTGCCAAAAATTGAAAAATGCACCATAACTAACGACAAGCATGCTCAAAAGTTGCATTGACCAGAGGTAAACTGAAAAGATATCATAGTTGAAAAGGTAAGAGTAGGGTATTGCGGCCGTACCATACTGTGTTTCGGCTTACCGTGTTTTGGCGTGTCAGGCCGGAACGAGGCCGTGCCGTGCCAACACATCGCAATTTCTCAATGTGTTGTGCCGCACAGTATCAGAGATAAACACAACACGTTTAACGGCATAGTACGGTTAGGTACGACGTGCTTCGACATTCCGTGCCGGTACTTAGATGTACGTGCAGGATTTTTTTAGATCTTGATAATTTGTTACTTTAAAAATGTGTGCTATTGTTAAAATAATCTGTAAAATATCCAAAAGATTTAATTTTTTTTTGTAAATTTTAGTTTTTTCTAAATATTTTGTATTATGTTTTATTTGCTATAATTTGAGAAAATATTACTAATTGAGTAAAAAAATGATTTTTTGGGATATACCATGCTGTATCCGTGTCTAGAAGTGCCGTGTCAGTACTTAGACGTGCCGTGCCGTACCCGTGTCTAGACATGCCGTGTCAGTACTTAGACTTGCTGTGCCGTACCCGTGTCTAGACATGCCGTGTCAGTACTTAGACGTGCCGTGTCACAAGAAAAAGGAAAAAGGAGCAGCACCGTCAGCACATAATCACAGCCAGCCAAGCACAAATGAGCAAGGCCAGCACCAAAACAAGCAAAGCCAGCCCCCAAAATCAGCATAGCCATACCCAGAACAGTCAAGCCGGGAAAATCAACAACCCGCGCGAGACTACTAAATCCTCACAAAATCATATAAAATACACAACAAGCAATCAAACAAGAGGGTGTGCACAAGATTTACCCAAGAGAGGCTCGCAAAGAGGGCTCGATTAGGCCGGTACCAACGCACCAGCAAGCGCCTTGCTTCTCGACCTCCTAAAAATCAGCAAGCACCAGGGGCGAAGGCGGCACCACCAAGAAAGGGGGCGCCTCGCTTCTCGCTTCTCGACGATCCTTCTTCTTCGCGCAGGCGCAGGCGGCAGGCGGAGGCGACGGTCCAGTCCTTTTTTTCTTTTCTTTTCTCGCGTAGTATGACTAGTATCGCGCTGCCTCTGCCTCTGCCTGCCCTGGGTTCTGCTAGCGGAGGGTTAAGAGTATTTTTTTTTTTTTAATTGATCAGGGCTTCTTTGGGTTCTGGGCTCTGGGGCAGGCAAGCCCAACAATTAGGGGTAGGCAAAGCCATAAAAAGGCCCGGTCCAAAAAAAAAAAAATTCCAGCAGTAGGCACTACACTGCCTTCGCCTCTGCTCTCTAGAATCTGCATCGTCTGAGATATCCTCTGAGATATCTCAAATTTTCAGTTCATCTAAAGTCGAACAATTTTTTTTTTATACCTATTCGGAATGCATGAGTTAGTATTATTGTGCATTGAGTTTCGTGCAGAAAAATTTGAAAAGGATCGTGTTCATAGGTTTTGTTCCATCAAAAGGAGTTAAATGAGGGTGTTGAATGTTATTTAGTGAGAGGAAAGTATGTAGAAGGTTCCCATAAGTCTATATAACATGTAAGGTGTTATTTCAATGTAAGTGTGTGGAAAAATATCAATTATGTTATGAAAATTTCTGCTACTTTTCTTCTCTTTACTATTTGTCTCTTCCACTAAAATAAAATATAAAACAAAACAACAAAATGCATAATTAGACCAACCGAGCAGCAGTCTTCAGATCTGATCTGAGTCGCTAAGAATATCCTAATCAGATCAACTTTTTCAGGTATATAATTAATATTAGCAATTTCAAAGTGGCCAACAAGATGGGTGCATGTCTTCAACTTTACCCTTATCGAAATTGTCGCTTAAATATTTTTATTTTTAGTAGGGGTCCCTTATTGTCGTTCAGCAGAGACCTAACTAGGCTAGTGGGTGGTTGGTTGACCTGTGACCCGAGAAACCCGTGACCTAACTAGCCAATTGTTGAATCCACCGTTTAAGAAAGTTGCTTTTAGTATGAAGCTAAATAATTTTCTTTAGAGTGCAAACAATTAATGTAACATACTTTGCATTAAGCACGGACTATAGACGAATGCAACTTTATATATAATTTTGCATATAAAATAAAATAAAATTAACGCTTGTAAATAACATGACCTACGTCCATTGTCTCCAGCAATAAAAAAGATTTAATTTGCCTTCATTTGCTTTTTTCATTAATTCCTATACTACCAACAAAATGTATAATCCGGTGCCACTATCTCATATGTATCTCATAATATTTTGTTTTTCCCCGCTAGCACTCAAATTGAATTTCCACATAATATTATTAAATTATTTAAATTCAATCTAAAGTTCTTGCCTTTTGCGTTTATAAATATCACATAATTACAATAATTTAGATGATTTTGATGTGTACAGCTCCCCTGCTAGCTAGCAGCTATTATCAACTTGATGATGAGTTATCATTGTTCCAAATCACAGGCTTAAAAAAGTTCTTTGGCTTAATTAATACAATTTCAAATCCCAATTATTCACTTATCGGCATTTTATTACACTAATAAAAAGTAACCTATCGACATTTAATTACATGTATATTCCTTGTTATGAGTTTATCCTAGGTTTCTAGAGATAATTTCAATGCGGGAGGGACATAAATGAGAGGCAAAGTTATCTTCAAAAATTAGAGACGAAGGTCTTCAATTGATGAAATAGAGTTAAGCAAACGTAGGAAAACGTACAGCACCAAGTTCAAAACTAACGTACTCCGAATTAATAAAATGAAATGGGAAGAGAAAGGTTTTTCAAATAAGTATATTTATCATCTAGAACTACACTTATTACTCTTAAAATATAAATTGAATCTACTAATATAATCTTCTACTACAAAACAGTGTTTGGAAACTGACTGAAATCATACACTGTTTTTTCTTTTTTAAGGAAAAACTGTGTATGAAGGTACAACCGTACACGATTTATTAGTAAGAAATCATGTATGAATGTTGTGACCACGCGTACACGGTTTCGTTTTAATTGACCGTGTGTGTATGGCTGAGCTCATTTTCGCACGAGCACCTCCTCCATTTATACATTGTTTATTTGAAATTTTCTCGCGTCTGTGTATAACATGCCGTGCATGATTAATGTTTTTGTGTTACTTGAAGTTGTTTAACCAAAGTTCACTTGAGAAATATATTACAAACAATATAGTTTGCCAATCTATAATAAAATATTGTTTTGCAAGTGTGTCATTGCAAATACAATTTTTTTTTTTTTTTTTACGAATGCCTGTTTAGGATACAGGGCAGATTTAGTGGTTTTTTATAGGGTAAATGTGAAATGTAAAAAGAGCTTAGCATTTCCTGGTGTGGCTTTAATTCGAATTGTCAAATTTATGTTTTTCCTTTTTTTTTTTAGGGAGAATAATGCCGGTAGGCTTGAAAATGAAAAACAGTGATTACAGTGTTTGATAGCATACACCAATTTTTACAGAAATCATACACTCAGCCTATATATATCATATTACATGAGGCATAAACTCAACCACCGTAAAAAAGAAAACATTGTGTAAAGCATTGTCAAATTTTATGTTGTTAAGAACAAAACGCCAGTCACATGGAGGCTGTCAGTCTTTTCACATGGAGGGCAGACTCCCTTTTCACACATGGAGGCTGTCAGTTTCCTCTATGATGTGCTGAATTCCTATCCTCTGCATTAACTCAAAAATAAATCTTTTGAGTTAATGAATCTCAACCGTCTGATCTGTTTTAAGATTCGTGAGGACTAAATCTGCATTAATATTGAAAAGCCTCCTATATTATAGACAGAAACCAGATTGACTCCGTTTAAAATCAGACAGTTGAGATTCATTAACTCAAAAGATTCTCTTTTGAGTTAATGCAGAGGATACGCGTTCTGCTATGCTAGCAATGGAGTCAAGAGGTATTGTACACAGAATAATCATATTTACTTGTGTTATATACCATTTACTCTTAAATCACTTAATATTAATTATGAACACATTATGTCCATGAATAATTATAATTTCTCATGTTCATATCATTGAACATCGGAAGACACATCAAAATCATCTAAATTATTGCCATTGTATGATATTTATAAACGGAAAAGGCAAGCACTTTAGATTGAATTTAATGATTTAATAACATTATTTGGAATTTCAATTTGAGATAGTGGCACCGGATTATACATTTTGTTAGTAGTCTAGGAATGAATGAAAAAAAAACGAAGGCAAATTAAATATTATTATCATTTTATTTTTTAAGTGTAAAGTATATATAAATTTTAAATTTGTATATTTTCCTGGTTAACACAAAGTACGCTTCATATAAACTTGTAAACGAGTTCGAGCTAAATTTATTTCTGCAATTGTTTGCACTCTAAAAAATATAATAATTACCTTCGTACTAAAAGCAACTATTTTTTACGGTGGATTCAACCAATGGCTGGTTTGCCAATTCCTTCAATTTAACCGACCACCCACTAGACTATAGAAATCAAATAATACAAAAAAATACAGCGTTTCTCGGGTTACGGGTCAAGTTAAATAAATAAACCAGCCACTAGACTAGTTACGATAAAGGAGCGCTTAATGAATATATTAAGCGGCGATATCGATAATGGAGCGCTTCCCACTGTGTTATCCTACGAATATTAATTCAGAAATCAGAAACCACTGGGAATTTAGAAATGTTGTTTATTATATACTATAGCCTATCCCTCAGATCTGAGGACTCATAAATTTTGAAAAAAAAAAATTAGGGATCATCTTAAAAGAAAGGTCCGAATCTGGAGCGCTGGACTCCATTTGTCCTTCCAATTAGCTACACAAACCGCATTAGTTCAAATAACATCATTCTACACACAACAAATGCACAAAACAAAATATGTACCATGTTTTTTTAACTTTCATTTGTACTAATTGTTTTTTTAACTTCGGAAAAGAAAAAACAAACTTGTTCTTTTATTTTTCCAAAAAGGACTAAATTAGTTCTTCCATGAAATTTATTTGCTCACCTTGATTATTTTATTTGACACAGAAATTTCTGATCTACCACTTGATTTGCAGTTCACAATATTGATATAATCCAAGTTTATACCATTCAATAAAACATTGATCAGCAATATTGTAATCAATTTATACTTTGAAAATGAGCACATTATAAACTACAATATATATATCACATAATATAATAACTAGCACATCAAAACTCACTTTGATTTAATTTTTGGAATTTGATTATAGTCCCCAGCAAAAATCCTCCAAAAATCTCCCAACTCTAACTACTTTTGACCGGAAACACCTTCTAGAAGGTTGTCAGTGAATTTAGAGTTGACGCGTGCAAGTATTGATACATATGCATGCAAGTGTTGATATATAACATATCAAGTATTCATACCTAACATATCTAATATTTCTAAAGACCGGATATATCACTCTATATGAAAATTGTGCAGTTGGCGCTAATTGGGCTTTAATTTGATTTGGAATCTTCCATAAATACTTTGTATCAAAAATACACTAGTTAGTGTAAAATATTAACAAATTCTTTGATTTAAAATTTTCACCATGCCCAAAGAAATATCAAGTATTTATATATAGCATATCAAGTATTTGTACATAGCATATCAAACATATATATCTAACATATAAGTATTTATACCTATATATTTTACATGAAGCCATATACTTAAACTTTTATGTCTAAGTACTTAAGCTTTCAAGTATCTAACATAGCATATTAAGTCTTTATACATTGCATATCAAGAAAAAGAAAAAGAAAAACAACGGATCAAATAGAACCCAAAAGTACTTCAATATGCATCTCACTAAAAAGAGAAAATCAAACACAAAAAGTTCATTGTTTTAGTTCTGCAAAATCCTCGATCACAGATTGTCAAAAATAATAAATATTTTATTTGTAATGTAAGTGTTGATATCTAATAAATAGAAAATAGAAGTTGAACTTGGTAAAAAAGAAAACTTACGGAAGTTCAAAAAATAAAAGTGAGTTGAGGATTTTGGAGGAACTGAAGACAGTGGACCTGATAATTTCTCATAATTTTTTTTTTGCGCTCTTGATCTATATCCACGTTGCAAATAGAAAATTCCACATTGATCAGCAAAAATCAAATGTAAGGACTACTTTATTTTTTTTTAAGCTTAAAAGAGACTAATTAATTTGATTTCTTTTAGAAAGTTCAAGAACAGAGAAAAAAAGTAAACAGGAAAGTAAAACAGGTGAGATAAAAGAGAGAGAGAGAGAGAGAGATCAGCCAAGCAAATTGGAATAAATGACACATTTAGGCTAATAAGTACTAAGAGCTAGCCTCTTCAACTGGAGATAAGGTAACAATAACATGGTTTTCCTTTCAAAGTCTAGGAGGCGGTTTGGAAATTAACCAATAAAATTTAATTTACGTAATTAAAATTTCAAATCAAAGAAATAACTTAGTTATTTTTTACTAATCCTTAGATCCGTCCTTGATCCTATTGCGCATTTGACTTCATAAGTTAAAAGTCCGCCTCTACACATGTCTCTTGATTTGTAATTATACATTAATTATAGTGTTACATTATTCTAACTAATCGTGTATGAAACAATATCTTATTTTTCTCAATAATGTTAATTATATAATTTTAACTACGTACCTTCCTAATAATATTATTCACTCGTATATTTATTTTGATTTACAATTAAACATCTTTATTTTAGCGCTAATTCATAATTTACGAGCCTAGGCTAGGTGACAGAAGCGCACCCAATCACAACTAAAGTAATTATTTTTTTGTGTGGAAAAGGTCTACCGGTGGTTGCTTGGAGACAGCAATCATAAATTTTTAACAGGTTATTTTTACTGTAAAAAATTTAAAATTATGTATTGTTTCTCAAAAGAAAATTTATTATCATATTTATCCTTACAAATTACCAAAACACACAAATTTACCCAAAATTTATAAATTACTCATTTTAATCTTTACTAAAAAAATAAAATATGTACTTTGTATAAGAGAAATGTTCAGTCTTCTAATTAGTCGGTTGTGAGGTGAAATATATTATCCACACAAGTGTATCGTAATTGGCACTGTGTACGTGCATTCCAATGCATGCATGTATTCACACCATACTAGAAGAATTTCTGGAAACATTTAATATTAGCTTCTGAATATTTAATGACAGTAACTACTCTCTCAGGGTATGTTTGGTTGCAAAACAAGAATAGCTATAATAGCTAAATAAAGAATAGCTATTGTTTATCTTATTAGAATAGTCAAATCTCAAAACCCTTACGAATAGCCTATTCTAATAAGACCTAAAGTATGGATTCATTACTGTACTTATTCTAACCCAACCAAACACTTAATAGGCTATTCCGAATAGCCTAACTCCAAGAATAGCCTATTCTCAATCCAATCAAACATACCCTCAAAGTGTATTAAATATAGAGTTTTAGATAGCTAGCCATAGCTATGCTATAGTTTTTTCGAAACTTAAAAGTTATGACACTATTAACCGCTTTTTTTTTATCAGAGTTTTAAATAGTTAGTTATAGTTGCGTTATTATTTTTTTAATTTAAAAGCGATAACGTGATAACCGCTATTTAGAACCTTAATATTACTCAATTTCTCCAAAAAAAATAGAGCAACTGCTCTCTCAAACTCATTTTCTTTGTTAACCTCCTTTTACATTATTTTATGAATAAATATTATTTTATGAATGCTTCCAAGGAGACCGGTCCCAGAAATGTTAACCTCCTTTTACATTACACATGAATATCTATAAAATACCCAGAAATTTTCAAGCAAGGTTAAACACTTAAATATGGTTATACATCTTATATACATTTTGCTCAATTTTCAGGTATTTTAATGATATATCGACATTTTAGACTTCGATAAAAAATATAAGAATGTGAGGCACAAATGAAACATGAAAGACATGAGGCATTTTAACTCTTATATTATCCATAAAAATATAAAACGATCTATAATTAAAAGAAACTAGTATGGTTTGATTTTAGATATTGATTTCCAAAGCAAGAAAAACGAAGTCATTATTTGCAATTTTAGTCATGTAATTAAATATGAAAAGTCCCTCAAAATGGATTATTTGGAAAAATAGCAAAAGTATAAAGTATATTTTGATATACTTCTGTTTATTTTACTCATAGAAAATAAGGAAATTAATTAAGAATCATGGGGAATTATTTTATTATTTTGTGTTGGCTCTACGTGAGAAATTTTGGAGAATTTATATAAAGTTTACATTTATTTATAAGTGTCACCTTTCCTGAAAGTTTGAATCACAGAAAAATGTCATCTTTTTTGTACAGAATTGAGAGTCATCATGCTTAAAGAGATCGTATTTTACGAGTGGAAATTGAATAATTATTTTTTATCATTTGTTCAAACAGAAGTAAGAAATATCTACTTTGCTTGTGAAACTGGTTTTTTACTTTTTGGTAACAAAATATCCACTAATAATTATGATTATAATAAAATTACTTTTTTAATTCCTAACTTTTATTAGTCCATCGATTTGTGGACATTCTCCTAAAAAATATTTGTGGCGCTCCCATGCATTGCTAAGGGATTCTCCATCCATCTGTCTGAAACTGGTGATTTTTGCCCGACAATCGATGGTCATTCTAGGTGGAAAGTACTTTGCAAGAAAAGCATTAGTCAATTGGGTCCAGTTTGTGATTCGAGATCCAATGACTCTAACCATGCTTTCGGCCTTGGTCCAAGCGAGAAGGGAAATAGGCAAAGATGGATGACGTCTTGGTCTAACTCATTCACTTGAATTGAGTCGCTTATGGTTCGGAAATTTGAGAGATGTATCCGAGGATTCTCTCCCAGCTGGCCTTCGAATCTATCCCTCTACACGTAGCTTGATGCTACTGTGATTGTTGTCCCCAATTGACATAGAGTAGTCTTTAAGCGGTCTCGTCTCTTCTTCATCATGTTCCGCTTGATTCTGCAGATTATGATTGCTGCCATGATGCGGCGGCGGCAGTGGATAGTTGTGTGGTGGATCATCTTGCAGTACCTCGGGAGGATTACTCATGTTGATTGAACTTGAATTAACTTCCTCCTCGATGATTTTCTTCCTTTTGTGTTTCGCCTTAGATGATGAGGGTATTGGTTGCGGCACTTTCTTGTTTGAGTTGAGAGTTGTACGAGATCTAGGGAATCCCGCTAGTGTATGCACCTGAAACAAAGATACTTAATTAATATATATTTCTAAAAACAGAAAATTAAAGATACTGAAATAAAAAACTAAGTTAAGTATATTTTATTTCTTGATTTCTCTGAAAATTAAACTAATTAAAAGTATACTACTACTAATATTTTGGAATTTTTTTGGAGTTTTTAATTTAAAGTAAATAATAGAAAATAAAATTTCTAAATTAAAGACCTAGATTCAACTAATGAATTTAGACATCTTAATGACAATGTAAAAATTCGCAAGAATTTTCACACTATCTCTGGCAACGGCGTTAAAATTCGGCAATCGGTATTGCCAATAACCCGGTGCAGCATGATAGAACCAAGCACATTTAGATTGATAGATTTTTCATCAAGATAAAGCTAAATAATGGACTACTGAAGCTAAGTCATGTTCCAATTGAGAATCAAGTGGCGTATTTCCTCACAAAGGATCTTAGCTCTTTAGGTCTCTCTAGATTATGTGACAATATAGACCTAATGGATATCTTTCGCTTATTTTGAGAGGGAGTGTTGAGAAACAAAGTTGTATCAAGGGTACTTTAGTAAAAAAAGTAATTATAGAATAGATGAGGGATCTCTATGTAATATGTGCACCCTAGGTAACCCAATTGGGGAATTAATGAAATCAAGTTTCACAAATCAATTGTTTTTAGTATGAGGTGTTGCATACCAACACATCGTCTGTACTGATATGAATTGATGCATTGACTTGTAGTCTCCTACGAGCATGCTTGTTTAATACATAATTAATATAGTCCCTCCTTTTCTACCCCCTGTCTCTCTCTCGAATTGAGAATCTCCATCCAATTCTTTCTTCAAGTTAAGGCTCCCCTTCAGAGTGTTAACCATGAGCTCGCTTGCCAAAATCGGGTCTGGTCTGGGTCTGGCAGAGAAGCTAGTGGATAAAGGCGTCTCTATCCTTCAGAGTGAGGTGACCCGCTACCGTAAGGTAGAAGAAGAGCTAGGGCGACTTAGACGTACATCAGATCGCATCAACTCCCTCCTAACCGATGCTGAAGAGCGGCGCTACATCGAGGATAAGTCGGTCATGGATTGGCCCAGTGATCTCAAGTCGGTGTCCTTTGACACAGACGACCTCCTCGACGAGTACCAGACAGCCATCAACGTCCACAATGTAGAGCCCTCGCGCAAGAGGAAAAGGAATCAGTTCGAGCTCCCATCCATTAGCCCTGAATGGGGCCCGCTTCAGCGCAGGAGGTTTTCATCTGAGATTGATAAAATTGACAATAGGCTGGATGAGATTCGGAGGAGTCGAAAGAATCTGAGGCTGAATGGGGAGGATGGGGAAAGGAGGGGGTCCTCTCATCTGCGTGCCCGGCCTTTCCAAACTGGCCCATGTCATGACCAGGCAAGCATAATCGGCCGAGAAAATGATAAAAATGAAGTTGTGAACTTGTTGATAACCGGTCAGACATCAGCAAGTGCCTCGAGGTCAACAATTACTGTTGTTCTTATTCATGGCGCAGCTGGGATTGGGAAAACCACGCTTGCTCGAATGGTTTATAATGATCCGAGATTAAATTGTTTTAATATCAAAGCATGGGTGTGTTTGACAGAAAGGTGTGATGTGAGCACTGCTATGAAGAAGATCTATGAAAAGATGACCGGGCAAAGGTGTGATTCTGGCGACTTTGGCAGGCTGCAGGACAGACTTGGGTATATCCTCTATTCTAATATATATTTTATATTTTGTGTGTGAAATATTATACAACGGCCATCGATTTGCGTGTTTAGGCATTCAACAAATTAAAAGAAGAGAGAAAGAAACAATGTCCAAACTCCAAACTTGGTTTATAAATAGAATGATCCATAAATGTCAGTCAGGCATGTCATCAATAAGCAGGAACTAGGAAGATACACATATTACTGTTATCAAAACAAGGTTCTGAACTTCTGATTCTGCATGTATCTGGAATAAAGTTGATGCAAGTAATCAGGCTGTTTTGCCTGTTTTTCCATTGGCTGGTCAACACTCACCTAAGGCTTAATTTATTATTTGTAGCCTCATATGAGCTGTAACATAAAAAAAAATGTATAACACTACACCCAATACTAATGAATTCCTTATTGACCAAATTTTCATTCCCATTTAGGGAGTATCTCCAGACACGTGAAAACAACAACAAGTTTTTGCTAGTAATTGATAATTTTTGGGCCGCTGATTTGCATTTCGGGGATATGCTGCGAGTCCTTTTGCTTGCCGGGGGAGATGGAAGCAAGTTTCTAATCACAACACGCAATGAAAAAACCTGCCATTATTTGCCAGGAGTAATCGAACGACCCAGCTTAAAAGATCTAGGTGAGGAAGAATGCTGGGAGTTAATCCAGTCCCTTGCTCTCCCACAAAGTAGCATCAATCATGATCATGAGAAGTTGGTGATTGGAAAAGAAATTGCGAGAAGGTGCTATGGATCTCCCATGGCAGCCAAGGCTCTAGGGGCAGTATTAAATGGGAGAAGTGATGAAGAGTGGTCCGATGTGCTGAGCGATATGCGACCCCTCAAAGATGACATTAATGGGGCTGTTCATGCTAGCTTAAAGATAAGCTACCATGACTTAAAGTATCACCTGAAAAAATGCTTTGCTTACTGCTCGATATTTCCTAACGGTTATGTGTTTGAGAGGGATCAGGTGATTAGATATTGGATAGCAGAAGGGCTGATTGAACCAGATGGGAATCGCCGGCTAGAGGCAGTTGGTACCAAGTACTTTGATGAGCTGATATGGAGGTCATTCTTTGAGAAAATAACTATTGGTACTGAAGGTCAGAATGCCAAGCTCTTCTCTGGTCAGGTAGAGCGGTACAGAATGCCAAGCCTGATGCTCGATCTAGCAATGGAGGTTTCAAAATATGAATTTCGCAGCTTCGAGTCTGGTAAACCTCTACCTAAGGGTAATCATGGTAACTCAGATCAGGCTCGCTATGCTTCTTTTTTGCAACCAGAGAATACCAATACCGTGAAACTAGAGTGCCTAGAGCCTTACTCAAACTTGAGAACCTTGAAATTCTGTCATGAACTGAATGATGTGGTGGGGTTGTTGAATTCCATACAAGCACCCTTTTTCCGTAAGTTTATGCATTTACGGGTTCTAGATATGAGCAACAGTGATCTCAAACTGGTACCAGATTCGGTCGGTGAGTTAATTCACCTGAGGTTCCTTGGTCTTTCAAATACTCAAATTACTACCCTACCTGAGAATATTTGTGACCTCTTCAATCTTCAAACCCTCGAGCTTAAGGGATGTTTGAAGCTTGAAAAATTACCAGAAGGGTTGCGCTGGTTGATTAACTTGCGGCATCTCGACTTTCATCTTGATTGGGAGGTGATAACCGATTCAACTGAAGTGGCACTGCCGCAAGGATTTGATGATTTGGAACAACTTCAAACACTCTCTAGGTTCAATGTGACCTCTGCCAATGGTCCGTGCAACATTAGTGAGTTAAATAAATTGAATCTTAGAGGAGATCTTTGCATACTGAACTTAGAGAAGGTGCCAACCGGGCAAGCCATATATGCAAACTTGAAAGGAAAGCTTATTGAAAAGCTAATGCTGAGGTGGCAGAGTTCGGTGCTCAATGATCAACTGTTTCAGCAACAAAGTGAAGATGTAATCAAATCCCTGGAGCCACATCACGGGCTTAGGTGTCTATGGATTGTAAACTATCCAGGTAACAACTTTCCGAATTGGTTGGGTGATCCAGTTTTTTCGAAGCTAGAGACAA
The DNA here is from genome assembly GCA_011114355.1 of Carex littledalei. Taxonomy (NCBI): domain Eukaryota; kingdom Viridiplantae; phylum Streptophyta; class Magnoliopsida; order Poales; family Cyperaceae; genus Carex; species Carex littledalei. The sequence continues at coordinate 17,153,758 of CM022079.1, forward strand.
TTCAAATCTCTACCTGCAACAATTTCAACTTTCTCCCTCTTTTGGGGCAGTTGCGATGTCTCAAGAATCTCCTAATAGGCAATTTACCCGTGGATACTATTTCTATGCCTGGAGGGTTTCCATCTCTGGAGCATCTAAAATTGTTAAATTTGAGTTCTCTTAAGAGTTTATGCCTTGAAAATGAGATTCCCAAACTCATACAAATCTATATTTCTGACTGTCCTAACTTGAATCGGTTAGTTTATCACGAGGATCTCCATTATAAATTTCAAATAGAGAACTGCCCAAAGTTGTCAATTTGGGAGTAGAAGAACCTGTAGGTTGGATTAGCCAAGTGCAATTGAACTGTTTTGAATTTGTATTCTTTTTAGCTTTTTGTTTCTATCTTTGTAATGACTCGAACATTATTGATTTGGATACCAAAATGATTTCACGCTCCTCGGTCTTACCATGAATTTTGTTTTGTTTTTATATCTTAATGCGTGCTTGCATGTATATAACTTTTAATTGAAATACAACAAAAAAAACTCTAGATCTGATACTTTATATATTTCTATGAATAATATCTAACAAAAAGTAGTATAAAATAGATAACTTGGTAAATGAGTACAAAATCGAAAATTAGAAAAAAAAAATTTAATCAGAAACTGCTCTTCCCTTTGTTTTTTTTAGGCTGAAAAATCCGGGTTTTGTCTATAGAGATAATTGTTGCAGATCTCCTCACAAGCTTTCGGAAAAATAGTTATATGCTGAAATCGGACACTTGAGCGCTGATATAGGCTCGTTTCAAGTTTCTTTGACACCCCTTCTCGGTGAAGATATCGTCTCTCTTGCCATATCCCTCGCCCTAGCCTCATCTGTTTATGAGATATGTCTCAGATAAATACATGTACAACCTACAGGTCTTACTCAATTTTTTAATTGAACCAACGTAGTGATTCTGTTTTGTTTTGTCATTTAGTCAGGTTTTATATTTTGAGGTTGATATTAATAATTAAAAAAATTAATTGATGAATAATTTTACTTCTCAAATACTCCTAGAGATTGGAGCATTTTTTTAAAAAAAAATATCGAGGACATTTTTCTAATTTATTATTTAATTGATGATATTAATAAAAAAAATTGGCTCCCAAGTCAAGCTATGTGGTTATCGGTGTGCGTTTTAAAGCTGTTACGCCATTGCCAGCAGCTCAGATGTAGGGACATCAGTAGAAACAATTTTGTAAATTAAATATTTTCTCAACGCCGTTCCGATTTTAAATAAATTATCTTGCTAGCTTGGCCCAATGACGCACAGTAATCGACACCAAGTATTATAAAATTGCAGAATATTAGGTATAGAAGATTTGTTTTTTTAAGGAAAAATAGAGATCTAGTTCATATTCGATTGATAATTGCAGTTACAAAAGTTTTGTAGTTGTAAAATTAAAGAAAATACAAGACGCTCAAACAAACTTGAGCTAAAGTAAGATAAGTTAAAAGTAAAAGCACATAGAAATAGAAATCTAAAATAAAAGGGAAATATTAAATATAAGGAAACAAAAATGCTGTAAGGTAAAGAAGATTTGTTTGTAGCAGCTATTTTATATTCGATTCTAGAAAAAGTAGGGTACCGAACACGCTTATGAAATTATTTCATTTTGTCATGTATTAATTGACCAATAATTATCTCTATAGGGATGTTATCTTTACTTAGATTTACATACAGTGCTTTAGGTTTCATGTGGTATTTTGCTATTACGGACTTTTGGTGGATGATGTAGCGTCGGGCTTGTTTTGGCTCGGTGGCCGAGTGTCATAGTGGTTTTCTTAATTGAGCGTTAGATCTCCTCTAATTGTAATTTAACTCTTGTTTCATGGAAATGAAATGGGCATCTTGTATGCCTTTTATCAAAAAAAAAATTGACCAATAATTATTACGAAGTTGTTTGTCAAGTGTGTTGGCAATGAATTGTAGCGTTCAAGAAAAATAAGAAGTTATTTCATTTTTCTCTGTAGATTTGTGTAAAAAATGAGAAATGAATACTTTAGGTGTTTATTATTTCAGGGCTCCGTACATTAGTCAGTGTTTATTATTTCAGGTTTCCATTTTTCTTTTCTTTTATTTTTTAACGAGAGTGGATGGATACTTTAGGTGGAGGAATTCATATCACCGACGGTACCGTAATAGGAAATATTTTACAATTACTTGATCTGGACCATTCTTTTTAACTTGGCACGAATCTCAAAGCCCAATAATACTGCCCCCTCAGTCAGCCCGAATTCCAAACCGGCTGAGAGTTAATCTCAACCGTAAATAGCTAATTGTAAAAGGGAATCTTTTACGGTACCGTCGAGGATATGGATTCTAGGTGGAGTGGGGTCAGTAATTATTACCTTGTCGAAAGCTCTGTGTAGTCGTGAAAATGAGGAAAAAGACTTGACAGGAGAGTAATCAATGTGTAAGAGAAATTGTAAGAGTCACATGCATTAGTACTGTAAGAGTCAATGCTTATTTAACGATAGTGGATTACTTTCGGTGGAGTGGGGTCAATGCTTATTTAACGATAGTGGATTACTTTTGGTGCTTTCCTTTTGGAGAAATTGTAAGAGTCACATGCATTGGTACTGTAGCCTGCCACTACTATTCATTCAAGTATGTGTACAGAAATGAACTAGGATTATTGAAGGAAACTGCAATAATTGAAGATTTTGTCAAGGGAAATACTTTTACATCAATAATCTCCACTATAATTTGTGTTACCATTAGAGATTTGCCTTGATGTACTAATTAACGACTGTACCGAAAGTTTCTCTTTCAGTTGAAGAGGGCACATAATTAGCATTTCACAAGCCAATAGATTATAAAGCCAGACTTTACAATATATTAACTGAGTATTCCAAAAAAACAATTAACACCACAGACCCATCACCTGAAAGATATGCATTGCAGTTGCAGGCTGTTGTAAAATAAATTAATATGGGCTTCTCTGGGCTAATTATATGAAAGATGAGTAAATGTTCTGTGGGCCTTGATGGCCACCTATTGGGCTGCTCTCAGTCGGCTTCATCACTTAATTAGCTGTCTGATTTAAAGGGCTGTGTTGTTGACAGCATGATCCATAACATTTTAGAATTTTTTTTTTTTGCTTCTATAACAATTTAAATCAATTAGATGGAGGAAAAGATATATCTAACTGTTTTATTTTAATAGCTATTTAGATTTTAATTTCAATAAAGAATTAAAAATAGAGACATTGAAAGCCTCTTGTGTAATAAAATAGATTTTTATTAATTTATTACTTTAGTGAAATATATTTCCTTGTTACTCTATTTGTTATGGAAAAAAGATGTAAAATAGCGTTAGTGATAATCATTAAAAATGTTTGAATTTGGTTTAAAAATAGTGGTGACCATTTCAAAATCAATGTTTGATACTTATATGTCAGATATATATGTTTGATATGCTATGTACAAATACTTGATATGTTAAATACAAATACTTATATGTTAGATATATATGTTTGATGTGCTATGTTCAAATACTTGATATTTCTTTAGGCATGTGATATATATTTTTAAATCAATGAATTTGTTAATATTTTACACTAACCAGTCTACATTTGATACATAGTATTTATTGAAGATTCCAAATGAAATTAAAGCCCAATTAGAGTGCACAATTTTAATATAGAGTGATATATCCAGTCTTTAAAAATATTAGATATGTTAGGTATATGTTATATCAATGTTTTAATAGCGATAATAGCGGCATGGCGGGAAGACAAAAAAAAAGCTATTGCGAATAGCGTAGCTATAGCGGAAGCTATCATACATAGTGTTTTTTTCTTTTCAAAATTTATATTTTATATTTCTACTAATTATCAACATTATCAATTAGAGAATTGGGCTAGCAATCAAATGATAACTAATTTAAGTCTATACTTTTTTCAATAATGCAAATAAGAAGAAAAAAAAGGATCTACAAGGTAACATTATTTAACAGTTCATACTTGATAGTATTACAGATTATAATAGACAAAGAGCAATTAATTTTACAAGTGAAATGAAGTAAGTATACTTATTTGAACATTTTATATATTATAATAATCAAAATTAGCTTTCAATTGAAACGAACGGAAATTTTTTTACAAGTGAATACTAGACAAAGAGCAAGCAAAAGAAATATTTAAACATTTTCTGATATAGAATGAGAGACTAAATCACAAATAGGAACATAAACACATAGTTTGGTTTAGAATACTTATCATAGCAAACAATGTAGCATCTTAAATAAGAACAAAAGCCCATGTAAATCGCAAAAAAAAAGCTCGTGTAGCAAATGAAACGGAGGCTGTTGAGACAGGTAATTTTGGTGCCATATGGTTTCAGTTTTCGTTTTTATACAATTCATGTTGTTCTTTGGTTGGTACCTAACTACCTATGCTGCACAGATACAGATTCTAGTATAGTATCTAATCTACAATCAAAAGATGCAATACGTTTAATATGATGTTCATTTTATTAATTTTGAAACATAGGAAAGTTCAACTGCAAGATTAAAAAAAAAAGCACATTTTTATTAAATTGGAGCACCTTTGTCAGTTGTAAAGGACAACCAGTTTGCACTTCCTAATAGTTAAAATGAAAAAGGAGTACTGGTCAACTATACGTGGGTCTCACAGCCAATCTGGGTAGTATAGGTTGTACCAAAATGTACCAAAAAGTATTCCTGCAGTTGATTCTAGGCTGCAGTTAGCTTTGTTTTGTACCAAGTTGTATTAAATAGTATTCCTGCAGTTGCTTCCTTTTCCTTTTGTATGGTGTTTCGACTGTTCATAGTCAAGTTTAATGGGTAATGACATGTTTCCCTATACCTCAACGGGTTCTCTGTTTTCTGGATCGGGATTTATTTGTCAAGCATGCCCTCTGTTGGAAGCAATGTATGATAAAAATTCTCAATAATCTATCATTTCTTCTGAATTATTTATTAATGTTACAGCCAAGGAATGGACACGTCTATATGCGACTGGAGCTTAGGTACAATGGGTGGATTAGGAAAAAAATATTTGTCATGAATGGTATATATGCTTTATTCAACCTTATTTAAGAATCAGTGGTTAGTAGATTTGGGGTGGGGGCTTATGGATGTCTTAATAGTGATTTTTATGTTGCCTGTTTGTGTGTGTAAATGTATAAAAGGAATAGCAGATTAATCATACTTATTCAAGATAAGAATTATGTGATTGTTTTTAGAGAGTACGATTTAATTTTGAAATTAGTGGGTGTTTTGTCTGGTTTTATGGGTTAGTATCTTCGCTGAAGTACTTGTTTCAACTTTGCTCCTAGGTTTGTGGTATTGATTTTTGATACTATTGATGCAAGGAATTTTTTTAGTAGAACTAGGGTATTCTTAAGTTCACCAACTCTCTTTGTGAATTCAAACTCAAAAATCTATCGGATTGGTTGCAAATGATGAATCTGAAACGTTTCGGATTCGTCATTTGAAGTCAATCTCATAGCTTTTAAAGTTGAATTCACAAAAAAGCTTAGTGAACTTAGAAACACCATAGTTACTCGTATTTTTTTAATGTTTTTTGTTGTTGTTGTTGTTTTTATTAATACTCCTATTTTCCCCTAATAGATGTTTGTGATTTAAAGTGAGCATAAGATTTGTGCTTTTAATAATTTTTTTTCTTTTCTTGGAAGTAAAACATTTTATCTGGAATCAAATTTCAATTGGTAAAGTACAAACATCTCAGAAAAAGTACAAACATCATAGACTAACAAGTAAGATTTGATTCATGATCCGTGCGGGCAGCCTCAATATTCGTGCAGATCAAGCAGTTGGGTCATACAAAAATATTACATTCAATCCGAAGTGGTTGCTTTTTTGCGTTTATAAATATCATATCATTATAATATATATGGTTAAGATGATTTTCATGTGTCTTCAGATGTTCAATAAAATGAGAAATAATTACTATTCATGGTCATAATGTGTTCATAATTAATATTCAGTGATTTAAATTTGTCACTCTAATTCGCTATTTAATTTCATGAGTACATGGTATATGACGCAGTAAATATGAAAGGCCCGAGGCCCAAATTAAGCCCGTATTGTAACTCTGCTTCTCCTGTTTCCTTTTTTTTTCTACTTTGCGAAAGAAGTCGACGAGAGGGTTTAAGAGAGAGAGAGAGGGAGAGCGAGAGGGAGAGGGATATCATGCCTCTGTACGATTGCATGCTATTGGTGAAGCCGAAAGTGAAGAAGGAGGACGTGATGCAGCTGATGGCACGTGTCGGCCGGGGGGTTTTCCAGAGGAATGGCGTCATCACCGAGCTCAAATCCTTCGGCAAGGTTCCTCTTGCGTATGGGATCAAGAAGCTGGACGGGAGGCATTTCGAGGTTAATTTTATATTTTTTATTAAATAGTTGATTTTGTTTTGTGTGGTGGGTGAATAGAATCCTGTGCTCACCATCTGTTTGATGAAATGCTCCATGAGAACTGATTGGTAGAGATAGTTAATAGTTATCATTAGAACTGATTGCGGAAGTTTCTTCTTAATTGTTAGGTTTTCTAGCAAGGAGAGCTTAAATGCCCCAATAATTATGCCCCAATCCTCTCCCAAAATTTGAACAACACATCTAATTTTAGATTAGATGTTCAGATTGTCTTTCGTCCGACTTTTCATTTCCAAACTTGATTATGGGTTGATTTCAAACACGAAAGGAAATAATATCAGATATATGCCCCTCCAATTACCTAGAAATTTGGTATACATGTGCGGTGTTGGGGTCGGGGTCGGGGTCGGTGTCAGAAAGGACAGGAGGGTCGACGGGGATAGGGGCGCGAGGCGCGCAGAAGGGGTGCAGCTTCCGCCCGAAAGAGTCTAGAGAGGGTGGAGCTACGCCGAGAGAGAGGGAGGCAGATCTTCGATTGTTCCTCTTCAATTTTATCGCACAAAAGGGAGAAAGAGTGGAACTGGATGGTACTGGAAAGGGAGAGAAGAGAACTGTCGGACTGGAGAGCAAATTTAGAGGTTTAATTCGGATCCAGCATTCTGATCTGCACGGATCTTAATGGGAATGAAAGGGTGCATGATTTGGGAGAGGATTGGGGCATAAATGGTTGGGGCATTTGAGCCCTCCTCATCTTTAGCTCATGCCAAGCATAATTAGTAAACATTAGATGTTCAATTCTCCTTAACCATTGCAAAATATACATGTTCCATTTAAATATTTTATAACCTTCAAGGATTAATAAAATAGTGATCGGATGATTTTCACTTGTGTTTATTGTTAGCTTCTTCATGGTGGATACCAATACTGTACTGTTCAGGTACTGCAATAATACTTCATAGGTCAGAACTTTGAATTGTGCAGTACAATTTTGGTTTCTGGTTTAACTGTTAGTTCAGGTGATACTTTAGATAATAATGAAACTTAAATACTCTCAAAACCCTAAGCTTGCTGTAAGAAAGAGAAAAAAAAAAACAATGATCAGAGGGGAATTTAACTGGTACTGAAAGCTCTCTGACAGATTCCTGGTCGAGTTCAGTACCCAAACCTTCCATCCATGATAAATATGCATCAAGCAGCATTGTAATTCATAAGCTTTTATTTATTGCTGCATTGCTACTGATAGCATTTTAACTTGTGTTTTTACTGGTAAAGTGTTAATGCTTTAGACTGACATTATTTCAAATTTGTGCATGTTTCAGGGTCAGTTTGTGCAAATGACACTGATGGCCCCACCGTCGTTCCCTCAGGAGCTGCACTACCTGAACAAGGAAGATCGGCTGCTGCGCTGGCTGGTGAGGAAGCACCGTGACGCTGTCTACGGCCTCGATTTCCTCAATGACCAAAATGATTCCGAGCATGAGTCCGACCGTGAAGAACACACCTACGAAGAAGAAGGCAAAAGCGAATCCAATGCTGAATTCATATACGAAGATGATGATGATTTAGATGAGATGGATGATTACGAGGATGAGGATGATGGAGGTAATGAGAAAAAGTAGGATTGGGAGATCCCTACGTGACAAGAATAGAATGAGCTTTGTTTTGTGTTAGTTCTTTTCCCTTTGTTGTTTTGAAGACAAGATGATTCGGGTGAGCGTATCAAATGTCAAAGGATTTGTACCACTTGGGTTTATCAAACTGGCAGGACCTCAAATTTTTCTCACTTTATTAATATTTTTAATAATATCATTAGCCCTCAATGTAGTGGTAATGAGATCAACATGGGAAAGAGACGTAGCATCTGTAAGCATCAAGCGCATGACAATAAGAGATGGAGATGACATGACAATATATATACAGGCCGAATTCATTTGATTTTAGTAAGAGATGGCAACGGATGGAGTTACCTTCGGTTTAAATAAACTCAGTGATTTTGATTAATTATTTCACGACGGTAGCATTTCTCCTTTTAAAAGAGATTATTAAAAAGGCCTGTATGGGTTAAGTCCAAATGAACGATTTAACTTTGTTAATTTTGTGTTCTTATACTTGACAGTGTATAATTTTTAGTTTTCTTCATTGAAAATTATCGTCTTCATAGGTTTTCTTTCTTGCAAAGGCTCGTGTTAATATTAATTGACAATTGTAACGCACAAAACAGAAATATTGCAACCTTTTTTCCCCAAGGGAAGATGTTGGACTCACAATGATTTTGTCACCCAATAGGAACCCAAGGTTGTAGCAAACTCCAATGTAGATTATTGAAATGCTCTTTAAAAAATAATTTTCTTAGAAGATTTGGCGCACAAATTTTAATTTGAAATAATTTCATAATCTTTATTTGAAAGAAAGCTAGACAGACATCTCGTAAAAGATGGAAAAAATGTTTTTTTGTGGAATCAAATGTAATTTTGTAAAGCACCAGCTAGTTCAATATATAACACTAATATAGGGCACATCTCGTAAAAGATGGAAAAAATAAACCATAAAAAAAAGATGGAAAAAATAAAAGCCAAAAGAGAATCTCATTTGATTAGCACTACTTGTTAGTGTGAAAGATATTTGAGGAGACTCCTCATATGTAGGATTACATTATTTTCCCTTTCTTTTCCAATTTGATTGTTGTGATTGATCTATATATGTTGGCACTGTAGGATAGGCAACCTTGTTCTAAATTGTGTAATATCTATCGTGGCAGGGGTTATTCTGAAAATATGTAGAAATAGTACAGCCAAAACGACAAAGCAATAGACACCACTCAAAGAGCTAAATAAAACAACAGACTTCTAGATAAGATGCTCAAATTAACATTTGATCTCCATTGAAAAGAATCGTGTTCATAGGTTTTGTTCCTTCAACAGGTTCGTCTTAATAAATATTGCCAATTACCATACATAGCACAAATATATTGGCTAAAGAAATGAAAAATAGTAGAGATACCAGATAACGACCAAAAATTGGGTAGTAGAAAAATTGACTGTTGGCTTGCTTAATCATTCTTTAAGAGGAGCATATTTGAAGAATAAAATAAGTATAGAAAAAAATACAAAATCAATGAAAATGAATCCTCATGAGCAAAGGAAATTCATTACATATATTACAAAATATATAATAAAATCGAATAGTATATTTATTTCTATCCTTGTGAGCGACAGGAAGACATCGATCGTCAAAAACTGCAAAAGAATTGGAGAAGAGCTTATGTAGCAGGAACAAACAAGTAATATAAAAAGGAAATATTTATTTGTCGAAACAGGAGCAGCTTGATGGATTAGTCAACAAATCCTACCAAGGCTTAAGATTACATAAAAGCAAAAAAGTTCAGTGGTCTCAATCTAAATATTCAAATAATAATAATTATAAAAATAATAAAATTTTGAACCTGATTAATTTGATTTGTTTTAGATCTCAGTGTCAATGTCAGGGCAGCCACAATCACTAACATGCACATAACAAGGTCCAGACGGAATCAATCCATCTGGCAGAACACGAAGCAATCCACAGTAATAGATTTGCAACCTTGTAAGTGATGAATTGCTCTGTCTGCCGATATATGACTTTTTATGAGAGGAATCACCAATTGACTCGGTAGATTCCATCGACTGCAGTCCATGCATCATTATTGATTTCAGGACTTCACAACGGTAAATATACAGTCTAGCCAACATATCCAGATTCCCTAGTCCGGTAATCAACTCCAGGTGGCGACCACCTACAATTTGCAATTCTTCAAGCTGGGAAGGCAGCTGCTCCAGCTGCAGAACTCGGATACTATGACATTCAACAATGTCGAGGTGCTTGAGAGTGTGAAGATTGTGGAATGGAAGAGATTCAATATTGATACAAGAAAGTAACTGGATTTTCTGTATTGACTGCAAGGAAGATGGATCACTCATCCATCCTGGTACAGTGGCCGAAGAATAATTCCTTAGTTGAAGTTTTTTGAGGTTAGGATGTGGCTGGAGGGATTCTAACCAATAAAAAGCTGCATCATGGACACCAACCCACTTGTCCTCACAAGCTTCTAGTTTGAGGCTTAATGTCACCCCTGATTCCTCATGGTAACTTACTGACCTGAAATAATTATCCCACCATAAGATCAAACTTTCAAGTTTGCATTTATTTCCCATGTTTGCACGCTGGGCATCTTTTAAATTACTCATTCCATAAATAGAGAGATTTCCTTCAAGGTCCGTTATATCCTTTAACCAAGCTATAGTTTTAACTCTCAATCTTGCTCTCATTGTCTTTATTGCCGGAAAATTAACAAGCCCATGCGGGACATAATCCAGGAAATAAAAACATCCAATAAATAATCTTAGTAAGTTACTAAGTTCACCGAGTGATTTAGGTAGATTCCTAAGATTGTTAGATTTAATATTTAAAATCTGTAAGTTAAGAAGATTACCAATACTTTCTGGTAGATATTTAAGACGATTACAATCAAGAATTAAAGTTCGCAGGTTGTAAAGGAGGCCAATTGATAGTGGCAACATTTCAAGACGTGAAGATGTAATTCTAAGATGGGTTAGATGCTTCAACTCAGAAATGGAATCAGGAATCCCTATCAAATCATCCCCTTTCAATTCCAAAACCCTGAGTAATACAAATTTAGTGAGGCTACATATGTGCACTTCTCTCGAACATTCTTTATAATATTCCGGCAATTCCGAATTTAGGTCCACTGCCCCTGTATTGTTTATACAATACTCATGATCCAAATCTCCACTACATTCTCTCAGATCAGTAGAAATAGTTTTTAAAACCTTCAGATTTTTTTGGAGAGTTTGATTTACATATCCAACGAAACCACCTACATACAAATGGCATGCTTCTTGCGGAACATTTTCCTTTTGAATATCAAGTGGCTGGTTGATCACCACCGAATAATGTTCATTCTCAGAATTAAGTCGAGCAAGGTCATGGATTATATCGTGCAACTTACAGTATTCTGAAGGTTTATCTAAAGAAGGTTTATATAAATAAAAATCAGAATATTCATCAAGAAAGGACCTCTCTTGTAACTCTTCATAATATTCACCAGCAATTTCTTCGATCCTACTTTTGCCACTGGATTCGATGTAGCCATGAGAGATCCATAACTCTATCAAATTCATCTTTCGTAACACATAATCTTTTGGGTACATGGAGCAAAACAAAAAACACGGCTTAAGGTGGGGAGGTAGATGAGCATAACTGATCTGAAGCGCTGGGAATATATCATTCGATGAATTTGATTCCCAAAGGTCACTTTCTAGAATCTCTCTCCAACCCTCTTCATTTGTTTCATGTCTAAGGAGACTTGCAATCGACTTTACAGCCAAAGGCAACCCACCACACTTTCTTAAAATATCCCTTCCCATATCTACCAAGTGTGTTGGCACAGTGTCACTTGTACCACTAAATGCATAATGCTGGAACAACTGCCAACACGAACTTTCAGGCAATTTATTTGGCCTGAGTAGCATTGTTGTTTGCATGACCTTTGCAACCTTATTACTTCTTGTTGTCACAATAATTCTGACCATTTTTGCTTCTTTAAAAGAAACCTGAAACAACTCCCAAATATTTTGATTCTCATTCCACACGTCATCTAGAACAAGCAATATTGCTTTTCCCTTGATAGTTTTTGCAAGAACTTCTTGTAATGGGCTCAACGCACTCACACCACAATCGTTTTTGGAGAATGATTCAATGGTTGCTTTGATGAGTCTGCTGACATCAAATTCATCAGACACACATACCCACCCACTTAAATCAAAGCACCGAGAAACCCTACGATCTTTGTAGACCAGCTGGGCAATGGTGGTTTTTCCGAGCCCACCTTTGCCAACAATTGAAATGACTGAGAATGGCTTTTCTTTTTCACTTAGTAAGAAATCGATGACCTTTGAAATGTCAGCATCTCTGCCAAAAATACTCGCCTCATCCACCATGTGACCCGTTGGGGGTCGTAAAATTTTGTTGTTTGGACGCCTCTCTCCATCACTCTCTCTTAATTGGAGAGCCTCACGGTCCTTTGCTATTTCATCAAATCGACCTCTTATTTTTTTAAGCCGATTAACCATGTCGTCAGGAATTGAAACAATGTACTGTAAAAAGTAAATGTATTACATATGTCAAATTTCTTATTTTTTTAACTAAAACTGATAATTAATGGATCAAGTGACGACTCTAATGTTTGATTTGGAAATCTAGTAATAAAACACGTCACCTCTTCAGTGAATGTCAATCCATCTAAAAAAAAAGGGAAATTCATAAATACACAATTTACTTTTAGTACCACACAATGACAAAAAAAAAGAAAAAATACACTAGCACAATAAGAATCCATTTAATTAGTATATGCACAAGACACTAACCTCCATCTGCTTTCTCTGATGAGAACCGGAAGCCTGATGAGAAGCCTTTCTTGCCTCTACTTGGACACGTGTAACCTCGTACCGGTACTCGCTGAGCACATCCTCGGAATCAGAAGCTACCTTCTTGAGATCCTTTAGCCAGTGCTTGACATAGTGGTCTCTGATTTCCCTCTCCTCTGCATCAATCAACGTGGCCTTGATTCCCTTGAGAGTTACCATCAGGCTCTCCATATTATCCTGGGCAGCAAGAGCACGCCCCCTTTCGGAGTTGTTAGAATTTGATGAAGAGGAAGATGGAGCCTGGGCAGAGGCTGTAATTGAGGGGAGCAATTTGGTGCCAAGAGAGAGCAGAGAGTTTATCAAAGTCGTTGCCATTTTGCTCTGTAGGAGGAAAGAACTTTAGATCTGGGTTGCGAAAATGTGAAAATGAGGAATGGGAAATGAGTAAAGAGCAGCAGATCTGAGGAGGAGGCGTTGCCATTTTTTAAGCTCTTGGAAGACTTTGAACGGAACAAAAGTCAAATTCCCTGCCATTTTGCACGGAACAAAAGTGACTATGCGTATGCTCTGTTCCTTAGATCTGAGTTGTAGAAATGGTAATGAGCAGCAGAGTAAGATCTGATGAGGGGTAAAGAATAGTATAGGCAAAAAGTTAAAATTCCAAGTGGTTTCTGCTTTCTGAAATAATGCACTTTTAATATTCGTAGGATAACACAGTGGGAAGCGCTCCCTTAATATAATTTATTAAGTGGGTGGATGGTTAACTTTACCCGTGACCCCAAAACAATTTATTATTTGATTACTAAAATAATTTATTTTTGGTAGGTAAGGAAAATTGAATTCGTAAACCAGCCACTGATTGAATCCACCGTAACAAAGAGATGCTTCTAGTATGAAGCTAAACAAATTTTTTTTTTCAACCAAAACAATTTTTATTAATATCCAAAGTTAATTACAAATTAATAAATATACCCTCATCAGTTGGGTTTTTCAAAAATGTCCAAACCTACTATTTAATGACCGGTTCCTATTTTTTTCTCAACTAGCTATTAAATGGCCGGTTTTTATTTTTTTCTCAACCGGTTATTAAATGACCGGTCCTCAATTATTGTTTTCTCAATCGGTTATTAAATGTCTGGTTTGGACATTTATATATATGTGTAGACGGTGAGGCGTTTTTCTCAAAATTCATTCTATCAAATTTTACACTATCTCTCCTCACTTTATCTTTTTCTCTCAAATTTCTCCTCCTCTTTTCAGATTTGCAGGTAAGTCCCTCCAATATTTTTAAAATTCATTTTTAGTGCAAAATGGTTGTAAAATGTTAGGATTTGTTAGTAATATACCAAAATTAGTATAATTTAGTTGTAATTAGTGTTAATTCCTTTTAGGTGCAAATAATTGCAGAAATAATTTTATCTCGAACACACATGAGAAATAATGACTAATCATGGACATAATGTGTTCATAATTAATATTCAGTGATTTAAATTTGTCATTCTCATTCGCTATGTATATTTCATGAGTAAATCATATATAATGCAAGAAAAAATTAGAGATATTTAATTTGTTTATTAATTTTTTGTTATTATGTCTAAGATACAATGATTTTAAAGATATATATTTATGGTGTATAATGCAAGTAAACATTGAATTCTATCTTTTTAATAATTTCTTATTTTGTCTAAGATAAAAAACTTTAAATATATTCGATAAATATTCTACCACAGACAAAATATGGGTTAGGATTTAAGAAAAAAAAATTTCCAATACCACCAAACTAATAAAAAATAAAATTTTATTCATATCTTCAAGGATTTTTTTTTGCATTTAAAACCTGTCCTTTGTTCAAATTAAGAGATCTGAGCATGCTTAGCTAATTAGTTTTAATGCAAGTTTGAAGTTATTATTGTTGTACGATTTTTCTAAAAATGCACAACACAATAGGATATCTTCGAGTTGCACTAAGTTGACGTTATTTCTCATTGGACTTCCTGATACTAATAAACTTTTTATATAATTTGAATTTAGAACCAATCTATTTTTATATTATTCATTGATATTGTTCAAAAATTATTATTTTTATTGGCCAATTTTTTTTATGAAAATATGTCATTTTGTATGAGATTTTTTATTTTGTTCTCTTATAATATGTACACGTTTCAACGTAATACTTGCATATGTATGGTGTATAACATATGTAAAAAGTGGTGACATTGAATTCTTTCTTTTTTGAAGAAGACATTAATTGAATTATTTCATATTAATAGTTTCTTATTTTTTCTTTGATACAGTCAATAAAAATACAAAAACTTAAATAGATACAATACATCTTCTACTACAGACAATGTATTGTTCGCACAAAAGTGTATCACAAAGTTTCAGTACAGCAAGCTGTACTTTTTAAACCTTGAATTAACTTCCGACTTAGACTGCAAGTGCACAATTTTATCGTATAGTCTAGTCAGGTATCGATCCACAGGACGGTTCAAATCTAATATGGATTCTACTTAAATCAATTAGGTACTAGAAGTTGAAAAATGTTGACTTGGTTTGTTTAATTTCCTAAATTCAATAGCAATAATTGACAGAAATAATTAAAATGACAGAAAGTAAAGTTTGGTTTTTATCAGATAAAGAAAAGCATTTCCAGGGTTTCCGATTTCATCTTCAACTCTGCCTCTCGGTACCACACACACGACCCACGTAGTTTCATACGCGGCCCGTGTGGAAGACGCGATCCGCGTACTCTCATACGCGGTCCGCGTGGACCTCGAGTGAATGCAGCAGCTGTCTGTTTCTGCGTTGTTCTTTGGTGTAAGGGTTCATTGACTGAACCTAATGTTCCTAAACCTCAACTCTCATTTGTTGGCTTAATAAACTTGGTATCGGAATTGCAATTTCACCTTCTTAGGTTTTTAATCTAAGTTAATTGTCCGGTTTACTAAAGGTAACCACTACCTCTCGATAAGTGGAAAAGTTCACCTCCCAGTTACTATTTGGTCTCGCCTCACGGCTCGTAAACCTACCTCAAATATTAAGTTTGGTTGAGAGAAACATCAAGGCCAAAGTACTAGAAAAGATGCTATAGACATCTAACAGTAGACAATCAAGAATCATTCAATCAACTTCAACAAAGCAATTAAATACTACTCAAACAATTAAACACTAACATTCAACACAGATTCAAACAACATGCATACAAAGCAAAGTATCAAACTACAACGTAACCCTAGAAACTAAGTAAACTACTCAAACATAGTCAAAGAGCAAACAAAACAAATAAAAGAGATGATAAAGATAATGCTCATGGCAGAATTCGAAGTAGTAAGAAGATCAGTCGCAAATCTCTCGATTTTTGCCTCTCTTCTTCTTCTCCAAGCCAAGCCATCAAGCACCAACCCTAGGTCTCCTTCGTCAGATCCAGAATGAGCTCTCAGGTGCAAGAAATCCCGTCTTATAGCTTTTCTGGCCGACCTTCCTTCAATTAGCCTCTGTTTCCAATTCTGCTTTTGTTTTCGGAAAAGTCTGACGCGGCCCGCGTGCCTGTGTCTTTGGCTCAGATTGTAGATCTTCTCGCAAGCTTTCCGAAAAGTGGTCATACACTCAAAACGGAGTTACGAGTCAAAAGTTATGACTTTTTTAAGTTTGGGTGCTGAAATTTCAGGGTCTGACGCGACCCGCATCGGATCTGACGCGGACCGCGTGTAGAGTTTCAGAACTCACAATCTTCCCTGATTTTGCTCGTTTTCTGCAAAGTAAGAATAAAAACACAGCAGTACCACATTTTATAGATATTCAATGTAATAGACACAATTTGGTGGTTTAAAACACAGATTTTGGTACAGAAATTGGTTGGATTTGTAGGTCAAATAACGAGACATCATGTATCAGTTGAATTATTTACTATAACTATCAAAATATGGGTTACGATTTGTAGGAAGCTATGTAACATGATATATAAAGAAAATTTAGAAAAATAAGTTTAAGAATTTTTTTTTTCAATACCACCAAACTAATACGGAAATAACATTTTATCCATATATATCTTCAAAGATTTTTTTTTTTCCATTGAAATCCTGTATTTTGTTCGAATTAAGAGATCTTAGTATGCTCAGCTATGTTTTAAAGCAAGTTTGAAGTTATTTTTGTTGTATAATTTTTCTAAAAGTGCATAACACAATATGATTAATGGACGGGCGTAGAATTACCTGACTTGCGTAGAATTTAGTTGGAATATAAATATATAATTAACCTACGGGCATTTTGAAATCCGAAAAAACAAAGAAAAAAATAATGGATTGACCATTTTGTTGTTGGACTATTGATTTATTAGTGTGGGCCTCTCTGGGCTGAGATATGAAAGAAAAGAGAGGTCCAACTAAGTAGACCTAATTAAAGGCACTGGCTGGGCCACTGATAAAGGTCCAATGCACCTCATTCATTTTGACTAAGATCGACAGAGTATAATAAAAAAGACTAAGTAAAAACAGACGACCATTTAAGATTCAAAATATTTGGCGTGCGATACACAAATTATTAAAATCGGAACCAAAGATTTGGAAACTTTACTCAAGTAATTGGTTGTATAGATGAACGAATTACCAGAAAGAGAATACAAATTAATTTGATTAGTTCGGTTCGGTAGGGTGCACTAATGGGTCGGACCCAGCTGACACGCATTTGCATGATATCATTTACTTTACAATCAGAGCTAAACTTGGAGATAAACACTGGAAGTCCATGCAAACAATTAGTGTAAAATGTAAATATACAATGTCTAATTGGAAAGGCAAACAAAAAAAGATGGTCCAACCAAATTTACATTTTAGAGAAAAAACATAGGCCAATCCCTTGCCACCCTATCTGGAGGAGAGAAATGTCTTCAGTCAACTAATCAAACAAATTATTATCACAATCGTTGTCAAACAACAAAAGATCCTGACTTGGTTTTCAAAAAAAAAAAAAATCCTGACTTCTTTATGCATTGCCAAAAATTAAACAATGCACCATAACTAACGACAAGCATGCTCAAAAGTTGCATTGACCATAGGTAAACTGATTTGTTTCGGCATACCGTGTTTTGGCGTGCCCGGAACGAGGCCATGCCGGGTATAGGCCGGCTTACATTCTATTTTACCGGTTTATTTTAATAAGTCAAGTGTATATTTTCTTTGTGAAATAAATAAGCCTTCTCGAGACCATGCTATTTCTATTCCTAAAAAATATTTTAGACATTTGAGGTCCTTAATTTCAATTTTTTCCCTCAATTACTTTTTAATTTTTTGAATTTATTGATAATCACTCCCGGTGATTATAATGTCATCTACATAAACCAAGATTAAGGTTGTTGATCTACCATCATTTTTGGTGAACAAAGAATGGTCCGCACTACTTATTTTGAAATTACAAGTTAATAAAAAAGAGCTTAGTTTGTCATATAATGCTCGTGGAGATTGTTTCAATCCGTAGATTGATTTCTTTAGCCTACAAACTAAATTATAATCGGTTTCTAATTTATGACCGGGTGGTAATGTTATTTACACCTCCTCTTCCAGTGTTCTTTGAAGAAAATTATTTTTTTATGTCCATTTGGTAAATGTCCCAACCATTCTTTACGGTGATAGAGAATAAATTTCTCACGGTATTCATTTTGGCCACCGGTGCAAAAGTTTCATGGTAATATATACCATAGGTTTGGGTGTATCATTTGGCTACCAATCTTGCCTTATTTATTTGTTTTCATGGTAATTAATGGGACCGTCACTATTGTATTTGGTTTTATAAATCCAATTACAACCGACAGGTTTTGCATTTTTTGGTAATCAAACAATTACCAAGTTTCATTTTTTTCTAGAGCTTGTAGCTCTTCTTTCATGGCTTTACTCCAATTTGGGGTTTGAATAGCCTCTTGAAATTTTTTTGGTTCTACTTCTTTTTGAAGTGATATGATAAAAGCCTTATGTTGAGATCAAATATTTTCATATTAGACATAATTTTGTATAGGATATTGTACCGTATAGGTTACATAATACCTAAGTTGTGTAGATCGATGGTTGAGGTACTCTTGAGGCCTTCTTCTATTTTTTCTATTTGGTTGTTTGTCTCAATTTCGTGATGGTCGTGATGTGAGGGCACTTGATCGAATATTATAGGTATGTGAGGTCTTACCGAATTATTTTGGTCATTAGTATAAGATTTTTTTAATTCTTCATTTTCCTTAAAGTATTGATTACTAGGTTAAAATTCCAAATTATATTATTACTAAAATATTAAATTCAATCTGAAGTGCTTGCATTTTTGCGTTTATAACTATCATATCATTATAATAGTTATGTTGATTTTGATGTGTCTTCATATTGTTCAATAAAATGAACAAGCATGGGACATAATGACTAATCTTGGACAAAATGTGTTCCTAATTAATATTCTGTGGTTTAAATTTCTCATTCTCATTCGCCATGTATATTTCATGAGTAAATCGTATATAACGCAAGTAAAAATTAGAGATATTGACTTCGTTTATTAACTTTTTTGTTATTACGTCTAAGATACAATAATTTTAAAGATATAGCGCAAGTAAAAAGTGGGGACATTGATATTCTTTCTTTTCTGAAGATATAAATAAATTTTTAATTATTAATAGTTTCTTATTTTGTCTAAGATACAGTCAATACAGACACAAAAACTTAAAATATATATTCAATAATCTTCTACTACAGACAATGTGTCAGTTGAATTATTTATTATAAATATCAAAATATGGGTTATGATTTGTACGAAGCTATGTGACATGATATATAAAGAAAATTTAGGAAAGCAAAAAAAGATGGTCCAACAAATTTACAATTTACCGAAAAAACATAGGCCAATCCCTTGCCATCCTATTTGAAGGAGAGAAATGTCTTCAGTCAACTAATCAAACAAATTAATATCACAATTGTTGTCAAACAACAAAAGATTCTGACTTGTTTATGCATTGCCAAAAATTGAAAAACGCACCATAACTAATGACAAGCATGCTCAAAAGTTGTATTGACCAGAGGTAAACTGAAAAGATATCATAGTTGAAAAGCTAAGAGTAGGGTATTGCGTCTGTACCATACTGTGTTTCGGCTCACCGTGTTTTTCCGTGTCCGGACGGAACAAGGCCGTGCCGTGCCACACATCGCAATTTCTTGATGTGTTGTGCCACACAGTACCGGAGATGAACACAACACGTTTAACGGCATAGCACGGTTAGGTAGGACATGCTTCGACATTTTGTGCCGGTACTTCGATGTAGGTGCAGGATTTTCTTAGATCATGATAATTTGTTACTTTAAAATGTGTGCTATTGTTAAAATAATCTGTAAAATATCCAAAAGATTTAATTTTTTTTTTGCAAATTTTAGTTTTTTTTATATATTTTGTATTATTTTTTATTTGCTATAATTTGAGAAAATATTACTAATTGAGTAAAAAAAATGATTTTTTTGGGCCATACCGTGCTATATCCGTGTCTAGAAGTGCTGTGTCAGTACTTAGACGTGCCGTGCCCTTAGCCGTATGTGCTGGCATGTGTACCCGACATTCTGGGCTTTTGCAATACACTAGCTGAGAGGTGTAAACAGATTGGACTCGGAAAGAGATAATAACTAAATCGTATACATATCTATTTCTAATTAATTGCAATTGCCTTGAAAAGTCTATATATAGGAACGAATCCTTGGAGGGTACCAACTGCATCATAATAGAAACACAGTTTCAAAAATGTCAACAACAAGAGCTCTTCCTGTTCTCTGCATTGTCTTCCTATTTTTCACTAGCTCTCTCGTATTGCCTTGTACTGAGGCTGCTCGAACCCTGGAAGAGAGCAAGGATGGTAGTAAGTAATCTTTCTCTTTCTTAATTAATAGTTGGTCTATTCTTTTTGAAATTAAGGAAGTATTCAGACTTTGATTGACTAATAATTCAATGAAACCAGCGAATCCTACCGGCAACAAGATCTGACCTGCCAATCAGATATCTGGGATTACCACTGACGGTCAGGAAACCAAGGAAGATGGACTTTCAGCCTATGCTGGAAGCGGTTCAGGGCAGACTTCAGAGTTGGACTTCAAACTTCCTGTCATATGGGGGGAGAGTAACCTTAGTCAAAGCAGTACTCTCAGCCATGCCATTGCATTACATGCAGGCCCTGCGGGTTCCAAAAGGGGTGATCAAACATATAGACAAGATGCGGCGGAATTTCTTATGGAGGGCCAATGATCCCTGCAAAAGCATCAACTGTCTCGTCAATTGGGAAAAGGTGTGCTTCTTAAAGGAAAATGGAGGCCTGGGAATAATCGACCTCAATTGCCAGAACGAGGCGCTGCTGACAAAATGGATTTGGCGATTAGATACAGAACCGGACGGTTTATGGGCGTCCACACTCAACAGGCTGCACGGTGTATCCAACTCGTCACACATTCAAACATACGCCACTGATTCCCCTTTTCTGCAGGTTCTATCTGGCCTAATTCCTTTCTACTCCTGCTCGACTCGTGTAGACCACGACCTCCGGTGGAACTGGGAACCATCTGGATCCTTCACTTGCGCATCTGCTTACCGAATGCTGCATCAAAAAGGAGTCATTTCCAGGTATCACAAACCGCTATGGGAACTCAAAGTCCCAATGAAGGTCAGGATCTTCGCTTGGCTTATGTTGGCAAATAAGATCCTTACACAGTCAGTACTCTGGTTAAGAGGTTGCACGGTCCAGCCGGGGTGCCACCTTTGCGATTCACGACTAATGGAAACAAGGGATCATATCTTGTGGCGGTGTCGCTATGCAGCTAGATTCTGGACGGGACTCTTCGCGCACTACAACATTCACATCCAACGAGGAGGTTCAATCGTAGACAATTGGGATCTCAACTGGTCACAAGGCTCTGTGAAAACGAGATCGCAAAGGAATAGAGTTTGGGCGGCGGGAGCATGGGCGCTTTGGCGAGAAAGGAACAGGCGCATCTTTTCTAATCGGGCTAGACCGGTGCAGCTTTTGATTAATGATACAACAGTGGACATTCACTTTTGGTCTCAGCTTGGGTAGGGTTAGCAGTAATCCGCAACACCTAAGTTGCTGGTTATGCGAATGGGTTGTGTTTTCTGTTTTTTGAGAATTAAGCTTATATTAGGATAACTACAAGATGCTACCTTAGCATTCTTGCTATGTAACTAAAAACTTTTTTCTATCAATATATTGTTGGCAGCCTGTCTGCCAACCTTCAAAAAAAAAAAAATAATTCAATGAAACTCTTGAACCAGTATCTTTTAATTTGCTCCTAACTATTTAAGTGGCAAGTTGAAATTTTTTGTAATAGATAAAGTGAGAGAGATATCTTCCGTAATTCTTTCATTATTAGTAAGTTATTAATTGCAAATATACTTTGTCATCTCCTCATTTTCAGCAATCAACAATCCTTTGCTCCCAAGGCCAGGCCGGGGATATACTCCACGAACCTGCAAGTATTATCCAAATTATCATAGTTATCCTCCTCCTCAAGCAAAGCCTTAGAAGATTGAGGCCTGGTTACATGAAAGAGTCAGAGCAAGAAGAATGTAACAACCTATTTAATTATGTACGTGTATAAATAAAAAGTGAGATTTATGTATGTGCTTGGTCGAAATCCCCAATAAGGAGGGGATTTAATATATTAATATTGTAAAGTGTGCAATTAATTAATAGAGTCATATAGATTTGTGCCAAAAACTAGTGTTCATCCCTTGCATGCAGTAACAAGGTGAGAGGTCAAGCAAGCTCCACTTGACACTAATTTTGCTATCCTGAAGTAATTATGTTGGTTGAAATAAATAGTTGTCATGATTCTCTATAATGGTCTGTTTCCCTGTTTCTCAAGGTATGATGTAAAAACAAATTTAAGTAAACTACAATTCATTAAATTATTAAATCTTAACTTCTGGCTAGATCCAAATTTATTATAAAGTTGATCAACTGTCTGCTAATTTATTAATTATACTGAAACATGAAATATAATTGAGGAAAAAAAAATGCTGATGCTCAGAGGCTCAGATTCTCAGAATAATTTTTGAGAAAAAACGCAGACGAATATCTCTTGCCACCCTATCCCTATCCCTATCCCTATCCCTACCCTAAAGAGAGAGACCAACAACTTGAGTCAACTAATCCAACAATCTACAATCTCGCTGTTAAGCTACAAAACAATCAAATAAACTTGTTGATATATTGACAAAAGGACAATTTTACTGAATCTTCACTATGACCAGAGGGCAACAGTGAAAACGAAATCATTGAAGAAAATAACAACAGGACTTGACAATGCCTAGAAATTTGGTACAAACCTTATTGTTGGACTACATATATATAACAGATGTGCAACTACAACAAAAATAAGCATTTCACAATAATGGCATAAAAATAAAAAATATAAATTACAAGAAATTGATATTAATAAATCTGTAGATTTTGTTTGATATTCGTAATCCTTAATTATAAAAAAAGCTTTTGGACTTATTTATAAATTTTGAAAACTTAGGGGTTTCTTTTATATTATTTACGAAATTTGTGCTGTACTTATCTGTAATACTGAATTTTTTTAAGGTTTAAAATGTAAGAATGCAAAATTTAATTAAAAAAAGAAACTAACGTAGCATTGTAGCCACGTGGCTCCATGCATGTAAAAAAATTTGACAGCCGTAAATCCCCTTAAAAACTTTCCCCTCTCATCTAATTGATTAAAAAAAAACGAAAATGAAAGAGAAATAAAAAGAGAAAATGAGAAGAAAATATTTTGATCGTTATCAGGTAATCAGACTTCTTTATAATCTGTGTGTTTTATTTGTACGGTTGAATTGGATGTTTGAATTGGGTATCAAATTATGAGACATATTTAACGGGATAGCGGGTCTGAGTTTCGAATTTGATTTATAAGTGAACTGATGAGATTGTGTTTTCTGAGAATGAGAATTGCCTGTGTGGCAGATATCCCAAATGTGTGTGTGACTTGTTTTACTGATAACCCATACCCAGTTGTTTAATTAAGTCAATTATAGAGAAGCGCATCGTTAAATAACCAGTTACTGAGCTTTGTAACTGACTTCCATTTTGTTTTCTGTTTATTTATGTTTGCGATGTAGGTTGATGGGACGAAGGATGGATGCGAGGGTGACACTCTTGTCACGATCCCGGCCAAGCGGCGGGGGCGTGACAATTTTGGTATCAGAGCATTCGTGTCACAACCCGACAGCGGGCCAACAACCCGTCGTGCTCATCAGCGCAAGGCGATTTCTATCATTTTACAGAATCACATATATACATATACATTACTAGTGACATAACTTACTTTTTTTTTCGTTGCAAGTCCCACAGTCTTCTAGTTCAATATTTCGTTTTGTGTCTCACGCTTTGTACCTGGAACCCACAAAGTGGAAATATGAGAGATTGAAAATCTCCCAGTGCGGTATTCAGTTCCAGTCGAGTTATTCTAAGACCCGACCAACTAAACCAAACCAGCACCGAGCATAATTATAAAAGAACAACATTGATCATCAAGCCGAAGAGATAATTCACAATCAATAGTAAACTGCTAGCATGAATCAATGTAGACCAAAATTAGAACCTTACGAAGTAACCCAAAAATAAGTTTACCTATGACATTTCATTAACTAAGTTATGCTTATGATAACATAAAAGTTCCATAAACTCCAAAGTGCAATGCTCACGCAAGTAGATTGATTATAAATTCAAACATGCATGAAATGCTAACATATCATATAAAATACTCAAATGCTCATAAATCTTATTTAATGCACAAATGTTCTTGTAAAGCAATTCTTTTAGCATTTCTATCTTGCGATCCAGATTCGACACTAATCTGACTACGGGTCATGCGCTACCACGAATACGGCGCCTACACAATTTCTGTTATGCGCATAACTTGAAATTGTGCGCTTACCACGAATACGGCGCCTACGTGCCTTCAGTGCGCTTCCACGAATCAACGGCGCCTACATAACTGGATCACGCGCTACCACGAATACGGCGCCTACGCAATTTCTGTTATGCGCTTCCACGACTTAACGGCGCCTACATAACAGAAGTTACGCGCTTACCACGAATACAGTGCCTACATGACCCCGGTCATGCGCTACCACGAAAAGACAGCGCCTACATGACCGGTCAAGTTTCCAAGTTCAATGTTCAATCAATACATTACCACGGTCATGCGCTACCACGAAAAGACAGCGCCTACATGACCGGTCAAGTATCCATTTTATTTAATCAATTACACATATGACTATATGTTATGCTTCATGAGAAATTATACTATGCATTCTTATCATGCATGCCACTGTTCACTTAAATCAAACTTATGAATCAACCAAATAATTTCATGATCTTTATTTGAAAGAAACCTAGACAGACATCTCGTAAAAGATGGAAAAAATGTTTTTAGGTGGAATCAAATGTAATTTTGTAAAGCACCAGCCAGTTCAATATATAACACTAATATAGGGCACATCTCGTAAAAGATGGAAAAAATAAACCATAAAAAAAAGATGGAAAAAATAAAAGCCAAAAGAGAATCTCATTTGATTAGCACTAATTGTTAGTGTGAAAGATATTTGAGCAGACTCCTTCTCATATGTAGGATTATATTATTTTCCCTTTCTTTTCCAATTTGATTGTTGTGATTGGTCTATATATGTTGCTACTGTAGGATAGGCAACCTTGTTCTAAATTGTGTAATATCTATCGTGGCAGGGATTGTTGTGAAAAGAATGTGGAAATAGTACAGGCAAAACGACAAAGCAATAGACACCACTCAAAGAGCTAAATAAAAAAACAGACTTCTAGATAAGATGCTCAAATTTTGGTGTGCGATAAGAGAAATGGGACCAAATTAACATTTGTTCTCCATTGAAAGGAATCGTGTTCATAGGTTTTGTTCCTTCAAAATTAAAGGTTTGTCTTAATTAATATTGCCAATTAACACACATAGCACAAATATATTGGCTAAAGAAATGAAAAATAGTAGAGATACCAGATAACGACCAAAAATTGGGTAGTAGAAAAATTGACTGTTGGCTTGCTTAATCATTCTTTAAGAGGAGCATATTTGAAGAATAAAATAAGTATAGAAAAAAAAAATACAAAATCAATGAAAATGAATCCTCGTGAGCAAAGGAAATTCATTACATATATTACAAAACATATAATAAAATTGAATAGTAAATTTATTTCTCTCCTTGTGAGCGACAGGAAGACATCGTCAAAAACCCTGCAAAAGAATTGGAGAAGAGCTTATGTAGCAGCAACAAATAAGTAATATAAAAATAAAATGTTTATTTGTCGAAACAGGAGCAGCTTCATTGATTAGTCAACAAATCCTACCAAGGCTTAAGATTACATAAAAGCAAAAAAGTTCAGTGGTCTAAATCTAAATATTCAAATAATAATAATTATAAAAATAATAAAATTTTGAACCTGATTGATTTGATTTGTTTTAGATCTCAGTGTCAATGTCAGGGCAGCCACAATCTCTAACATGCACATAACAAGGTCCAGACGGAATCAATCCACCTGGCAGAACACGAAGCAATCCACAGTAAAATCGAATAGTAAATTTATTTCTATAAAAATTTAATTCCTTGTGAGCGACCGGAAGACATCGTCAAAACCCTGCAAAAGAATTGGACAAGAGCTTATGTAGCAGCAACAAACAAGTAATATAAAAATGAAATGTTTATTTGTCGAAACAGGAGCAGCTTCATTGATTAGTCAACAAATCCTACCAAGGGTTATGATTGCATAAAAGCAAAAAAATTCAGTGGTCTAAAATCTAAAGATTAAAATAATAATAATTATAATAATAATAAAATTATGAACCTGATTTTAATATCAGCGCAGCCACAATCACTAACTTGCACATAACAAGGTCCAGACGGAATCAATCCATCTGGCAGAACACGAAGCAATCCACAGTAAAGGATTTTCAAACTTGTAAGTGATGAAATGCTCTGTCTGTCGATATGTGGCTTTTTATGAGAGGAATCACCAATTGACTCGGTAGATTCCATCAACTGCAGTCCATGCATCGTTATTGATTTCAGGACTTTACAATGGCAAATATACAGTCTAGCCAACATATCCAGTTTTCCTAGTCCGGTAATCAACTCCAGGTGGTGACAAAATATAATCTTCAATTCTTCAAGCTGGGAAGGCAGCTGCTCCAGCTGCAGAACTCGGATACTATCACATTGAACAATGGTGAGCTGCTTGAGAGTGTGAAGATTGCGGAATGGAAGAGATTCAATATTGATACAAGAAAGTAACCAGATTTTCTGTATTGACTGCAAGGAAAATGGATCACTCATCCATCCCGGTACTGTGGCAGAAGAATAATTTCTTAGTTGAAGTTTTTTGAGGTTACGATGTGGCTGGAGGGATTCTAACCAAGAAAAAGCTGCATCATGGACACCGACCCACTTGTCCTCACAAGCTTCTGGTTTGAGGCTTAATGTCACCCCTGATTCCTGAGCGTAATTTGATTCATGCAAATCAGTTTCCCAGCTTAAATGCAAAGTTTCAAGTTTGCATTTATTTCTCATGTTAGCACGCTGGGCATCTTTTAAATTACTCATTCCAATAATAGAGAGATTTCCTTCAAGGTCCGTTATATCCTTTAACCAATCTATAGTTTTAACTCTCAATCTTGTTCTCATTGTCTTTATTGCTGGAAAATTAACAAGCCCATGCGGGACATAATCCAGGAAATTTTGACCTCCAATAAATAATCTCAGTAAGTTACTAAGTTCACCGAGTGATTTAGGTAGATTCCTAAGAGTGTAAGAGTTAATATTTAAAAACTGTAAGTTAAGAAGATCACCAATACTTTCTGGTAGATATTCAAGGGCACAATCAAGAATTAAAGTCTGCAGGTTGTAAAGGAGGCCAATGGATAGTGGCAACAATTGAAGACGTGAAGATGTAAGTCTAAGATAGGTTAGATGTTTCAACTCCGAAATGGAATCAGGAATCCCTATCAAATCATCCCCTTTCAATTCCAAAACCCTGAGTAATTCAAATTTAGTGAGGCTACATATGTGCACTTCTCTCGAACATTCTTTATAATATTCCGGCAACTCCGAATTTCGGTCCCCTGCCTCTGTATTGTTTATACAATACTCATGATCCAAATCTCCACTGCATGCTCTCAGATCCGTAGAAATAGTTCTTAAACCCTTCAGATTTTTTTGGAGAGTTTGATTTACATATCCAACGAAACCACCTACATACAAATGGCATGCTTCTTGCGGAACATTTTCCTTTTGAATATCAAGTGGCTGGTTGATCACCACCGAATAATGTTCATTCTCAGAATTAAGTCGAGCAAGGTCATGGATTATATCGTGCAACTTACAGCTTTCTAAATAAAAATCAGAATATTCATCAAGAAAGGACCTCTCTTGTAACTCCTCATAATATTCACCAGCAATTTCTTCGATCCTTCTTTTGCCATTGGATTCGATGTAGCCATGAGAGATCCATAACTCTATCAAATTCATTTTTACTAATTTGTAATCTTTTGGGAACATGGAGCAAAACAAAAAACACGGCTTAAGTCGGGGAGGTAGATGAGCATAGCTGATCTGAAGCGCTGGGAATATATCATTCGATGAATTTGATTCCCAAAGGTCACTTTCCAGAATCTCTCTCCAACCCTCTTTATTTGTTTCATGTCTAAGGAGGCTTGCAATCGACTTTACAGCCAAGGGCAACCCACCACACTTTCTGATAATATCCCTTCCCATATCTACCAAGTGTGTTGGCACAGTGTCACTTGTACCACTAAATGCATAATGCTGAAACAACTGCCAACACGAACTTTCAGGCAAGTTACTTGGCCTGAGTAGCATTGTTGTTTGCATGACCTTTGCAACCTTATTACTTCTTGTTGTCACAAGCATTCTGACCTTTTTTGCTTCTTTAAAAGAAACCTGAAACAACTCCCAAAGATTTTGATTCTCATTCCACACGTCATCTAAAACAAGCAATATTGCTTTTCCCTTGATAGTTTTTGCAAGAACTTCTTGTAATGGGCTCAACTCACTCACACCACAATTGTTTTTGAGAACTTCTTGTAATGGGCTCAACTCACTCACACCACAATTATTTTTGGACAATGATTCAATGGTTGCTTTGATGAGTCTGCTGACATCAAATTCATCAGACACACATACCCACCCATTTAAATCAAAGCACCGAGAAACCCTACGATCTTTATACACAAGTTGGGCAATGGTGGTTTTTCCGAGCCCACCTTTGCCAACAATTGAAATGACTGAGAATGGCTTTTCATTTTCAGTTAGTAAGGAATCGATGACCTTTGAAATGTCAGAATCTCTGCCAAAAATACTCGCCTCATCCACCACGTGACCTGTTGGGGGTTGTAAAATTTTGTTGTTTGGACGCCTCTCTCCATCACTCTCTCTTAATTGGAGAGCCTCGCGGTCCTTCGCTATTTCATCAAATCGACCTCTTATTTTTTTAAGCCGATTAACCATGTCGTCAGGAATTGAAACAATGTACTGTAAAAAATAAATGTATTACATATGTCAAATTTCATAATTTGTTAACTGAAACTGATAATTAATGGATCAAGTGATGACTCTAATGTTTGATTTGGAAATCTAGTAATAAACCAAGTCACCTCTTCATTGAATGTCAATCCATCTAAAAAAAAAGGGAAATTCATAAATACACAATTTACTTTTAGTACCACACAATGACAAAAAAAAAGAAAAAATACACTAGCACAATAAGAATCCATTTAATTAGTATATGCACAAGACACTAACCTCCATCTGCTTTCTCTGATGAGAACCGGAAGCCTGATGAGAAGCCTTTCTTGCCTCTACTTGGACACGTGTAACCTCGTACCGGTACTCGCTGAGCACATCCTCGGAATCAGAAGCTACCTTCTTGAGATCCTTTAGCCAGTGCTTGACATAGTGGTCTCTGATTTCCCTCTCCTCTGCATCAATCAACGTGGCCTTGATTCCCTTGAGAGTTACCATCAGGCTCTCCATATTATCCTGGGCAGCAAGAGCACGCCCCCTTTCGGAGTTGTTAGAATTTGATGAAGAGGAAGATGGAGCCTGGGCAGAGGCTGTAATTGAGGGGAGCAATTTGGTGCCAAGAGAGAGCAGAGAGTTTATCAAAGTCGTTGCCATTTTGCTCTGTAGGAGGAAAGAACTTTAGATCTGGGTTGCGAAAATGTGAAAATGAGGAATGGGAAATGAGTAAAGAGCAGCAGATCTGAGGAGGAGGCGTTGCCATTTTTTAAGCTCTTGGAAGACTTTGAACGGAACAAAAGTCAAATTCCCTGCCATTTTGCACGGAACAAAAGTGACTATGCGTATGCTCTGTTCCTTAGATCTGAGTTGTAGAAATGGTAATGAGCAGCAGAGTAAGATCTGATGAGGGGTAAAGAATAGTATAGGCAAAAAGTTAAAATTCCAAGTGGTTTCTGCTTTCTGAAATAATGCACTTTTAATATTCGTAGGATAACACAGTGGGAAGCGCTCCCTTAATATAATTTATTAAGTGGGTGGATGGTTAACTTTACCCGTGACCCCAAAACAATTTATTATTTGATTACTAAAATAATTTATTTTTGGTTGGTAAGGAAAATTGAATTGGTAAACAAGCCACTGATTGAATCCACCGTAACAAAGAGATGCTTTTAGTACGAAGCTAAACAATGTTATTTTTTTTATAATTGCAGAAATAATTTTATGTCGAACACATATGAGAAATAATGACTAATCATGACATAATGTGTTGGTAATTAATATTCAGTGATTTAAATTGCACACTAATCATGACATAATGCTAAACAATTTTTTTTTTATCAACCAAAACAATTTTTATTAATATCCAAAGTTAATTACAAATTAATAAATATACCCTTATTAGTTGGGTTTTCTTAAAAATGTCCAAACCTACCATTTAATGACCGGTTACTATTTTTTTCTCAACCGGCTATTAAATGACTGGTCCTCAATTGTTTTCTCAACCGGTTATTAAATGCACAGTTTGGACATTTATATATATGTGTGGACGGTGAGGCGTTTTTCTCAAATTTCATTCGATCTAATTGCACACTATCTCTCCTCACTTTATCTTTTTCTCCTCCTCTTTCATTCGATCTAATTGGACATGTAAGTCCCTCTAATTTTTCTAAAATTCATTTTTAGTGCAAAATTGTTGTAAAATGTTAGGATTTGTTAGTAATATATCAAAATTAGTATAATTTAGTTGTAATTAGTGTTAATTCCTTTTAGGTGCAAATAATTGCAGAAATAATTTTATCTCGAACACACATCAGAAATAATGACTAATCAAGGACATAATGTGTTCATATTAATTTTCAGTGATTTAAATTTGTCATTCTCATTCGCTATGTATATTTCATGAGTAAATCACATATAATGCAAGCAAATATTAGAGATATTTAATTTGTTTGTTAATTTTTTGTTATTACGTCTAAGATACAATGATTTTAAAGATATATATTTATGGTGTATAACGCAAGTAAATATTGAATTCTTTCTTTTTAATAATTTCTTATTTTGTCTAAGATAAAAAACTTTAAATATATTCAATAAATATTCTACTACAGACAAAATATGAGTTACGATTTAAGAAAAGATTTTATTTTCCAATACCACCAAACTAATACAAAAATAAAATTTTATTCATATCTTCAAGGACTTTTTTTTCCATTGAAAACCTGTCTTTTGTTCAAATTAAGAGATCTGAGCATGCTTAGCTAATTAGTTTTAATGCAAGTTTGAAGTTATTATTGTTGTACGATTTTTCTAAAAATGCATAACACAATATGATATCTTCGATTTGCACTAAGTTGACGTTATTTCTTTGGACTTCCTGATACTAATAAACTTTTTATATAATTTGAATTTAGAACCAATCTATTTTTATATTATTTATTGATATTGTTTAAAAATTATTGTTTTCATTGGCCAATTCTTTTTATGAAAATATGTTATTTTGTATGAGATTTTTGTTTTTGTTCTCTTATAATATGTACACGTTGCAATGTAATACTTGCATATTTATGGTGTATAACATATGTAAAAAGTGGTGACATTGAATTCTTTCTTTTTTGAAGAAGACATTAATTGAATTATTTCATATTAATAGTTTCTTATTTTTTCTATGATACAGTCAATTAAAATACAAAAACTTTAAATAGATACAATACATCTTCTACTACAGACAATGTATCAGTTGAATTATTTACTATAACTATCAAAATATGGGTTACGATTTTTAGAAAGCTATGTAACATGATATATAAAGAAAATTTAGGAAAATGAGTTTAAGAATTTTTTTTTCAATACCACCAAACTAATAGGGAAATAACATTTTATCCATATATATCTCCAAAGAGTTTTTTTTTTCCATTGAAATCCTGTATTTTGTTCGAATTAAGAGATCTTAGTATGCTCAGCTATGTTTTAAAGCAAGTTTGAAGTTATTTTTGTTGTATAATTTTTCTAAAAGTGCATAACACAATATGATTAATGGACGGGCGTAGAATTACCTGACTTGCGTAGAATTTAGTTGGAATATAAATATATAATTAACCTACGGGCATTTTGAAATCCGAAAAAACAAACAAAAAAATAATGGATTGACCATTTTGTTGTTGGACTATTGATTTATTAGTGTGGGCCTCTCTGGGCTGAGATATGAAAGAAAAGAGAGGTCCAACTAAGTAGACCTAATTAAAGGCACTGGCTGGGCCACTGATAAAGGTCCAATGCACCTCATTCATTTTGACTAAGATCGACAGAGTATAATAAAAAAGACTAAGTAAAAACAGACGACCATTTAAGATTCAAAATATTTGGCGCGCGATACACAAATTATTAAAACCGGAGCCAAAGATTTTGTGGAAACTTTACTCAAGTAATTGGTTGTATAGATGAACGAATTACCAGAAAGAGAATACAAATTAATTTGATTAGTTCGGTTCGGTCGGGTGCACTAATGGGTCGGACCCAGCTGACACGCATTTGCATGATATCATTTACTTTACAATCAGAGCTAAACTTGGAGATAAACACCGGAAGTCCTTCCAAACAATTAGTGTAAAATGTAAATATACCATGTCTAATTGGAAAGGCAAAAAAAAAAAAAAGATGGTCCAACCAAATTTACTTTGTAGAGAAAAACATAGACCAATCCCTTGCCACCCTATTTGAAGGAGAGAAATGTCTTCAGTCAACTAATTCAACAAATTAAGATCACAATTGTTGTCAAACAACAAAATATCCTGACTTGGTTTTCAAAAAAAAAAAAAAAAGATCCTGACTTGTTTATGCATTGCCAAAAATTGAAAAATGCACCATAACTAACGGCAAGCATGCTCAAAAGTTGCATTGACCAGAGGTAAACTGAAAAGATATCATAGAGAGTAGGGTATTGCGGCCGTACCATACTGTGTTTCGGCTTACCGTGTTTTGGCGTGTCCAGCCGGAACGAGGCCGTGCCTTGCCAACACATCGCAATTTCTAGATGTGTTGTGCCGCACAGTACCGGAGATGAAGACAACACGTTTAACGACATAGCACGGTTAGGTAGGACGTGCTTCGACATTCCGTGCTGGTACTTAGATGTACGTGCAGGATTTTTTTAGATCTTGATAATTTGTTACTAATTTGTGCTATTGTTAAAATAATCTGTAAAATATCCAAAAAACTTAATTATTTTTTTGTAAATTTTAGTTTTTTTAAAATATTTTGTATTATTTTTATTTTCTATAATTTGAGAAAATATCACTAATTAAGTAAAAAAATGATTTTTTTGGGACATACTGTGTTGTATCCGTGTCTAGAAGTGTCGTGTCAGTACTTAGACGTGCCATGCCGTACCCGTGTCTAGACATGCCGTGTCAGTACTTAGACGTGGCAATTTTAGAAAAATGAGGACACAATACAGATAAGAACGTGCCACGTTGTGCCGTGCCCTTAGCCGTACGTGCCGGCATGTGTACCCTACATTCTGGGCTTTTGCAATACACTAGCTAAGAGGTGTAAACAGATTGGATTCGGAAAGAGATAATAACTAAATCGTATACATATCTATTTTTAATTAATTGCAATTGCCTTGAAAAGTCTATATATAGGAACGAATCCTTGGAGGGTACCAACTGCATCATAATAGAAACCACGTACAGTTTCAAAAATGTCAACAACAAGAGCTCTTCCTGTTCTCTGCGTTCTCTTTCTATTTTTCACTAGCTCTCTCGTATTGCCTTGTACCGAGGCTGCTCGAACCCTGGAAGAGAGCAAGGATGGTAGTAAGTAATCTTTCTCTTTCTTAATTAATAGTTGGTGTATTCTTTTTTAAATTAAGGAAGTATTCAGACTTTAATTGACTTATAATTCAATGAAACTCTTGAACCAGTATCTTTTAATTTGCTCCTAACTATTTAAGTGGCAAGTTGAAATTTTTTGTAATAGATAAAGTGAGAGAGATATCTTCCGTAATTCTTTCATTATTAGTAAATTATTAATTGCAAAACTACTTTGTCATCTCCTCATTTCCAGCAATCAACAACCCAAAAGCTCAATTCAAAAGCTCCATCTGACAAACAATCCAAATTTTAAGTAGTAAAAATTAGAATAAACAATCCGAATTTTTAAATAGTATAAATTAGTTTAAACTAACTCTTAAGTCCATTCCCTTGTTTTTCAATTCATGATGAAACAACAAATAATCTGAATTAAGTATCAATGTTTAAATTAGTTTATTAATTATTAATTATTAATGAATAAGTATCAATCCTGAACTCGTAGAGTATCACCATCAATTAACATGTGCCAATCACATTCAAGTAAACTACAAATCATTTATTAGTTTCAGGCTAGATCCAACAAAAATTACCCAAGTTGATAGCCTATCTACTAATTGATTGTACTGAACATGATATCTAATTGAAAATAAAAAAAAATGCTAAAATAATTAGTAAAAATTCCTAATTATTAGCAATATTACTTTTTGAATAACATAAAAAAATATTTGTAAAATTGTAATTTAATTTCAGCTACATAAAATAGGTAAATCAGCTTTTCTTAATTCTAAAGGAGGAAGTTAATGGATTAATTAGCCGACGGACATTTCAAATATTAAAAAAAAAACAAACATAAAATAATGGATTGCCAAACGGGTTAATTTACAGTTGAATATTAACTTAGCTCTGAACGATGGAACCCAAACGGGTTAATTAATGGTCCACCTCAGGTTAAGATTCACTCGATAATATCTCTTATTTGTTGCCAAAATTTTGCACGTAATTTTTTATCTTAATTTAATTTTGCGACAAAATTGAAGTTTTCGATTTGATTCTCCCATTCCTAACAATTCTTCCGATTCTGCTTCTGATGAAAATTTATAATAATATTTTAATAAAGAATGATAAATGAAATTAATGGAAAAATTAATGATAAATTAATAATAATTTTTTTCCCTGACTCTGATAAATTTTTTGGCAACCCTCTGTTTGCATGTGCATAAATAAAATGATATAGGTTATATTTAAATATTTTATTTTAATGTTCAAGTTTAAAATTTTAAGCTATTAATGTTTTAACCATGGAACACAAAATTTTGAATTAGAACCCTCCTGTTCAATAAATACATGAGTTATTACAATATAGGAGGATAAATACTTTATTTTGATTTTGGAGGGGGGCAATAATGTAATTTTGTAGTTTTGTGGAGA
This sequence comes from Carex littledalei, assembly GCA_011114355.1. Classification (NCBI taxonomy): domain Eukaryota; kingdom Viridiplantae; phylum Streptophyta; class Magnoliopsida; order Poales; family Cyperaceae; genus Carex; species Carex littledalei. The sequence continues at coordinate 17,189,385 of CM022079.1, forward strand.
ATTTGAACTATGAAGTTAGTCAAGATCACAATAATCTTGTATATTAAACATTGAGCGAGGCTATATACTATGCATAACACATATTGGCTCACGCTATGGATTCAAATCTTCGGTTTGAAAGTCCTAACGATCAATCCAAACCGTTCAACATGGTCTCCATATAAATATGTACATGTAAACTAAATTTTACATTTTTATAAACTTTACTATTTTTTTATATGGGTAGAAATTCACTTCATCTGGAAATTTTGGACCATAAAAAAAATAGAGATTTTATGCCCATCTAAAAAATCTAAAATTTATTTTACAAATACATATTCATATGGAGACCATATTGAATGGTTCAGATCAACCATTAGAATTTTGAAAACAAAAATATTGATCCGTAGGTTGGACCAATTTGCACTATGGTAGTACCATAGCCTCACTCTTGTAGATATTACGATGATGATGTAAATAAATCTTGTATATTATACATTAACCTGATGATAAATCTCATGCTTATGGACGTCTTAATAGTGTTTCCAATGTTGCGTGTTTGTGTGTGTATATGCAAAGTAAAATTATCCCCATATTTAATAGTGTCTATATGCAAAAGTAAAATTATCCACATATAACTTGTGTTTATTGCTGCATTGCTACTGATAGCATTTTAACTTGTGTTTTTACTAGTAAAGTGTTAATGCTTTAGATTGACATTATTTCAAAATTGTGCATGTTTCAGGGTCAGTTTGTGCAAATGACACTGATGGCCCCACCGTCGTTCCCTCAGGAGCTGCACTACCTGAACAAGGAAGATCGGCTGCTGCGCTGGCTGGTGAGGAAGCACCGTGACGCTGTCTACGGCCTTGATTTCCTCAATGAACAAAATGATTCCGAGCATGAGTCCGACCGTGAAGAACACACTTACGAAGAAGAAGGCAAAAGCAAATTGTTAAAATAACGGAAAAATAAAGAGAACACAAGACTCCCAAGAAAGCTCCCTTCCCACCCAATTTTATTTCTCTGTTTTTCAATAATCAATTACACGGCTGTAGCATCTCCTATTTATCAACACAACTTGGTATCTTGAGTAAATCAAGTATATGCGTTAAACATAGAATACAATAATTTGATATTAGAAGGAAATCAACTATTATCTATATATGGAATAATATATAGGCTGTGCATATCCATCTTCCTTTCTTCACATCTTCTTTCCTTCTTCAATTAGATATGGATCCTAGCATATCTTGTTTGATTCCCAGATCTTTAGTTGCCAAGTGTATTCTCAACACTCCCCCTCACGAAGGCAAGTAGATATCCACCATTCCAATTCTTTCTAGCATCTCTTCGAAAGATTTAGTTGCCACTGCCTTCGTTAAGATATCCGCCACCTGTTCTGTAGATCTAACAAACGGTAGAGAGATAATATTAGAATCAAGTTTTTCTTTAATAAAGTGTCGATCTACCTCTATGTGTTTCGTCCTGTCGTGTTGTACTGGATTGTGTGAGATGTCAATAGCAGCCTTGTTATCACAATACAATTTCATCTCATCTTTGTATTCCACTCCTAACTCAGTGATCATTTTTCTCAACCACAGTAGCTCACAAATTCCTTTCACCATTCCCCTGAATTCAGCTTCAGCACTGGATAATGCTACCACATTCTGTTTTTTACTTCTCCAAGTTACCAAGTTACCCCCAACAAATGTAAAGTAACCAGAAGTTGATTTTCTGTCCATGATGTTTCCTGCCCAATCTGCATCTGTATACCCTTCGATATTTATATGTTTATTCTTTTCAAACTTGATTCCTTTACCAGGTGTCCCTTTGAGGTATCGCAATATTCTTAGGACAGCCCCCATGTGATCTTCACTCGGGTTGTGCATAAATTGACTCACTACCCCTACTGCATATGCTATGTCTGGTCGGGTGTGTGACAGGTATATTAACTTACCGACTAACCTCTGGTACCTTTCTTTGTTTGTGGAGCATTGTTCAGGACAAATTTCAAATTTCACATTTTGTTCCATTGGGGTACTAACCGGTTTACAATCCATCATTCCGGTTTCGGCCAAGAGATCGAGAACATACTTCCTTTGAGAAAGAAATATACCCTTTTTATTTCGTGACACTTCAATCCCTAGGAAATATTTGAGACCTCCTAGATTTTTCATTTCAAATTCCTTCGAGAGCTTCATTTCAAGCATTTCAATCTCAACTCTATCATCACCTGTAATAATCATGTCATCAACATAGATAATAAGAATTGCAATTTTACCTTCACTCCTTTTAAAGAACATGGTGTGATCGGAATCTCCTTGATTATACCCATAGTTTTTCATTGCCCTACAGAACCTTCCAAACCATGCTCTTGGCGATTGTTTCAAGCCATACAAAGCTTTCTCCAACTTGCACACCTTGTTTGTTGATCCAATGTGTTCGTAACCAGGGGGTAGGTCCATATAGATTTCTTCTTCCAAGTCTCCATGAAGAAATGCATTTTTTTTACATCGAATTGATGTAATGGCCAGTCAAAGTTAGCTGCAAGGGACAATAAAACTCGAACCGAATTTAGTTTTGCAACAGGTGAAAAAGTCTCCTGAAAGTCAACCCCATACGTCTGTGTATACCCCTTTGCTACTAACCTGGCTTTATATCTTTCGATCTTTCCCTCTGCATTGTACTTAATTGTGTACACCCATTTACACCCAACTGTCCTTTTTCCTGGTGGTAAATTAACTATTTTCCATGTACAGTTTTTTTCCAGAGCCTCCATTTCTGTATCCATTGCTCTAGTCCATTTTTCACTCCTTTTTGCATCTTCAACTTTTTCGGGAATGGCAACAGAGGACAATTGTTCTGCAAAGTTTTTTAATGGTTGTGGCAATTTTTTTGTTGAGGTATAGTTTGCAATAGGATATGTTATTTCTTTACTCGTCCCATCTTCCGGGATGTATTTCCTTGGTGGTTTGCCACGATTAACACGTGAAGGATATCTAGTCTGGGTTTCAGAAGAACATACCTCATTGTTATCTTCCACAGATTGGGACCTCGGGACAGTAACATCTTGTTGCATTGCCTCATTAAGATCTATCCAGAGTCTAACTTCATTTGGTGAAGAGTCTGGCTGACCCGTATCTCCTGCTGAATCTTCATCCTTGTCTGAACCCGAGTCAGCTGCTGGATTTTTTTCCGAATCAGCTGCTGTACCCGAATTGGCTGCTGGCTCTGCACCCGAATCAGCTGCTGGATTTTTTTCCAAATCAGCTGCTGTACCCGAACTGGCTGCTGGTTCTGCACCCGAATCAGCTGCTGGACCTATACTTGAATCAGCTATTAGACTTGATAAAAAATCCAGATCAAAGCCCGGTTCACCATTGCTGCTGCCCTCCTGAATCGGGACTTGGATTTGTTGGAAATATGACTCATGTTCCAGAAAGGTAATATCCATGGTGGTGTAGAATTTTCTGGTACCGGGATTGTAACATTTATACCCTTTTTGGTTTGCCCCCATGCCTAAGAAAACACATTTTTCAGCCCTTGGGTCTAATTTTGTGCGAAATGGTTTTTGTATATGGATGTAGGCAATACAGCCAAATATTTTTGGTGGTAGATTAAGGACAGATGACATGGACACATGAGAAGAGAGGACTTGAATAGGTGTTTTGTAATCATTTGCACTTGTGGGGGTCCGATTAGAGAGATATACCGCATATGAAAGTGCATTATCCCAAAATATACGTGGTACCTTATTCTCAAGCAGTAGTGATCGGGTTATTTCAAGGAGGTGCCTATTCTTGCGTTCTGCAATTCCGTTTTGCTGTGGTGTCCCTATGCATGTTGTCTCATGAATAATTCCATTCTCCTTAAAAGAATTCTGCAAACATTTATTCACGTATTTTGTCCCATTATCACTTCTTATGATTTTTATTTATTTTCCAAATTGAGTCTGCACCATTTTGTGAAAATCTTGAACAACTTTAGAAACTTCATCTTTTGTTTTCAGTAGATAAAGCCAAATCATTTTGGAACAATCATCAATAAAGGAAACATACCATCTACAACTAGATTTAGAAATAATAGGGGATGGTCCCCAAACATCTGTATGCACCAAATCAAAAGGACTTGCACATTTATTCATACTACTATGATAAGTTGTTCTATGACTCTTGGACTTGATACAAGTTTCACAAACAAGATCTTTAGGATCTAGATTCACAAATAAATCAGGTAACAACATTTTCATATACCCGAATGATGGGTGTCCTAGTCTTTTATGCCATAACCAAATTTTATCCCTACTAGATATTTGATCCCCTCTAGCTATATAATTACTGCCGGTTTTGAATTCATCCAAGTAATACAACCCATCTCGTCTAGTACCATGGCCAATGATCCTTTTCGTGAGAATATCCTGGAATACGCAATAGTCAGGAAACATAAGCACACTGCAATTTTGATCCTTTGTGAGTTGACTAACAGATATCAATTTTGTTGCAAGAGAAGGGACCACAAGCGTATTTTTCAACTTGATTTGGTTTGATAACACAATTTCCCCTGCACCTTCTACAGGATAAACTTCCCCATTTGCATTAATTATTCCGGTTTTATGTGGTGTACACATGGTTTCTAAAGCAGTTTTTTCGTGTGTCATATGGTCGGTTGCACCCGAATCAATAACCCAACCTTCATTTTTCCTGTTCACATCTGAGATATTACACTTACCCATGCTGATTTTAAAACCGCTATTTTTACCTTCACAGTTAAGGTTCAGTTCTGGCTGCTGTTGGCTGCTGCTGGCCGGTTCTGGTTGCTGCCGCTGGCTGCTGCTGGCCATGCTGGTTCGGGTCTACTTGCTGCTTGCTGGCCTCTCGGCTGTTAATAGCTGCTGTTGTGGCTGCTACTCCTTTGCCTTTTTCTTCAATCTTCTTCTTGTCACCTTTCCACCAATCAGGATAACCTACCACTTCAAAACAATTCTCCTTTGTGTGCCGACTTTTTCCACAAGTCATGCACTTCAGTTTGGATTTGTCAATATGAAAATTTTTCTTTCCTTGGAAATCATACATCTTACCAGGTTTGTATCCCTTGGAAACCATTGCTAATGAGTTTGAATCCGTACCTCCCTTAACCATGATTCCTTGGCGATTGGCTTCTCTTCTTACATACCCATATGCCTGCTCAATAGATGGAAACGGACTGAGCAGCACCACCTGTGCCCTTACACCATCTAACGAGTCATCAAGTCCATCAAGAAAGGTGTACACCCTTGTCTTCTGAATAAAGGTGTTGAATTTGTCGATATCTACGGCATACTCCATGGGGTTTGGGCATCGGAAGTCAATCTCTTGCCACAATCCTTGAAGTTCGTCGAAATATTCTTCAATAGCTCGCCCTTCTTGTCTCACACGCATGACTTGACGGTTGAGGGCATAAACCTGAGCCTCATCATTGTTGTCGTAGTATGTTGTTGCTATTGCCTTCCACACATCTCTAGCAGTTGGATACCGAATATAACTCCCCCTTAATCGAGGTTCAAGGGAATTAATAATCCAGCCTTTTACTACAACATCGTCAGTTGCCCATCTTTGGTATGATGGTTCAGCTATAGGTGGTGGGGCCGGTTCTCCTGTGAGATGCCTCATCCTTTCTCTGCCACGGATGTACATCGTCACTGCTTGGCTCCAAAAAGAGTAGTTTGTGCCATCAAATTTTACATCAATAGCGCTTGAATGAATTGTACCCTCGGTCATGGCAGCAGGTTGAGTTATGATTTGTGTTGCCGGTTGAGGGTTGTTTATGGCAGCAGCTTGTATAGCCGCCATTTGAGTCATCATTCTTGCCATCTGCTCAATCAACGCAGCCGTGGTGGTTGATTCTTGGGAGTCAGCTTCTGACATTGTTTTATCAAGAAAGTGTGGACAGCTCCTTAGAGCAGTATAGCACGGGAAATTGAAGTTAAAGACAAGAAGGGCAACAATTTCCCTAGCTATACCACCAGGCAACCACGCTCTGATACCATGTTAAAATAACGGAAAAATAAAGAGAACACAAGACTCCCAAGAAAGCTCCCTTCCCACCCAATTTTATTTCTCTGTTTTTCAATAATCAATTACACGGCTGTAGCATCTCCTATTTATCAACACAACTTGGTATCTTGAGTAAATCAAGTATATGCGTTAAACATAGAATACAATAATTTGATATTAGAAGGAAATCAACTATTATCTATATATGGAATAATATATAGGCTGTGCATATCCATCTTCCTTTCTTCACATCTTCTTTCCTTCTTCAATTAGATATGGATCCTAGCATATCTTGTTTGATTCCCAGATCTTTAGTTGCCAAGTGTATTCTCAACACAAATCCAATGCTGAATTCGTATACGAAGATGATGATGATTTAGATGAGATGGATGATTACGAGGATGAGGATGATGGAGGTAATGAGAAAAAGTAGGATTGGGAGATCCCTACGTGACAAGAATGGAATGAGCTTTGTTTTGTGTTAGTTCTTTTCCCTTTGTTGTTTTGAAGACAAGATGATTCGAGTGAGCGTAAAACTCGACCATGATTACGCCTTATTATGTTAATGTGTGACAACATTTTTGTTCTCTGGGTTTTTTTTTTTTTTGTTCATTAGAATAGATAAGTGTCATTCTAAATAATAGTTGGCAACTAGGGAGATGTCATGGATTTGTAACTTTCTAATTATTGTCATTGTCTAAATATTTGATCTCAAGTCCTTCCATTGACTATTGACTAATCCCATCAAACATTTTTTTTTCTTCCACTAAATTTCAAACGAAAGCAAATGATGCGAATCTATAATTTTAAGTTAGTATAATTAACATTTGTTCCCATCATTTTGCTCATCAACATACCTTTTTGCCATATGCTCTATTCCAAAATGGCCGAAATTTTTATTAATAGAAAATAAAATAAATAAATATCGACATTGAAGAACGATGTGGCCGAAATTCGAGATCTAACAAATACGTTATGGTTCATAACGTCCAGGGCACTGTAGCTGGACGTTATGGTCCGTAACGTCCAGCTACAGTGTTTTTTTTTTTTTTTTTGCTTTGTTTGCTTCAGTTTGCGATTTTTTGAAAAAAAAATCACGGTAGCAGGACGCTATGGACCATAACGGCCTGGCTTTTTTTTTTTTTTTTCAGCGCGTCCCTGGCTGTTATGGACCATAACGGCCTGTATTTTTGTTACACTAATGCAGGTAGTTAGGTGCTAATCTGGCCGTGATGGTCCATAACGTTCCATGGACGTTATGGACCATAACGTCTTTGTTAGATCTCGAATTTTCACCAAATCGTTCTTCAATGTTGATATTTATTTATTTTATTTTCTATTAATAAAAATTTCGGCCAAAATGGACCTAGAAACCGTTCATGCTATGCAGATAGCCTAACTAACACTGATCCATAGTGAACTCGTAAAGAGGATTTAGCATGAAATGTTACAATGTATGAAACAATTTATTTTATTTGTACAGAACAATGAATATTAAACCAGTCTAGCATTGGTGTTCTGTAGTTCATCTATCTATTCATGTTTTTTATACCTAGAAAAGAGAGAGAAAAAAGGCCTTATCAGAAAGCAGAAAATAGATGATGGAGAAAAAAAGACAGGGTAGATCCAGACAACAAGAAAAAATAAGCCTAGCTAGGACAAAAAATGGCTTATCAATAAATTTTGTTCCTATCTAATAAAATAATAAAGCATAGCTATGTACAAAATTATGTAGGTAAAACAAAGAGTAGGAATATATAAATTTGGCTGGCTAGCAAACGAAGATTTTTTACTATTTTATCAGTGTAATATAAAAAAAATATGTTATCACCATTATTGTTTTGTGTAGTTATATATCAATCTCGATGTAAGATTAACATCAATAATATATTATTTCATATAATATAATAGAATATCATAGCACAAATTAAAATATTTTTTTTTTTTGTATATTCAATCGAACGCAATTACATGTATTTTAAAGGTTTAATTCACAGTAAAAAATATTTGACTACGTACTGAAATAGTTGAGTGAAACATATCTCACATTATAAAGAAAAAATATCCCAAATCGATATATGTGTAATGCAATATACACATTTAAGATATCTAAATACTAATACTATAATTTATATAATTTAAAGGGCTTTGTGAAGAAGTGCATACCTTTTACTTTTTTGTACTTAAAGCTTTATTGCAAGTATTTTGCCACAAAAGCTGCATTTTTATTGTGTTGCGGATGAGGAATCAACTAAATATCAATTTCAACGCGAATAGTTGTAGAAATGCAGCCACAACTGATCCCTGTAACGTGTGACGTTGTTGTAAGAGTGCAGAAAGCACATGAGGCCCACTATTCTCTCAACTCCTTTTTTAGTTTCCTATGACGGTATTGTACAGGATGTATGTAGCGATGAATTTTTTGACCCGGTTTCTCTCTACATTTCACCGCAACATGTTCCATTTCTGGAGTTTAAATCACAGAAGATCTGTTCTGAGCTCAAACAGGAGTAGGCTAATAAGAAATTAAGGGTTCGCAAACCTTATCTTTTTATGCGTTTTCTGTTGTGGGCAATTGTTGGTTTAACAGATATGTAATCTGATACTATATATGTCATGTCCTTTATATTTTACTATGATTTTATGAACTCTGAGGGACATGGTTTCTGACCATTCAAATATTTTTCTTCTGAGGATTAACTATGAACATTTTGGTAAAGCGTTTGGAAATAAATAACTAAATGGGTCTCTATTGGAGAGTGCAAATTAACTGAGAAAGAGAGCGATTGGGTTTTGGGCTTGTCGGAGAGAGGCAAAACAAGTTTTAAGGAGGGGCAAAATTAATCCGGACCTATAATTCTTTATAAAAGTTAGAAATTCAGCGGAGGCAACTGCCCTCTGGCCTTACTGGGTCTGCTTCTGAAAAGCTCCCATGCATTCAAATGTCAAAGGATTTGTACCATTTGGGTTTATCAAACTGGCAGGACCTCAACTTTTTCATACTTTATTAATATTTTTAATAATATCATTGGCCCTCAATGTAGTGGTAATTAGATCAACATGGGAAAGAGACTGTAACAGTCTAATTTTTAATACATGACAATTTAATTTAACTTAATATAAAGTGTGTTAAAGAAATATCAATCTAGATTTTGAAGTATATTATAAATTTTTGTATTGCAATAATTTGAAATTAATACATTTTAAATACATAGAATTTTTTTTTATGAAAATAAGTAATTATAAAATCTTTAGCAGAAGTTGATTGATAAATTTTGTTAGTCTTAAAATAAGAAATTCGGAAAAAATGGTAATACATTTCAAGTTTACATTACAGTACGGTAAATTAATTATAGGTGTTAATTGATTTAGTTTTACTTTGTCATAAAATGAGTGGAAAATACTTAGTCTAGCTAGCTTAATTAAGATATCTTAAAACTTATTTGAACATTATGCATGTTAATTAAAAACATAGTATTTAGATGTCAAGTTATTTCTAATAATATAAGGACTTTAGTGCATATTAATTAATTATTAGATAAGAAGAAAAAAAAAAATATGGGACACTTGGCAACCATGCACCTCTCCTTTCCAACAAAATGTACAACTCATCTAATTAACCCCTAAAATCTCTCTCTTACGTGCCACTGCCTCCAAAATTTTATTTCTTTGTTTATCTTTTTCTTGCGCCTCTCTCATGAAGTCTAGACCTCCCTTGGGATTATCTAAAATAGAAGAAATCGAGAAAGGAAGAGGAGAGAAAATAGCTAACAGAGAAATGATGGGATGCCGGTAGTCTCTCGGATGCTAAGTGGAGCATTAACCCGGTATTTAGAACCTTCTCACTTCTCCAATTTTTGTTTTGCTACGATGCTTGAACATGTAAATTGTTTTATTTATAACTTTAGATTGGTGGTAAAGAACCTTAAAATAGTCCTTATTTGAAATCAATCTAAGTTTTTGGGTAAATATGGAAAATTATAAATTTATCCTTAACTAAAGTCTTGGATTTGAGATAACCAGGTGTGGGCAATCTAGAAAGTTTGAAGTTAGAAACTTAGACCTCAATTGGTATATTCCTAATATCAATTCCATAACATGAAGCTAATTTAATTATCTCATTCAAATAATTAATATACTTGAACCTTTCGACTGGAGAAAACCGAAATAGAAAGTTTTGCTCAAAAGCCTTATTTAATTCATGTCATAAATTTTATATGATCTTCGTCACCTAAACTTTGATGGCTTAAAATCGATGAAAGAAGAACTCGGTTGGGTAACCTTATATCACAAATTAATTGACATTATTTTCTGTCCTTGATCAAGCCTCACTTAGGAATTTTACAAGTTCCATGGATTGTAACTAACTAAAGCACTAGAGGACGCCATCGAACTACCGAATCAACCTTGTTCACCCGCATAGGCGCAGATCTTGCACAATTGGATCAAGAAGTATTGTCGAACATGTCCATATGACAACGACACTTTAATCATCGTGCCCGACATTGCTAAGGTGCGGATTTCGAGTTATTACTACCTCCTTCCAGCTAATTTTATTGATTGTTGATTGCTAGATTATAGTTGTTGATTTAGTTTGCTTGATTGTTGATTGCTTTCTTATAATTGTTGATTTGGTTTGCTTAGTTTCTTATTGCTTGCTTATAATTGTTGATATGGGTTGCTTGATTGTTATAGAGTAAGTATCGATCAATTATTGGGTAATGGTTCATGTTTGCAAGGCATGCATAATTAACATAACATATGGGTATTGACCAAATATAAAGGGACTGCACTGAACATGATATAAATGCCAAAATGTCTTAGGAAGCACGATTATACTTTTATGAAATTGATGCATGATATAAATTCATTTGGTTGAATCATAAGTTTGCTTTAAGTCAACAGTGGCATGCATGATAAGAATGCATAGTATAAATTTCTCATGAAGCATAACATATAGTCATATGTGTAATTGATTAAATATTAAAATGGATACTTGACCGGTCAAGTAGGCGCTGTCTTTTCGTGGTAGCGCATGACCGAGGTCATGTAGGCGCTGTCTTTTCGTGGTAGCGCATGACCGGGGTCATGTAGGCGCTGTCTTGTCGTGGTAGCGCATGACCGTTGTAATGTATTGATTGAATATTAAACTTGGAAATTTGACCGGTCATGTAGGCGCTGTCTTTTTGTGGTAGCGCATGACCGGGGTCATGTAGGCGCTGTATTCGTGGTAAGCGAGTAATTTATGTTATGTAGGCGCCGTTAATTCGTGGAAGCGCATAACAGAAATTGCGTAGGCGCCGTATTCGTGGTAGCGTGTGATCCAGTTATGTAGGCGTCGTTGATTCATGGAAGCGCATAACTGAAGGCACGTAGGCGCCGTATTCGTGGTAAGCGCACAATTTCAGGTTATGCGCATAACAGAAATTGTGTAGGCGCCATATTCATGGTAGCGCATGACCCGTAGTCAGATAAGTGTCGAATCTGGATCACAAGATAGAAATATTAAAAGAATTGCTTTACAAGAACATTTGTGCATTAAGTAAATTCATGATCATTGCATTTGGGTAACTATCAGATCATATGCATGGAAAAAGATTGAATTTTGTTTCAGCGTTTCTCTTATGGTTGCTGCAGTTATTATTACTTTGTGTGTATTGTTTCTTTTTTTTGGATGCGAGCATTTCATGTTGTGAATTATTTATTTTGGCTTGATGATTAATGTTGCTCTTTTATAATTTGTGTTTGGTGCTATTTGGTTTCTGTTGGTTGGGTCTTAGAATAACTCGACTGGAACTGAATACCGCACTTAGAGATTTTCAATCTCTAATATTTTTCCACTTCGGTGGGTTCCAGGTACAAAGCGCTAGACAAGATATCGAGAGGTCGAATTGGAAGGCTGCGAAAGTTGCCACAATAAAAAGCATAACTTTGTTTAAAATAAATCTGCTATGGTATTTTGATTGTCTTTAATTATACATGTTGTGAAACTTTTGGGAAAATTTTATCATATATTGTGGCTCTTGTCTTGCCATTGGTAATGTGTATATATATATAGATGGGCTATTGTGCTTTGCAAAGTAAACCCCCCCGTTTACTTTGGGCCATATTTTGCATTTTGAAAATCTAAACAACCGATCCGAACCGTTCAACATGTTCTAAATATTGAAATGTGCTTGCAAACTAAATTTTACATTTTTTGAAATTTTTTTTACTATTTATTAAGCCACTTTGAAAATCGCTGATCCATTGTGAACAGTAAAAAACACTAAAATTTTCTGGACCACCGGATCAGCGATTTTCAAAGTGACTTAATAAATAGTAAAAAAATTCCAAAAAATGTAAAATTTAGTTTGCAAGCACATTTCAATATTTAGAACATGTTGAACTGTTCGGATCGGTTGTTTGGATTTTCAAAATGCAAAATATGGCCCGAAGTAAACGGGGGGTTTACTTTGCAAAGCACAATAGCCCATCTATATATATATATATATATATATATATGAATATGTATGATAATTGAAACGCCTTGCGCTATTGTGCGCGGCGGGTTGTCAGCCCTGTTATCGGGTTGTGACAGAGACGTAGCATCTGTAGGCATCAAGCGCATGACAATAAGAGATGGAGATGACATGACAATATATATAGGCCGAATTCATTTGATTTTAGTAAGAGATGGCAACGGATCGAGTTATTTCACTACGATAGCATTTCTTCTTTAATTTAAAAGAGATTATTCCTGCACGACAATTAAATAGCACAAATAACTATGTCATTAAAAAGGCCCATATAGGTTAAGTCCAAATGAACGATTTAACTTTGTTAATTTTGTGTTCTTATACTTGACAGTGTATAATTTAGTTTTCTTCATTGAAAATTATCGTCTTCATAGGTTTTCTTCCTTGAAAAGGCTCGTGTTAATATTAATTGACAATTGTAACGCACAAAACAAAAATATTGCAACCTTTTTTCCCCAAGGGAACATGTTCTGCAATTTTTATTAATACCCTCCAAAAAAAAATAGCAAATCTACCCTCTGCATTGAAATAATTTTATAAATACCCTATACCGCTCCACGTTGGGGAGATTTGATTTTTTTTTTACATATGTTTACCAAATCGCCCCACAAAAGGCGGTTAGCTATAATTTTTTATTTTTTTTAGCTGACCGCTCCACAGTTGGGCGGTTTGCTATAAAAATGTTTTTTTAGAGATCTTAATATTTCCATCTAATTTGTATATTATATGACACTTATCCTAGATGAGTATATATTTATGTAATCAATTTAAAAAAATATAAACGATTGACAAGAGCTAAGATGATTATTACGGATAATGATCGTCTGATCCTTTGCAAGGATCGGATCCTATGCTGTTATATCGATCATATTTTGTGATGGAATGTGCGGTGCCTCACAGGACTCTGTCACATTAGATTACTTCGAAGAAGCATTCTAATTTGCAATATGAACTTGTTATAGCCTTAAAGGTCTCATAAATAGACATAATAAGCCGAATACTATAATGGAGCATCATATATATTTTTTATAAGGAGTATTACTACAAAACTACTATAAATATTAGATAAAATATTAGCACTTAGCTAATTAACAACATCAGAAGAGCACTTACTTGAGATGAGACTATACATTATTATAAATATTAGATAAAATTTTACCCTATATATAAACAGTTTTTACAAGAAATTATTTTTCTAAACAGCTTAATATCTTTCAGGGCAAATATTACAAGCAAAGATAGCACAACAGTGTAACCACACTTATATAGGCCGAAACATCAAGTACCACCTCCCAATGAACAACTCACAAAACAAATCTAAAATAAAACGGTTAAGTTGGATTAATCTAACAAAACTATATATTACCCGGATCTGCGCAATATTCAATCGGCATACTTTATTGGATCCAGCAGAGATCCAACGGTGATTATGCAAATACTTGAAAAGCCGCCAGGCACCAATTGGAAACATAAAATTGACAAATGCCCCACTAAACATCTCTAAAAAAAATTGACAAATTCTAAACACACTAAACATCTCAAAAAAAATAAATTATAGAAAACCACTTCACTGTGGGGCAGTCAGCTAAACATATGTAACAAAAAAACTGCCCCAATGTGTGGCGGTTAGGGTATTTATAAAATTATTTCAATACTGAGGGTAGATTTGCTATTTTTTTAGGGTATTAATAAAAATTGCGGGAAGAAGTTGGACTCACAATGATTTTGTCACCCAATAGGAACACAAGGTTGTAGCAAACTCGAATGTAGATTATTGAAGTGCTCTTTAAAAAATAATTTTCTTAGAAGATTTGGCGCACAAATTTTAATTTGAAATAATTTCATGATATTTTACTTGAAAGAAATTAGAAAAACTTAAAAAGAGGAACTTCTGATTCGTTAATATTATAGGTTGTACGGACAAGAGGAAACAGAGAGAGGTACCTTTTGCTAAAAGATTTTCCCACGATTATAACAAACAAGAAAAGTAAACTAATTAAAGATTCAATGAATATTTTGATATGTTTATTCAGCTATCACATTATGAAACAATAATTGTGAAACAATAAGAGTCTAAACAAGAAGTTTGTCGGAACAAATAATTGTGAAACAATAATTTTAAGTGGTACTAGAATCGATTCATGTTATGAAGATAGCTGAACGTTAACTGAACTTAACCATTGGATATAAACCAGTCTAGTATTGATATTCTGTAGTTCATCTATCTAATCAAGGGTATTATGCCTAGAAAAGAAAAGAAAACTCAAGGCCTTATAAAAAAGCCGAAAAGCAGAGAAAGAGAAAAAAAAACAGGGGAGATCCACACAACCAGCAAAAAGTGGCTAAGAACAAAAATTGACTGTTGGCTTAATCATTCTAAGAGGAGAAGATTTGAAGAAGAAAAAAGTATTGAAAGAAATACAAAATCAATGAAAATGAGTTCCCATAAGCAAAGGAAATTCTTACCAATTATTACAAATCATATAATAAATTGAACGGTAAATTCATTTCTACCCAGGGTCAAAGTACGGACTCCTGTTGGAAGTCATCTTCTGAAAAATCTTCAAAAGATCTACGTTGAGAAAGAGCTACAAAATAATTGGACAATAGCTTATTTTGCAGCAACAAATAAATACTAAAAAAAAATGAAATATTCATTTGTCGAACTGTAGCTGTTTAGTCAGTCAACAAATCCTACCAAGGCATATGACTTCAGAAAGTTAAAAAAGTTCATTTGTGTAAAATCTACAATATTTAAATATTAATTAAATTACGAACCTGATTCGATTAATTGCATATCCCTAATTACGGACTCCTGTTGGAAGTAATCTTCCGGAAGATCTTCATCTTCAGAAAGATATACGTAAACATCTTCAGAAAGATCTACAAAATAATTGGACAATAGCTTATTTTGCAGCAACAAATAAATACTAAAAAAAATGAAATATTCATTTGTCAAACTGTAGCTGTTTAGTCCGTCAGCAAATCCTACCAAGGCATATGACTTCAGAAAGTTAAAAAAGTTCATATGTGTAAATCTACAATATTCAAATATTAATTAAATTACGAACCTGATTTGATTAATCCCCAATTGTAATGTCAGGGCAGCTGCAGTAACGAACACGCACATAGCAAGACCCAGATGGAATCAACCCATCTGGAAGAACATGAAGCAAATGACAGTATTTGATTTCCAACCTTGTAAGTGATGAAATGCTCTGTCTAGCCAACATATCACCAATTGACTCAGTGGATTCTACCAACTGCAGTCCATGCATCGTTATTGATTTCAGGACTTCACAATGGTCAATATGCAGTCTAGCCAACATATCCAGATTCCCTAGTCCGGTAATCAACTCCAGATGGTCACACCATTCAATCTGCAATTCTTCAAGCTGGGAAGGCAGCTGCTCCAGCTGCAGAACTCGGATACTATCACATGCAAAAATGCGGAGGTGCTTGAGAGTGTGAAGATTGCGGAATGGAAGAGATTCAATATTGATACAATAAAGTAACTGGATTTTCTGTATTGACTGCAAGGAAGATGGATCACTCATCCATCTTGGTACTGTGGCTGAAGAATAATATCTTAGTTGGAGTATTTTGAGGTTAGGATGTGGCTGGAGGGATTCTAACCAAGAAAAAGCTGCATCATGGACACCGACCCACTTGTGCTCACAAGCTGCATCACGGATGTGGTTAGGATGTGGTTTGAGGTTTAATATCAGATCTGGTTCCTCAGGTTTATCTGTTTCATAGAAATCAGATTCCCAGCTTAAGTTCAAAGTTTCAAGTTTGCATTTATTTCTCATGTTAGCACACTGGGCATCTTTTAAATTACTCATTCCATAAATAGAGAGATTTCCTTCAAGGTCTGTTATATCCTTTAACCAAGCTATAGTTTCAACTCTCAATCTTGCTCTCATTGTCCTTATTGCCGGAAAATTAACAAGCCCATGCGGGACATAATTCACGAAATCATAACATCCAATAAATAATCTCAGTAAGTTATTAAGTGCATCGAGTGATATAGGTAGATTCCGAAGTTTGTTCGATACAATATTTAAAAACTGTAAGTTAAGAAGATTACCAATACTTTCTGGTAGATTGTAAAGGTCATAACAATCAAGAATTAAAGTCTGCAGGTTGTAAAGGAGGCCAATGGATAGTGGCAACATTTGAAGACGTGGAGATGTAATTCTAAGATAGGTTAGATGTTTCAACTTGGAATAAGGAATCCCTCCCCTCAAATCACCCCCTTCCAATTCCAAAACCCTGAGTGCCCCAAATTTAGTGAGGTCCATTGCCTCTGTATTGTTTACACAATACTCGTTCTCTAAATCTCCACCGCATGCTCTCAGATCCATAGAAATAGTTCTTAAACCATTCATATTTTGTTGGAGAATTTGATTTACATATCCAGCGAAACCACCTACATACAAATGGCATGCTTCTTGCGGAACATTTTCCTTTTGAATATCAAGTGGCTGGTTGATCACCACTGAATAATGTTCATTCTCAGAATTAAGTCGAGCAAGGTCATGGATTATATCGTGCAACTTACAGCATTCTGAAGGTCGAACATCTAAAGAAGGTACATCTAAAGAAGGTACATATAAAGAAAAATTGGAAAATTCATCAAGAAAGGACCTCTCTTGTAACTCCTCATAATATTCACCAGCAATTTCTTCGATCCTTCTTTTGCCACTGGATTCGATGTAGCCCTGAGCGATCCATAACTCTATCAAATTCTTCTTTTTTAATATGTAATCTTTTGGGAACATGGAACAAAACAAAAAACATGGCTTAAGTCGAAAAGGTAGATGAGCATAGCTGATCTGAAGTGCTGGGAATATATCATTCGATGAATTTGATTCCCAAAGGTCACTTTCTAGAATCTCTCTCCAACCCTCTTCATTTGTTTCATGTCTAAGGAGGCTTGCAATCGACTTTACAGCTAAAGGCAACCCACCACACTTTCTGATAATATCCCTTCCCATATCTACCAAGTGTGTTGGCACAGTGTCACTTGTACCACTAAATGCATAATGCTGGAACAACTGCCAACACGAACTTTCAGGCAAGTTACTTGGCCTGAGTAGCATTGTTGTTTGCATGACCTTTGCAACCTTATTACTTCTTGTTGTCACAAGAATTCTGACCATTTTTGCTTCTTTAAAAGAAACCTGAAACAACTCCCAAAGACTTTTATTCTCATTCCACACATCATCTAAAACAAGCAGCATTGTTTTTCCCATCACAGTTTCTGCAAGCACTTCTTGTAATGGGCTCAACTCACTCACACCACAATTGTTTTTGGAGAATGATTCAATGGTTGCTTTGATGAGTCTGCTGACATCAAATTCATCAGACACACATACCCACCCATTTAAATCAAAGCACCGAGAAACCCTAACATCTTTGTAGACAAGTTGGGCAATGGTGGTTTTTCCGAGCCCACCTTTGCCAACAATTGAAATGACTGAGAATGGCTTTTCTTTTTCAGTTAGTAAGAAATCGATGACCTTTGAAATGTCAGCATCTCTGCCAAAAATACTCGCCTCATACACCATGTGACCCGTTGCGGGTCGTAAAATTTTGTTGTTTGGACACCTCTCTCCATCACTCTCTCTTAATTGGAGAGCCTCACGGTCCTTCGCTATTTCATCAAATCGACCTCTAATTTTTTTAAGCCGATTAACCATGTCGTCAGGAATTGAAACAAAGTACTGTAAAAAATAAATGTATTACATATGTCAAATTTCATAATTTGTTAACTAAAACTGATAATTAATGGATCAAGTGACGACTCTAATGTTTGATTTGGAAATCTAGTAATAAAACAAGTCACCTCTTCAGTGAATGTCAATCCATCTAAAAAAAAAGAGAAAATTCAAGCATACACAATTTACTTTTAGTACCACACAACGACAAAAAAAAAAAAAAAATACACTAGCACAATAAGAATCCATTTAATTTGTATATGCACAAGACACTAACCTCCATCTGCTTTCTCTTATGAGAACTGGAAGCCTGAGAAGCCTTTCTTGCCTCTACTTGGACACGTGTAACCTCGTACCGGTACTCGCTGAGTACATCCTCGGCATCATAAGCGACCTTCTTGAGCTCCTTGAGCCAGAGCTTGACAGAGCGGTCTATGATCTCCCTCTCCTCAGCATCGTACAACGTGGCCTTGATCCGCTCCAGAGTTCGCATCAGCCTCTCAAGATCCTCCTCAACAGCACGAGCATGCTCCTTTTCTGAGTTATTAGATTTTGACGAAGAGGAAGAAGGAGCCTGTGCAGAGGCTGTAATTGAAGGGAGCAAATTGGTGGCTAGAGAAAGCAGAGAGGTTATCAAATTCCCTGCCATTTTGCACGGAACAAAAGTGACTATGCGTATGCTCTGTTCCTTAGATTTGAGTTGTAGAAATGAGAAATGGGTAATGATCAGCAGAGTCCTTAGATCTGATGAGGGTTAAGCTATAGTATAGGCAAAAAATTTAAATTGCAAGTGCTTTCTGCTTTCTGAAATAATGCACTTTTATTATTCGTAGGATAACACTGCTTTATAGAGAAGCACTGCTTTATATATTCAAAAAGTTAAAATTCCAAGTGTTTTCTTCCACTTAATATATTTATTAAGCACTGCTTTATCATGATTGAATCCACTTAATATAATTTATTATTTGATTAACTTTACCCGTGACCCCAAAACAATTTATTATTTGATTACTAAACTAATTAATTTTTGGATAAGACAGTGGGAAGTCACTGATTGAATCCACTTGATATAATTTATTAGGTGGGTGGTTGGCTAACTTGACCCGTGACCCCAAAACACGCTGCATTTTTTGTATTATTCGATTACTATAATAATTTATTTTTGGTTGGTAAGGAAAATTGAATTGGTAAACAAAGAGATGCTTTTAGTACGAAGCTAAACAATTTTTTTTTTCGATCAGAGTGATAATTTTTTCGATCAGAAATAATGACTAACCATGGACATAATCTGTTCATAATTAATATTCAGTGATTTAAATTTGTATTCTCATTGCTGTGTATATTTCATAAGTAAATCATATATAACGCAAGCAAAAATTATAGATATTTAATTTGTTTATTAATTTTTTGTTATTACGTCTAAGATACAATGATTTTCAAGATATATATATTTATGGTGTATAACGCAAGTAAACATTGAATTCTATCTTTTTAATAATTTCTTATTTTGTCTAAGATAAAAAACTTTAAATATATTCAATAAATATTCTACTACAGACAAAATATAGATTACGATTTAAGAAAAGATTTTTTTTTTTCCAATACCACCAAACTAATACAAAAAAAAATTTATTCACATCTTCAAGGAGTTGTTTTTCCATTGAAAACATGTCCTTTGTTCAAATTAAGAGATCTGAGCATGCTTAGCTAATTAGTGTTAATGCAAGTTTGAAGTTATTATTGTTGTACGATTTTTCTAAAAATGCACAACACAATAGATATCTTCAATTTGCACTAAGTTGACGTTATTTCTCATTGGACTTCCTGATACTAATAACTATTTACATATATAATTTGAATTTAGAACCAATCTATTTTTATATTATTTATTGATATTGTTTAAAAATTATTGTTTTCATTGGCCAATTTTTTTTTAATGAAAATATGTCATTTTGTATGAGATTTTTTTTTTCGTTCTCTTATAACATGTACACATTGCAACGTAATACTTGCATATTTATGGTGTATAACATATGTAAAAAGTGGTGACATTGAATTCTTTCTTTTTTGAAGAAGACATTAATTGAATTATTTCATATTAATAGTTTCTTATTTTTTCTATGATACAGTCAATAGAAATACAAAAACATTAAATAGATACAATACATCTTCTACTACAGACAATGTATATCAGTTGAATTATTTACTATAACATTTTATCCATATATATCTTCAAAGAGTTTTTTTTTCCATTGAAATCCTGTATTTTGTTCGAATTAATTAAGAGATCTTAGTATGCTCAGCAATGTTTTAAAGCAAGTTTGAAGTTATTTTTGTTGTATAATTTTTCTAAAAGTGCATAACACAATATGATTAATGGATGGGCGTAGAATTACCTGACTTGCGTAGAATTTAGTTGGAATATAAGAGGAGGGATCTAGTTACAACAATTTTAAGTTACAACAAAGTTACCACAACCATTTTCTACATTTTCAAATTCCAAATCATCGATCCAAACCGTTCAACATAATCTCACAATAAAATGTGCTTCCAGATCAAATTTTACATTTTTTTGAGTTTGTTTATTATTTATTAAGTATTTTACAAAAACTAGTCAAATTCAAACCATTGAATTTTGTACCCATCTTAATAAATAGTAAAAAAATTCAAAAAAGGTAAAATTTTGATCTGGAAGCACATTTTATTGTAGAGATTATGTTGAATGGTTTGGATCGATGATTTGGAATTTGAAAATGTAGAAAATAGTTGTGGTAACTTTGTTGTAACCAGATCCCTCCTCGGAATATAGATATATAATTAACCTACGGGCAATTTGAAATCTGAAAAAACAAACCTCTCTGGGCTGATAAATTAAGGTCCCAACTGCATAGAACATAACAGACCACAGCACCAGGCTCTGCCAGTGCTCCTCAGTCTTTTTGAGTTTTGACTGAGATCGACAGAGTAATAGACACTATTCAATGAAAAATACTAAGTAACAAACGGACGAACAGATAAGATGCGAAAATTATGCATGTCCAGCGACAAACAAAATCTGAACCAAATTGTTCTTGGACTATTGATTTATGGTTTCTGCTAGTCAATCCACTTAATATAATTTATTAAGTGGGTGGTTGGTTAACTTGACCCATGACCCCAAAACAATTTATTATTTGGTTACTAAAATAATTTTCTTTTGGTAGGTAAGGAAAATTGAATTGGTAAACCAGCCACTGATTGAATCCACCGTAACAAAGAGATGCTTTTAGTACGAAGCTAAACAATTTTTTTTTTTTTATCAACCAAAACAATTTTTATTAATATCCAAAGTTAATTACAAATTAATAAATATACCCTCATTAGTTGGGTTTTTTCAAAATGTCCAAACCTACTATTTAATGGCCGCTTTCTATTTTTTTCTCAACTGGCTATTAAATGACCGGTTCCTATTTTTTTCTCAACCGGCTATTAAATGACTGGTCCTCAATTATTGTTTTCTCAACCGGTTATTAAATGTCCGGTTTGGACATTTATATATATGCATAGACGGTGAGGCATTTTTCTCAAAATTCATTCTATCAAATTTCACACGGTCTCTCCTCACTTCATCTTTTTCTCCCAAATTTCTCCTCCTCTTTTCAGATTTGCATGTAAGTCCCTCCAATATTTTTAAAATTCATTTTTAGTGCAAAATGGTTGTAAAATGTTAGGATTTGTTAGTAATATAACAAAATTAGTATAATTTAGTTGTAATCAGTGTTAATTCCTTTTAGGTGCAAATAATTGCAGAAATAATTTTATCTCGAACACACATGAGAAATAATGACTAATCATGGACATAATGTGTTCATAATTAAAATTCAGTGATTTAAATTTGTCATTCTCATTCCCTATGTATATTTCATGAGTAAATCATATATAACACAAAAAAAATTAGAGATATTTAATTTGTTTATTAATTTTTTTGTTATTACGTCTAAGATACAATGATTTTAAAGATATATATTTATGGTGTATAAAGCAAGTAAACATTGAATTCTATGTTATTAATAATTTCTTGTTTTGTCTAAGATAAAAAACTATAAATATATTCAATAAATATTCTACTACAGACAAAATATGAGTTACGATTTAAGAAAAGATTTTTTTTTCCAATACCACCAAACTAATACAAAGATAAAATTTTATTCATATCTTCAAGGAGTTTTTTTTCCGTTGAAAACCTGTCCTTTGTTCAAATTAAGAGATCTGAGCATGCTTAGCTAATTAGTTTTAATGCAAGTTTGAAGTTATTATTGTTGTACGATTTTTCTAAAAATACACAACACAATATGATATCTTTGATTTGCATTAAATTGACGTTATTTCTCATTGGACTTCCTGATATTGTTTAAAAATTATTGTTTTCATTGGTGAATTTTTTTTTATGAAAATATGTCATTTTGTATGATATTTTTGTTTTTGTTCTCTTATAATATGTACACGTGCAACGTACAGGCACGATGCTTGTATATTTATGGTGTATAACGTATGTAAAAAGTGGTGACATTGAATTCTTTCTTTTTTGAAGAGCACATTAATTGAATTATTTCATATTAATAGTTTCTTATTTTTCCTATGATACAGTCAATAAAAATACAAAGACTTTAAATAAATACAATAAATCTTCTACTACAGACAATGTAACAGTTGAATTATTTACTATAACTATCAAAATATGGGTTACGATTTGTACGTACGAAGCTATGTAACATGATATATAAAGAAAATTTAGGAAAATGAGTTTAAGAAAATATTGTTTTTTCAATACCACCAAACTAATACGGAAATAGCATTTTATCCATATATATCTTCGAAGAGTTTTTTTTTCCATTGAAATCCTGTATTTTGTTCGATTTAATTAAGAGATCTTAGTATGCTCAACTATGTTTTAAAGCAAGTTTGAAGTTATTTTTGTTGTATAATTTTTCTAAAAGTGCATAACACAATATGATTAATGGACGGGCGTAGAATTACCTGACTTGCGTAGAATTTAGTTGGAATATAAATATATAATTAACCTACGGGCATTTTGAAATCCGAAAAAACCAACAAAAAATAATGGATTGAACTATTTGTTCTTGGACTATTGATTTATTAGTGTGGGCCTCTCTGGGCTGATATGAAAGAAAAGAGAGGTCCAACTAAGTAGACCTAATTAAAGGCACTGGCCGGGTCACTGATAAAGGTCCAATGCACCTCATTATTTTTTTCATGCAAACACCGGAAGTCCATGCAAACAATTAGTGTAAAATGTAAATATACCATGTCTAATTGGGAAGGCAAAAAAAAAAAAGATGGTCTAACCAAATTTACATTTTAGAGAAAAAACATAGGCCAATCCCTTGCCACCCTATATGAAGGAGAGAAATGTCTTCAGTCAACTAATCAACAAATTAAGATCACAATCGTTGTCAAACAACAAAAGATCTCGACTTGGTTTAAAAAAAAAATCCTGACTTGTATATGCATTTCCAAAAATTGAAAAATGCACCATAACTAACAACAAGCATGCCAAAATTTGCATTGACCAGAGGTAAGCTGAAAAGATATCATAGTTGAAAAGCTAAGAGTAGGGTATTGCGGCCGTACCATGCTGTGTTTCGGCTTACCGTGTTTTGGCGTGTTTGGCCGGAATAGAGGGCATAAGCACTTCTTACAGCTAAAGTCACAGCTAGAATAGAGGGCATAAAATATTTACAAACCTCTATTCTTTTCTACTCCATGCTAGAGTAAGTATTTATATTCCTGATCTACATCTATACACAGAATAAAACACCTTAGTACACTATTCCTACAGAACTACTCTTTATTCCCTCTATTCTCCAACTCTCTCCTTAAAAAAAAAAGAAAAAAAAAAAAGCCTTTACAATGATACATCAAACTTGGGACATCAAACTTATTTTTTTCCAGATCTACATTTAATTTACAATACATCAAATTTGGAGATAAACACTGGAGGTCCGTACAAATAATTGGTGTAAATCTACCATATATCTAATTGGAATGAAGAAATATAATGGTCCAACCATTTTTACTTGTAGAGAAAAATTACAGGCCAACCCTTGCCAACCTATCTAAGGAGAGAAATGTCTTCAGTCAATTATTCCAACAAATTAAAATCACAATCATTGTCAAACTACAAAAGATCCTGAGTCGTTCATGCATCGCCAAAAAATGAAAGATGTACCATAACTAACGACAAGTGTGCTGAATAGTTGCATTGACCAGAGGTCAACGGAAGAAATTTCAAAGTAGAAATTTTTCACTAGCTTGCTCATATTGCCTTCTATTGAGGCTGCTCGAACCCTGGAAGAGAGCAAGGATGGTAGTAAGTAATCTCTCTCTTTCTTAATTAATAGCTGGTGTATATACTTTTTTTGTTCAAAAAAAAAGTGCAATATGTATTATAGAACAAATTGTCCTCCTGGAGCAAAGCCCCAGAAGAATGATGCCTGGTTACATGAAAGATTAAGAGCATGCAAGAAGAATGAAATTAATAGTAAGTGAGAATTACTTTACAATGATACATAAAACTTGGGACATCAAACTTATTTTTTTCCAGATGTACATTTACTTTACAATACATCAAATTTGGAGATAAACGCTGGAGGTCCGTACAAATAATTGGTGTAAATCTACCATATATCTAATTGGAATGAAGAAATATAATGGTCCAACCATTTTTACTTGTAGAGAAAAATTAAGCCCTAGAAGAATGATGCCTGGTTACATGAAAGATTAAAAGCATGCAAGAAGAATGCAACAACGTATATTTGTAGTTGTATAAATATATGTGCTGAGAAGGGGATTTCATATATTAATATTGTAATGCGTACAATTAATAGTTACATAGGTTTGCATGCAGTAACAAGGAGAGAGGTCAAGCAGCCCCACTTGACTCTAATTTTGGTATGCTTAAGTAATTATGTTGGTTGAAATAAATAATTGTCATGTATCATAGACTCTGCTGCACCTCACCTCTGTGAATAGGAGGGAAGGTTTTTCTCACGAAGGAACTTTCCTTTTATTACTTTTTTTTATTAATTGATGTCAGATTAAAAAAGTTGGACAAAATCGTTTCCCTCTATTACTTCTTTTATTGGTTGAGGCAAGAGAGAAACATTAAAGGACAAAATCGGTATTTAGAAATAAAATTTTCTCTCAGCTCTCAAAATTTCAAACATTGATGCCGTAAATCAAGTTCTTTTCCAAGAGGTAAAAGTTTGAAATCAGTATAAATTTATAGGTATTGACCCGTTTTTTTATAATAAAAATGTTAAATGTCTTGAAAAAAAATTATAATTAAAGATTGATATGTCAAAAATATAATTAAAATAAAACATGTTTGTGGACACGTGAAAATTTTCAAAAATGTCAAAACTGAGATTGGCGTACCATGCCACCGTAAGATATAATCAATTTTTTATACTGTAATAATCACACTTATTATATCAAGAATAACGAAATGACTTTGGTATATAGATACTAATAAATCAACATTAATTGTATTATATATTAGCCGTTGTAACAATTTCTTCATCGTGACAAGGTTTTTGAGCCTTGTCCGCTACAAATAACACATAATAGTTTCTAATTGTTATGACTGTTTTCAACCATTACAAAATTTCGAAATTTGTTTCTTTGTATGACATCAAAATACAACCTATCATTCATTTTTTATATTATTTTTAATTAATTTATATAAATTAAAGTTCTGCTTTGCAGCACTTCATTTTTTTTGGATTAAATTTGTTTTTTCACATAGTTCTAATTCTAGATTCCAAGTTTCCAACCCAAGTCTGGTGATAAATTCTCGCCATTTTTAACCCAACACAGAATAATGTTGCATTGGGGTAAAATAAGTAAAAACAAATTTAGATTTGATTTTATGAAAAACTATATTAGGATCCAGAAGAAAAGCCAAAATACCGAGAAAATTGTATACCAGACTAATTAGCTGATTGGTTTACTTTAAACATTATTTGTTTGAGTAAAAGTTAGAGATGAAGCTATCGAATTATTTAGATTAATATCTATAAGGAATTTTTCATTAAGATTTCGAACCTACGACCTTCCACACAAAAGACATTTTCTTAGCCACTAAACTAAAGACTGATTCTCTACTTCGAACATTATTTGTTGTTTGAGAATCAACAGTTAGTCCTTTAGTATGATATATGTGAAATTTACATAGTATATTTTATGTGGCAAATCTGATCTATCAATAAGTCAATTTAAAACAAAAGTCATAAAAATTTGATATAGATATTTTTCTACTAAGTAATTAAAAATGACAAAATAATTCTAGCTCTCAAGAATATGTCTTTAATCTAGTAACAAATGATGAAAAGTTGTATTTTCGAAATCTGAATTGAGAATTTCCTTTATTATTTCTATTTATTTCATAGTGTTATATTTAAATAAAATGAATACCTATATTTTCTTCAAAAATGAATGATACAGTTTAATAAATATATCAGGTCATAAAATATATTTAATTTTAAAATTCAGACTGACATGTATCTGAGAACCAGCCTTTGGTCTAGTGGTAAAGAAAATGCTCTCGGTATAGGAGGTCGTAGGTTCGAAACCCGGAAGGAGCAATCTTTTATAAATATTTAATAGTTGCATAGCTTGACCTCCAACATTTACCAAAAAAGAAGACTGACATGTATCTAAATAGGAAAGTATTAATGGTTGCACGTTCGATTTGTAATTTTAGAAGGAACCGAAGATTATAATTTTCAGTTGAGAATCAAGATTAATTTTGTCTTTGTAATTTTTATTTAGACCAAAACTATTTTTCTTTTAATAAATACAAAAAAGTTTTAAAAGATAAGAGTTGAATAAAATAAATGTAACTCTAGAGGTAAATAAGAAGGAAACGAATCTACTGAAATTCTCACTGGTGAACAGTGTTCGTGAAATCTCTACTTTTCTGAATCCAGCCGTCAAGCTGTTTTTAGATGCATGCACAGAAAAATCAACTGTTTCGAGATACGTGCATAGAAAAAGTTGGACGGCTGGATTCAAAATTTCAGAAATTTCAGAAACACTATTCACGAATGATGAATTTCAACATATTTCAATTCAAATAAGAAATGTGAATAGTACATTAGAAAACTATCCAAAAAAGAAGACTGACATGTATCTAAATAGGAAAGTATTAATGGATGGTCGTTCGATTTGTTATTTAGAAGGAACCGAAGATTATAATTTTCAGTTGAGAATCAAGATTTAATTTTGTCTTGTAATTTTTATTTAGACCGAAACTATTTTTTTTAATAAATACAAAAAAGTTTTAAAAGAAAATGTAAATTAATGGACATTATCTGAAATCGTTTCCCATTGATTTGTTCGTTTCTCAGCCTCACATGGACAAATCATTTAACTAATAATTTGACTGAAAAAAGACTTTTATTTCGGCGTACAGCGCAGAGAAAAATCGCCAATAGGATATGCTAATGGGCTACCTGTCTTTCAACTGTACTTCTATTATTTTTTAAAATAAATAAATACTCTTGATAAGAATAATATGTTGAGTCAATATTTAAGTATTCATTTATTTATTTATTTTTGGATGTGGAACAAGTTTTGTAATTGTAAATATTTAGTTTATTTTAAGATAACAAAAGTTATTTGCAATTACAAAACTTGTTATTTAGTTTATCTTAATATATATTTTTTAGTTTATCTTAATATATTTTTATAGCATCGGACGGACGAAGATAAACTTGTTTTTACAATTATATTAATATGCTACAAAAATTGTAAACTTGTAAATATTTAGTTTATCTTAATATATTTTTTTATCTCAATATTTAAGCCATCTAACCTTTAAAAAAAACAAGTTTTGTAAATATTTAGTTTATTTTAATTTATATATTGCCTACGTATGCTATTAAAAAATTAATGATATGTTAGCTGCTTTTTATATGTTTATTAATAATACCTGTGTTATATTTTTTCTATAATAAACTAATTACTTTTAATAAAATGATTTTATATAAACACTTAATTAGCTATTTTTTTATGCATTATAAGATCCGAAATTTTATATAAACTAATTATGTTTTTTATAGGTTCTGTCCTACTTTTAATATAATGATTTTATATAAACACTTAGCTATTTTGATAAATTAAGCATATACTATCTGCTTAATTTATCAAAATACGGTTGGAATTAATATGGTTGAGATTCATGCATGAATCTGCTGTTATTCCAACACAACTAACAACAAACACTAATAAAGAAGGAAATAAATCTGCTGTTATTCCAACCATTGGTTTTTATTGAGATTCATGCATGAACAAGACTTTTCCCTGCGATATTGATTGGCGCATGAAAAATTTCAACGGTTCGGATCGGAATAACAAGTTTCTGTTAGATTTATTTCCAATGAAGAATTAGGAGGTGATTAGGTAGGTGGTTTTTGGGGTGGACTATTGGCCTGGAGTCTGGTAGTGATTCCTGCAACTACTTACATGTGCCCATTCGTGTAACAAATTAGGTATTGTGTAGTTTGTTGTTTATATTGAATGATTTATTTTTGTTTGATACATTACCGATACCACCAACATTTTAATAAAACATAGATGCAATTATTTGAGTTCCTTGTTATTGTCATGACTATAATTTTATTTTTGAGAAATACGTAGATTTAATTAAAAAATAATAATAATAAAGCTGAAGCAATGATTCATGCTGGTATAAACTGAAAAAAAAAAAAATTATAAAGCAGAAGCAATGATTCATGTTGGTTTTGGGTTCCAAATGTCCGTGCTTACCGCTTCAATATTCATGCATATGAAGCACGCACGAATAATGAAGCGAATCGGATGGTTCCAAACGGTCATCGGACCGATTTGGGTTCCAAGAACGCTACGCTCTTGGAAAATGAATTAATATGTGCTTGTCTGGGCGAATATGAAAGAGTAGTAAATGTTATGTGGGCCCGATGAACAATAATTGGGCTGCTCCCAACTGTCAACTTAATTCTTTAGAGCGTCAGCCATGTTTCATTATACTTTATGAATTCGAAATCCAGATAGAGAGAACCCCAGATGGGTCGTGGCTTGACCTCCAACCTTTACTTGAAAAAAATACCTAATTGGTGATCTGCGATGATCTGTGGTGCTCAACCTCAAGACGCTTAAGACGAATAATCAAAGAAAAAACCTAAATTGCAATACATTACAGTAAATAAAATATAAATTACAGTCAATTAAAACTAAGTTACATTATAATCAGAGCCTAAAATACACTAAATTAAATTGTACTACTTCAATCTAAATTCAAACTAAATTAAACTAAATTATTCTAATTAGCATGTAGCATGTAACTAACGTGCGTCAATAAATTATTACTAGGCTACAACTGCCCATAAGGCCTAGCCCACCTCTTTCTCTCAGATTATTAATTACTGGGCTCTATGGAGTCCTTGTAATGGGCCTTCAATTAATTCCGTTTTGCCCCCAAATTCAAAAGCTGGCTATCTAGTTCCAATTCCAATTCCAATTCCAATTCCAATTCCGCTTTCCCCCAAACAGTCCATTTCTCAGTTCTCACATACACTACGTACTCAAATCAAATGTACTCAACTACTCATTACACTACAGTCCATTTTTTTTTAGGGTATTAATAAAAATTGCGGGAAGATGTTGGACTCACAATGATTTTGTCATCCAATAGGAACCCAAGGTTGTAGCAAACTCGAATGTAGATTATTAAAGTGCTCTTTAAAAAATAATTTTCTTAGAACATTTGGCGCACAAATTTTAATTTGAAATAATTTCATGATCTTTACTTGAAAGAAAGCTAGAAAAACTTAAAAAGAGGAACTTTTGATTCGTTAATATTATAGGTTGTACGCACAAGAGGAAACAGAGAGAGGTACTTTCTGCTAAAAGATTCTCCCACGATTAAAACAAACAAGAAAAGTAAACTAATTAATTAAAGATTCAATGAATATTTTGATATGTTTATTCACCTATCACATGATCACCTCATCACTCATGAATCTTGTAAAGAGTCTAAACAAGAAGTTTTTCGGAACAAATAATTGTGAAACAATAATTTTAAATTAAATGAAAGAAATGATGTAAAACTATAATTTTAAGTTAGTATAACACTTAGAATTCCATATACGCTATGCTAAGTGGTACTAGAATCGATTCATGTTATGAAGATAGCTGAACGTTAACTGAACTAACATACCTATTTGCTTGTAATGTTACAATGTATTAAAATATTTTTATACAGTACTTAACCATTGGATATAAACCAGTCTAGTATTGATATTCTGTAGTTCATCTATCTAATCAAGGGTATTATGCCTAGAAAAGAAAAGAAAAAACAAGGCCTTATAAAAAAGCCGAAAAGCAGAGAAAGAGAAAAAAAAAAAACAGGGGAGATCCAGACAACCAGCAAAAAGTGGCTAAGGACAAAAATTGACTGTTGGCTTAATCATTCTTAAGAGGAGAAGAATTGAAGAAAAAAAAGTATTGAAAAAAAATACAAAATCAATGAAAATGAGTTCCCATAAGCAAAGAAAATTCTTACCAATTATTACAAATCATATAATAAATTGAATGGTAAATTCATTTCTATCCAGGGTCAAAGTAGGGACTCCTATTAGAAGTCATCTTCCGAAAGATCTTCGGAAAGATCTTCATAAACTTCTGAAAGATCTACAAAATAATTGGACAATAGCTTATTTAGCAGCAACAAATAAATACTAAAAAAAATGAAATATTCATTTGTCGAACTGTAGCTGTTTAGTCAGTCAGCAAATCCTACCAAGGCATATGACTTCAGAAAGTTAAAAAGTTCATTTGTGTAAAATCTACAATATTCAAATATTAATTAAATTACGAACCTGATTCGATTAATTGCAGATCCCCAATTTTAATGTCAGGGCAGCTGCATTGACAAACACGCACATAGCAAGACCCAGATGGAATCAACCCATCTGGAAGAACACGAAGAAAATAACAGTATTTGATTTCCAACCATGTAAGTGATGAAATGCTCTGTCTGTCGATATGTGGCTTTTCATGAGAGGAATCACCAATTGGCTCAGTAGATTCCGTCAACTGCAGTCCATGCATCGTTATTGATTTCAGGTTGTTACACCATACAATATGCAGTTTAGCCAACATATCCAGTTTCCCTAGTCCGGTAATCAACTCTAGGTTTTTACACCAAGAAATCTGCAATTCTTCAAGCTGGGATCCCAGCTGCTCCAGCTGCAGAACTCGGATACTATGACATAGATCAATGGTGAGGTGCTTGAGAGTGTGAAGATTGCGGAATGGAAGAGATTCAATATTGAAACAATAATATAACCCGATTTTCTGTATTGACTGCAAGGAAGATGGATCACTCACCCATCTTGGTACTGTGGCTGAAGAATAATATCTTAGTTGGAGTTTTTTGAGGTTAGGATGTGGCTGGAGGGATTCTAACCAAGAAAAAGCTGCATCATGGACACCGACCCACTTGTCCTCACAAGCTTCTGGTTTGAGGCTTAATATCACATCTGATTCCTCAGGGTAATTTGATAACCCCCAGCTTAAGTTCAAAGTTTCAAGTTTGCATTTATTTCTCATGTTAGCACGCTGAGCATCTTTTAAATTACTCATTCCATCAATAGAGAGATTTCCTTCAAGGTCCGTTATATCCTTTAACCAAGCTATAGTTTTAACTCTCAACCATGCTCTCATTGTCTTTATTGCCGGAAAATTAACAAGCCCATGCGGGACATAATCCAGGAAATTACGACCTCCAATAAATAATCTCAGTAAGTTACTAAGTTCACCGAGTGATTTAGGTAGATTCCTAAGATTGCTAGATTGAATATTTAAAAACTGTAAGTTAAGAAGATTACCAATACTTTCTGGTAGATATTTAAGGTCATAACAATCAAGAATTAAAGTCTGCAGGTTGTAAAGGAGGCCAATGGATAGTGGCAACATTTCTAGACGTGAAGATGTAAGTCTAAGATAGGTTAGATGTTTCAACTCCGAAATGGAATCAGGAATCCCTATCAAATCATCCCCTTTCAATTCCAAAACCCTGAGTAATTCAAATTTAGTGAGGTTACATATGTGCACGTCTCTCGAACATTCTTTATAATACTCAGACAACTTCAAATTTAGGTCCATTGCCTCTGTATTGTTTATACAATCCTCATGATCCAAATCTCCACTGCATGCTCTCAGATCCGTAGAAATAGTTCTTAAACCCTTCAGATTTTTTTGGAGTGTTTGATTTACATATCCAACGAAACCACCTACATACAAATGGCATGCTTCTTGCGGAACATTTTCCTTTTCAATATCAAGTGGCTGGTTGATCACCACCGAATAATGTTCATTCTCAGAATTAAGTCGAGCAAGGTCATGGATTATATCGTGCAACTTACAGCTATCAAAAAGTCCACCATCAAGAAAGGACCTCTCTTGCAACTCCTCATAATATTCACCAGCAATTTCTTCGATCCTTCTTTTGCCAGTAGATTTGATGTAGCCATGAGAGATCCATAACTCTATCAAATTTAACTTTTCTAATTTGTAATCTTTTGGGTACATGGAGCAAAACAAAAAACAGGGCTTAAGGTGGGGAGGTAGATGAGCATAGCTGATCTGAAGTGCTGGGAATATATCATTTGATGGATTTGCTTCCCAAAGGTTGCTTTCTAGAATCTCTGTCCAATGCTCTTCATCAGTTTTATACCTAAGAAGACTTGCAATCGACTTCACAGCCAATGGCAACCCACCACACTTTTTCATAATCTCCCTTCCCACATCTATCAAGTGTTTCGGCATAGTGTCACTTGTACCACTAAATGCATAATGCTGAAACAACTGCCAGCAGAAATCTTCGGGTAAGTTAGTTGGCCTAAAACAGGTTGTTGTTTGCATGACTTCTGCAACCTTTTTATTTCTTGTTGTCACGAGAATTCTGACTAGCTTTGCTTCTTTAAAAGGAACCCTTAACAACTCCCAAAGACTTTGATTCTCATTCCACACGTCATCTAAAACAAGCAGTATTGTTTTTCCCTTCACAGTTTCTGCAAGCTTCTCTTGTAATGAACTCAACTCACTCAAAGCGTAATTGATTTTGGAGAGTGATTCAATGATTGATTTAGTGAGTCTCCCAACATCAAATTCCTCAGAGACACATACCCACCCAAATAAATCAAAGCACCGGGTTACCCTCTCATCTTTGTAGACCAGTTGGGCAATGGTGGTTTTTCCAAGACCACCTTTGCCAATAATTGAAATGACTGAAAATGACTTTTCTTTTTCAAATAGTAACAAATTGATGACCTCCTTTACTTCAGCATCTCTGCCAAAAATGCTCGCCTCATCAACCATGTGACTCGTTGGGGGTCGTAAAATTTTGTTGTTTGGATGCCTCAACCCGTCACTCTCCCTTAATTGGAGAGCCTCACGATCCTTGGATATTTCATCAAATCGACTTGTTATTTTGTTAAGCCTATCAACCATGTCATATGGAATTTGAACAATGTACTGTCCAAATTAAAAGAATTGTATCATGAGTATGCCAAATTTCATAATTTGTTAACAAAAAATTATAATTAAGGGATCGACCATTCTGATGTTAGATTTGGAAAGATGGTAATAAAACAATTAATTGACCAACCCCAAAATTTTTATTTATACCATATTAAAAAAAAATAAACCTAAAAACCATGTTTTATGGTGATATATAAAAACACCAGGGCCGCCCAATGCCTCTGCGGCCCCAAAGACTGGGGGCCGCCCAATGCTCTTGCGGCCCCAGTCTAGGGCCGTCCAATGCCCTGGCGGCCAATGTGCTATATATAGGGGCTGTTCGTTCATTTTTTCATTGCCATTTTGCGTCGCTTTCGATCCCTTTAAGCTCGGGCAAGTTTTTTCTTCTTTTCTTGTTTCAATTTTTTGTTTAGGTTTAGCGTTTAGGATTAAAGTTTATTTTTTACGGCTTTGGATTTAGTACGAAAATTTAATTAGAATAGTACCAAAATTTAATTGGAATAGTACCAAAATTAAATTAGACCAATACCAAAATGTAATTAGTTTTATTATACCAAAACAAAATTATCCGGAGTATGTTTAATTTTAAATTTCTAATTAAAAACTTACAATATTTATATTTGTACATCATTTATATAATTTTTTTTGCAGGCCTTATATCTGGAGAAGAGTTACATCATAGCAGCAATGATGGCCACGATGAGGGGCTAGAACAGGCTCGGGAAAGCCATCCTCAAGCACAATGTACCAGCAATGTGCGCCTGTGGGTAGAGGTCGTGCCTCGACTCTCTACTCACATGCGCTGGAGTGGGCGGGTGTGATAAGATTGATGACATATCTAACGAGCCAGATATCTATGTCTGGTATGCTGGTGACGAGGCGTTATTTTCAGGGTTCAAGAATGCTGAGACCGTAGGTCAGGCGTTCGACCGAGGTACAGAGGCATTACGCTGAGCCACATACCCGGTCATGCCTACTTAGGATTCTGAGGTACAGATAGAGCCCATCATGGAGTTTCCTTGATCCTCCACAGAGTAGACATCATATCCTCCCATGCCGTACCCTTCGTTCAATGACCCCATGGCGAGACAAACATTTTTATTCACACAGGATAAGTCTGGACAGATTACGGTTTTTGGTCTTGGAGTCCAGCAGGCATCCGAGATTCAGGAGGTTCATGACGAGGAGGTTCATAAGGACTCGGACGAGTTAGACCACATGCCACTCTCCAGGTGGGGTAGGGGGTTTAGGATTAAGAAGGCGAAGACTGTATTTAGTCCAGATCCGTAGGTTTATGTTTTGTCAGATACTATGACTTATTTGTTAGATAATGTGACTTATTTATTTTGTTGTTTTGTTATTTATTTTATTTGTTGCTTTGTTATTTATTTATTATGTTCATTATATCATTATTTCTTCGTACACAAACGACATTTCAAACGAACGATATTTTCAAAATAAACGACATTTAAAACAAAATAACAATTAAACATAATATATAAAATATAAAAAAATATAAAAAAACCAAACAAATAAATAAAATTTCTGTTAAACAAATTAAAAATATTGGGTCCGCTAGGCCATTGGGCAACCCTCAGACTGGAGCCGCAGAGGCATTGGGCGGTCCTTGTCTTTGGGGCCGTAGAGGAATTGGGCGGCATTGGTGTTTTTGGAATTCTCTAGAAAACATGATTTTTGGTTTATTTATTTTGAATATGGTATAAATAAATATTTCGGTTGACCAACCCAGTGGACTCTATTCCAGCTAAAGAGAAAAAAAAGAAAGAAAAATCAAGCATCCCCTATTTATATTTAGTACCGCACAACAGCAGATAAAAAAAAAAAAACACTAGCACAAGTAAGATCCTTTTAATTTCTATATGCACAAGGTACTAACCTCCATCTGCTTTCTCTTGTGAGAACCGGAAGCCTGAGAAGCCTTTCTTGCCTCTACTTGGAGACGTGTGACCTCATACCGGTACTCACCGAGCACATCCTCGGCATCATAAGCAACCTTCTTCAGCTCCTTGAGCCAGAGCTTGACGAAGCGGTCTCTGATCTCCCTCTCCTCAGCATCGTACAACGTGGCCTTGATCCGCTCCAGAGTTCGCATCAGCCTCTCAAGATCCTCCTCAACAGCACGAGCATGCTCCTTTTCTGAGTTATTAGATTTTGACGAAGAGGAAGAAGGAGCCTGTGCAGAGGCTGTAATTGAAGGGAGCAAATTGGTG
The DNA here is from genome assembly GCA_011114355.1 of Carex littledalei. NCBI lineage: Eukaryota > Viridiplantae > Streptophyta > Magnoliopsida > Poales > Cyperaceae > Carex > Carex littledalei. Next base: position 17,225,456 of record CM022079.1, read on the forward strand.
GCTAGAGAAAGCAGAGAGGTTATCAAATTCCCTGCCATTTTGCACGGAACAAAAGTGACTATGCGTATGCTCTGTTCCTTTGATCTGAGTTGTAGAAATGTGAAATGGGTAATGAGCAGCAGAGTCAGATCTGATGAGGGGTAAGCTATAGTATAGGCAAAAAATTTAAATTCCAAGTGGTTTCTGCTTTCTGAAATAATGCACTATTAATATTCGTAGGATAACACTGCTTTATCGAGAAGCACTGCTTTATATATTCAAAAAGTCAAAATTCCAAGTGTTTTCTTCCACTTAATATATTTATTAAGCACTGCTTTATCGTGATTGAATCCACTTAATATAATTTATTATTTGATTAACTTTACCCGTGACCCCAAAACAATTTATTATTTGATTACTAAACTAATTAATTTTTGGATAAGACAGTGGGAAGTCACTGATTGAATCCACTTGATATAATTTATTAGGTGGGTGGTTGGTTAACTTGACCCGTGACCCCAAAACACGCTGCATTTTTTGTATTATTCGATTACTAAAATAATTTATTTTTGGTAGGTAAGGAAAATTGAATTGGTAAACAAGCCACTGATTGAATCCACCGTAGCAAAGAGATGCTTTTAGTACGAAGCTAAACAATTTTTTTTTTTTATCAGGGCGCAAATAATTGCAGAAATAATTTTATGTCGAACACGTATGACAAATAATGACTAATCATGACATAATGTGTTCATAATTAATATTCAGTGATTTAAATTTGTATTCTCATTCGCGGTGTATATTTCATAAGTAAATCATATATAACGCAGGCAAAAATTATAGATATTTAATTTGTTTATTAATTTTTTGTTATTACGTCTAAGATACAATGATTTTCAAGATATATATTTATGGTGCATAACGCAAGTAAACATTGAATTCTATCTTTTTAATAATTTCTTATTTTGTCTAAGATAAAAAACTTTAAATATATTCAATAAATATTCTACTACAGACAAAATATAGATTACGATTTAAGAAAAGATTTTTTTTTCCAATACCACCAAACTAATACAAAAAAAAAAATTATTCACATCTTCAAGGAGTTTTTTTTAGAGAAATTATTAAACTGTTAATTATTCTACATAATTGAGGAAAAAAAATGCTCATGCTCAGAGGCTCAGAGTCTGAGACTACTTAATTTAGAGAAAAAACGCAGACCAACAACTTGAGTCAACTAATCCAACAATCTAAAATCTCGCTGTTAATCTACAAAACATCCAAATAAACTTGTTGATATATTGACAAAAGGACAATTTTACTTAAAGTTCACTTTGACCAGAGGTCAACAGCGAAAATGAAATCATTGAAGAAAATAACAAAAGGACATACTTGACAATGCGTAGAAATTTGGTACAAATCTTATCGTTGGACTACAATTCTATTTGTAGATCACCACAACAAAAATAAGCATTTCGGAATAATAGCATAAAAATAAAAAAATATAAATTACAAAAAAATGATATTAATAAATCTGTATATTCTGTTTGATATTCGAAGTCCTTAATTCTAAAACGAACTTGGGCTGCTAGATCATAAATCTGAAAACTCAAATAATCATGCTAGAGAGCCATTACAAACCATTTGGGCTAATGAAAGCAGTGATTCCAAATAATCGGGCGGTGAATTGAAACTGGTTGCACTTTCCGAAAAGAGAACTGTCACGGAGGAAATTGGTTTGCGTTCCTTTTCCTTTATTGTAATTCAAAGAAAATAGTGTATGTCATTTCTTATATCAATTCGAAAAATCTTGATTGAAGTCAGAAGGCTATATATAAAAAATCTTGGACGCTGGGCTCTTGGAAAAATAAATTAATATGGACTTCTCTGGGCCGAAAATAAGATTAGTAAATGTTCTGTGGGCCCGATAGTCACCTATTGGGCTGATTTTAGTGGCTCTGATTCGATATTTGAAACATTAATTCATACCCAAAAAATAACATAAAGTGATTCTTTTTGACGTGTATGTAATTGGAGGCAACAATCATTGTCCCAAACTCGACTGTCTAATGAACCCACCTGAGGTTAAGATTCACTTGAGATCTCAGTTAGTTTGTTGTCTGCATATGTTTATCTAACACAAAAGAAGGCCCCAGATGTCAGATTGAATTGAAAAAATAATCTCAAAACCTCTTACATGGAAATCTACACAATAAACACAACATTTTAATTTCTTGATGTTGGTTTTTAACAAGTAAACTTAGATGCTAAAAATAGTATTGTCTCAAAGGCTCGTCTTAATATTGCCAATTAATGTTGGACCCAAAATATTTTGTCACCAATTATATATTAAGCCAAGTTGTAGATTATTGAACTGTTTTCTAATCATTATTTTTATGCCTAGAAAACAAATAGAGGGCCTTACCAGAAAGCCTAAAATCGGAGATAGAGAAAAAAAAAAGAGGAGATCCAGACAATGAGAAAAATTGGCTAAGGACATAAATTGACTGTTGGCTTAGTTAATCATTCTTAAGAGGAGAAGTATTGAAGAAAAAAAAGTGTTTAGTAAAATACAAAATCAATGAAAATGAGTCACCACAAGCAAAGAAAATTATTTCCAATTATTACAATCATATTATTTATTTAATAGTAACATTCACCATCAGTTCTACGAGGGGACTCCTAAATGATCATTGTAGGCAAAATGAAGACATCATTGAAAAAAACTGCAATATAATACAAGAGGTTATTTAGAAGCAACAAACAAGCAAGTAATATAAAAATGAAATGCTCATTTGTAGAACCAGGAGCAGCTTAATATTTTAGTCGACAAATCGTACCAAGACTTGTGATTGCCAAAAAGTAAAACAGGTCAGTAATGTTGAAAGTTGATCCAAAATTAACTTTCCATATTTAGAGTTCAGTTGAGAGTTGTTCCAAAAACTAGTCCGTTATATTTGGAGTTCTATCAAGGAGCGTGTAGTGGAGTTAGTGGGTTCTATAATTAGTCATAATGTTTGTAATAGCAGGATAGGTAGTGGGTATTAAGTTTAGAATAAGTTAGTGGGGTGCTAAATTGAGATGATCCAAACTTAGTTGTTGAAGGGCTATAAATTCAGCATGTTGTAATCGAATTAATTAAGAAGTGAAGTAAAATTATTTGTGTCAATCCTTCTTCCTCTGTTTACTCTTCCAACAAGTAATCTAAAATCTCTATAAATAGATAATAATAAAATTACGAACCTGATTTCATTTGTTGTTGATGTCAAATTTCTTTCAAGGTCAGGGCAGCCGCAACAACGAACACGCACATAACAAGGTCCAGATGGAATCAACCCATCTGGCAGAACATAAAGCAAATCACAGTATTCAATTTCCAACCATGTAAGTGATGAAATGCTCTGTTGGCCGATATGTGGGTTTCCATGAGAGGAATCACCAAACGGCTCAGTAGATTCCACCAACTGCAGTCCATCCATCGTTAGTGATTTTAGGACTTTACAAGAATAAATTCTCAGTGTAGCCAACATATTCAGATCTCCTAGTCCGGTAATCAACTCCAGGTGGTGACACGAAATAATCTGTAATTCTTCAAGCTGGGAGGGCAGCTGCTCCAGCTGCAGAACTCGGATACTAGAACATTCCTGAATGTTGAGGTGCTTGAGAGTGTGAAGATTGCCGAATGGAAGAGATTGAATATTGTGACAATATTCTAATGAGACTTCTTGAATTGACTGCAAGGAACATGGATCCCTCATCCATCTCGGAACAGTGGCAGAAGAATAATATCTTACTCGAAGTTTTTTGAGCATAGGATGTGGCTGGAGGGATTCTAACCAAGAAAATTCTGCATCATCGACACCAACCCACTGGTCCTCACATGCTTCCGGTTCGAGAATCAATATCAGCGCTGATTTCTCAGTGTCATCTGACATGTACCACTTAGGATCCCAGCTTAAGTCCAAAGTTTTGAGTGTGCACTTATTTCTAATGTTAGCAAGCTGGGCATCTTTTAAATTACTCACTCCATAAAGAGAGAGATTTCCTTCAAGGTCAGTCATATCCTTTAACCAAGCTACAGTTCTAACTTTCAACCTTGCTTCAATTGTCTTTATTGCCGGAAAATTTACAAGCCCATTCGGGACATAATGGTAGAAATAATTATAATATTCTTCAAAAAACAATCTCAGTAAGTTACTAAGTGAACCGAGTGATTTAGGTAGATTCCTAAGATTTTTAGATTGAATATGTAGAAACTGTAAGCTAGCAAGATTACCAACACTATCAGGTAGACATTCAAGGTCATTGCAATCAAGAATTAAAGTCTGAAGACTGTAAAGGAGGCCAATGGATAGTGGTAACATTTTAAGACGTGAAGATGTAATACCAAGATAAGCTAGATGTTTCAGCTCGGAAATGGAATCCGGAATCCTTGTCAAATCCCCTTTCAATTCCAATACCCTGAGTGCTTCAAATCTAGCAAGGTAACATATGGGCATGTCTCTCGAACATTCTTCATAATATTCCGGCAACTCCGAATTTAGGTCCACTGCCTCTGTATTGTATATACAATACTCATGCTCTAAATCTCCACCGCATTCTCTAAGATTCATAGAAAGAGTTCTTAAACCAATCATCTCTTGTTGGAGAATTTGATTTACATATCCAACGAAACCACTTACATATAAATGGAATGCTTCTTGCGGAACGTTTTCCTTTTGAATAACAAGAGGCTGATTGATCTGCACCGAATAGATTTCATTCTCAGAATTAAGTCGAGCAAGGTCATGGATTATATCATGCAACTTAGAAGGTTTATCAAAATCAAACTTATCAAATTCATCAAGAAAGGACCTCTCTTGTAACTCCTCATAATATTCACCAGCAATTTCTTCAATCTTTCTTATGCCACTGGATTCAATGTAGCCATGAGAGATCCATAACTCTATCAAATTCTTCTTTTTTAATATGTAATCTTTTGGGAACATGGAACAAAACAAAAAACACGGCTTAAGTCGAGAAGGGAGATGAGCATAGCTGATCTGAAGCGCTGGGAATATATCATTCGATGAATTTGATTCCCAAAGGTCACTTTCTAGAATCTCTGTCCAATGCTCTTCATCAGTTTTATACCTAAGAAGACTTGCAATCGACTTCACGGCCAATGGCAACCCACCACACTTTCTCATAATATCCCTTCCCATATCTACCAACTGTGTTGGCACAGTGTCACTTGTACCACTAAATGCATAATGCTGAAACAATTGCCAGCAAGAATCTTCAGGTAAGTTAGTTGGGCTAAAACTTGTTGTTGATTGCATGACCTCTGCAACCTTTTTATTTCTTGTTGTCACGAGAATTCTGACTATTTTTGCTTCTTTAAAAGGAACCCGAAACAATTCCCAAAGAGTTTGATTTTCGCTCCACACATCATCTAAAACCAGCAATATTGATTTTCCATTCACAATTTTTGCAAGCTCTTCTTGTAATGGACTCAACTCACTCAAACCGTAATTGATTTTGGAGACTGATTCAATGATTGCTTTAGTGAGTCTCCCAACATCAAATTCTTCAGAGACACATACCCACCCAAATAAATCAAAGCACCCGGAAACCCTCCCATCTTTATAGACAAGTTGAGCAATGGTGGTTTTTCCAAGGCCACCTTTACCAACAATTGAAATGACCGAAAAGGACTTTTCTTTTTCAGATAGTAAGAAATTGATGATCTTTGTTATTTCAGCACCTCTGCCAAAAATGCTTGCCTCATCTACCATGTGACCCGTTGGGGGCGTAAAATTTTATTGTTCGGACGCCTCGCCCCGTCACTCTCCCTTAATTGAAGAGCCTCACGATCCTTTGCTATTTCATCAAATCGACTTCTTATTTTGTTAAGCTGATCAACCATGCCATCAGGAATTGGAAGAATGTACTGTCCAAATTAAAAGAATTGTATTTCATAAGTATGCCAAATTTCATAATTTGTTAAGAAAAAATTATAATTAAGGGATCGACCACTCTGATGTTAGATTTGCAAAGCTGGTAATAAAACAATTAATTGACCAACCCGAAATTTTTATTTATGGTAAAATTTTTATTTATACCATATTAAAAAAAAAATAAAAAAACCATGTTTTCTGGTGATTTATAAAAACACCAGGGCCGCCAAATGCCTCTGCGGCCCCAAAGACTGGGGGCCGCCCAATGCTCCTGCAGCCCCAGTCTAGGGGCCACCCAATGCCCTGGTGGTCCCTGTGCTATATATCGGGGCTGTTGGTTCATTTTTTCATTGCCTTTTCGTGTCGCTTTCGATTCATTCAAGCTCGGGTAAGTTTTTTCTTCTTTTCTTGTTTCAATTTTTAGTTTAGGTTTAGTAATTAGGTTTAGGGTTTAGGATTAAGGTTTAATTTTTACGGCTTAGAATTTAGTACCAAAATTTAATTAGAATAGTACCAAAATTTAATTGGAATAGTACCAAAATTAAATTAGACCAATACCAAAATGTAATTAGTTTTATTATACCAAAATTAAATTATCCGTAGTATGTTTAATTTTAAATTTCTAATTAAAAACTTACAATATTTATATTTGTACATCATTTATATAATGTTTTTTTGCAGGCCTTATATCTGATGAAGAGTTGCATCATAGCGGCAACGATGGCCACGATGAGGGGCTAGAAGAGGCTCGGGAAAGCCATCCTCAAGCACAATGTACCCGCGGTGTGCGCCTGTGATAAGATTGATGACATATCTAACGAGCCAGATATCTACGTTCGGTACGCTGGTGATGAGGCGTTATTTTCAGGTGTCAAGAACGCTGGGACCGTAGGTCAGGCGTTCGACCGAGGTGCAGAGGCATTGCACTGAGCCACATACCCGGTCATTCCTACTCAGTATTCTGAGGTATAGTATTATTTAAAATACCTAATGTGTTTTTTTCAAAATTCTTGATTAACTAATTTGTATGTTACTGCAGGGTGAGGAGGAGCTGCCATTTTACAACATCTTCATAGATTTTGGAATAGACGGAGATGGACTATATTCTCATAATTACAGTTTGAATCAGACGTTATCTCCTGTTTATCAGCCAGGGTACGTTCAGATAGAGCCCATCACGGAGTTTTCTTGAACCTCCACACAGCAGACATCATATCCTCCCATGCCGTACCCTTCGTTGGATGAACCCATGGCGAGACAAACATTTTTATTCACAAAGGGTGAGTCTGGAAAGATTACGGTTTTTGGTCTTGGAGTCCAGCAGACATCTGAGATTCAGGAGGTTCATGACGAGGAGGTTCATAAGGACTCGGACGAGTTAGACCACACGCATCTCTCTAGGCGGGGTAGGGGGTTTAGAACTAAGAAGGTGAAGACAGTATTTAGTCCAGATCCGTATGTTTTGTTTTGTTAGATACTATGACTTATTTGTTAGATAATGTGACTTATTTATTTTGTTGTTTTGTTATTTATTTTATTTGTTGCTTTGTTATTTATTATTTTGTTCATTATATCATTATTTCTTTGTACACAAACGACATTTCAAACGAACGACATTTTCAAATTAACGATATTTAAAACAAAATAACAATTAAACATAATATGTAAAGTATATAAAATATTAAAAAACCAAACAAATAAATAAAATTTCTTTTAAAAAAATAAAAAATATTGGGTCCGCAAGGCCATTGGATGGCCCCCAGACTGGGGCCGCAGAGGCATTGGGTGGTCCCCTGTCTTCGGGGCCGTAGAAGCTTTGGGCGGCCTTGGTGTTTTTGGAATTCTCTAGAAAATATGGTTTTTTGGTTTATTTATTTTTGAATATGGTATAATAAATATTTCGGTTGACCAACCCAATGGCCTCCATTCCAGCTAAAGAGAGAAAAAAGAAAGAAAAATCAAGCATGCTATTCCAGCTGAAGAGAGAAAAAAAGAAGAAAAATCAAGCATCCCCTATTTATATTTGGGTAATTATATCTTCCCCCATCTATCCATCCCCCATTTCATCCCCCAACTAACTAACTACCTTTTCTAACTATAATTCAAAATTCTAACTACCTAATGGCCCTACAAATTAATTACCCAATTTTCTCCATTTATTTCTTTCCTCTTTCTCCCTCCCTCTCCCACCTCTCCCACCTCTCCCTCTCCACCTCCGCCCGCCTCTCCCACCTCTCCCTCTCGGCCTCCCTCTCCCACCTCCACCTCCGTCTCTCACCTCCGTCTCCCACCTCCCACCTCCCACCTCCGCCTCCTCTCTCTCCCACCTCCGCCTCCGCCGGAGTAGATCCATCACTGTCGACCGCCGGGTCAGATCCGCCTCCGCCGGGTCAGATCCGAGTTATTTGCAAAGAACAAAGCTTCATTAATGGTGAATTAGAACAGTGCGTACTAAGTACATATGGATGAATACTTAATGTTTTAGAGATGAATACTTCAACGTTTATGGATGAATACTTAATATCTTAGGCATAAATACTTTAACTTATATGTATGAATACTTGATATCTTATGGATGAATATTTTTTATTTGTTTGGTATGCACATATGTTTGTAATACTCTTGGTACATTAACTATATATTTACACTTACACGATGAGGATGAATACTTGCTTAATGCGGGATGAATACTTGCATGACGAGGTGTGAATACTTGTGCAACGGACAACTCGAAAGTATGTCATCATGGATCTCATTTGAAAGAGAAAATTGTGTAGAAGACATTCGTGGTTTTAGATTTGCAAAATTCCTCACAGATTGTCAGAAATATTGGTTAGATTGAACGGAGAAAAAAAAACCCATCTCTAAAAACGTGTAATACTCTTGGTACATTAACTATTTACACTTACACGATGAGGATGAATACTTGCTTAATGCGGGATGAATACTTGCATGACGAGGTGTGAATACTTGTGCAACGGACAACTCGAAAGTATGTCATCATGGATCTCATTTGAAAGAAAAATTGTGTAGAAGACATTCGTGGTTTTAGATTTGCAAAATTCCTCACAGATCGTCAGAAATATTGGTTAGATTGAACGGAGAAAAAAAAACCCATCTCTAAAAACGTGTAAAAGATAAGTGATTGATGTGTCCAAATATGCTTCTTTTGCAAAAATGAATACATTTATATAGATGGATGAATGCTAGTTGTGTTACAGATGAATACTTTTTTTGCAAATTTCTAAAATGAGCTGAAGGTAGTTAGAAGTCCCCCACTTAATTAATGCGCTGACGGTTATGCGGTCCCCCACTTAATTAATGCTCTGACAGTTGTGCGGTCCCCCACACATGTTGTTTGTCCCCTTCTTTCTTGTTGTAATATATCCAAATATGTTTCTATTGCAAATGTGAATACCTTCATATAGATGGATGAATACTAGTTGTGCTACATATGAATACTTCTGCAAATTCCTAAAATACACTGACAGTTATAAATTCTAACTAACTAACTACCTTAATTAATGCAACTGACGGGGGATGAAACGGGGGATTTTTCACGGGGGAGAGCTAGGCGGACCCTAGTACTTAACATAGTACTTGAAATATGAGTGTATAATATTTGAATAGTAAAAAAAAAAAAAAAAATTTTCAGATAGTGCTTAAAATAGTTAAACTTTATTATTTAGAAGAATAATAATAATAAGAATAATAATAATATTGGAATAATACAATACTGTAATGTATAACAAGAATAATAATAATAATAATATATTGTTAATTTATTATTATTATGAAATATAGAGGCTTCCATTAATTCGGTCATGTATTTTTCCATATTTAAATAATGGATAATATATTTTTCCTTCCACATTATTTTGGACAAATTTGAATTAGTTAGTAATTATCATGAATGTAAATATAAAAGTTATTCTCTGCCATGCTACAAAAGCATGGAAAGAGCAGGCCAGCGAGGATAGAAAGGTCCTTTGGGGAGATGTGTGGAAACTATTACCAAAATTCCTCTCTTCCAAAATTTTATAGGCATCGGGAAAATCGTGCCATGTCGTGCCATAACTAACAGACCATGACTATACTCTCATACCGTGTTGTGCTGTGATTAAGTCCATTTTTCTAATGTACCATGACCAAAATACCGAGGGGTGCTCACGGCACACAAAAATGATCACTCCACGTGAGTCACGCCTTGATCAAGTCATGCCGTGACCAAACGTACCATAACTGGTCATGTTAGTCACATTAGTTTCCAAAAATTATGGAACGATTATTTGAAATATTAAATACACCATACCGTATACTGGTGATTTCCGTGTCGTGCCATGCCGTGTTGTGTATTTTTTGCCAACAATTGATCACAACACTCGAATGGTCACAGCACGGAACAAGCGAGTCACGACACGTAACCTACATGTGTGCCGTGCTGTTCCTTGCCGTTCCGTGCCGTAACTATGTTGTTTAGTGATGGAATTGACTCCCCCGTGTTATTTTTCCTACTCTACTCCAGCGTGTATAGTCTGTGCAGTGATGGTGAGTATAGCTACGTGTAGAATGTTTGGTGCATATATCTCTCTTATGGCAATATGGTTTAAAATTCTTGTATAGCTAAGCTGTATATGTCTCACTAGATCATAAGCATAATTTAATTGGCAAATGGGATTTATATAAAAGCGTTGAAGTTGTAACAGCGATTAAAATAGTAAATGGATAATTTTACTTAAAAAAAAATAGTAAATGGATAATGTTGGGCTATAGGCTGGTGGTGCGTTGAAGTGATCGCCACGCATAAAAGTAATGTATTATTTGTTTTCTTTTTTTTATTGAAGTCGCGTCAAACGAAATACTTGCGTGACTCAGTCCAATCGAGAAGGTTTCCTTTCTTAGATTTTTCCAATAATTCCCTGAAATAAAAGAATCCAATCCTCTTTAATGCTTCCAGGGAGAAAAATCCCAGTGCTTTTAGAGTTAAAGAGGTTTGTTGATAGGTCATGTCCTTTCAGCAAGCAGCCCGGAACCATTAGAGCCGAAGCATTTGTTTCCAATAGGCACATCAAGTTTGAGTCAGATCCACTGATAGATGCACTGATAATTTGCCCATTTAGGTTGAGTCATATCCACTGATAGATCGTATCCAAGCTGAATTGATTATACTGAACTTATTATATCTAATTGGAAAAAGGAAAATGAAAATGCTCGAATAATTATTAAATTTCCAAATTATCAGCAATATTACTTTCAATAACATAAAAGAAATATTTGTAGAACTGCATTCATTTTTGTTACATAACTCAAGTATATGATGGCTAAAATGCACTATTAGTTTTGTGCCCCAACCATATCCCATATCTTTATCTCTGTTCTCAAAGTTCAAACAGTCGATCTGAACTGCTCAACATGATCTACATATTAAAATGCGGTTAGCGACCAAATTTTATATTTTTTTGGAAACTTTTTACTATTTTTTTAAATAGGTACAAATTAATTCCTTGTTTATGGGCAATTCAAAAACAGTGATTTTGTATCTATCTAAACAAATAGTAAAAAAGTTTCAAAAAAAGAAAATTTGGTCTCCAAGCATATTTTAATATGGAGATCATGTTGAGCGGTTTGAATCAACTGTTTGAACTTTAAAAACAGAGATAGAGATGTGGAGTATAGTTGGGGCATAAAACCAATGATACATTTTAAACCTACTTTATTAGCATTTCATCAAAAGGAGATAGTTAATGGATTAATTAGCTGACGGGTACTTGAAATCTGAAACACCAAACAAAAAATAATGGATTTCCTATTTAATGGTTGGACTATTAACTTGGGTGAGGAACCTGGGCTCTTGGAAAATAAATTAATTATATGGCTACTCTGGGCTAATCTGAAAGATTAATTACACTTAGCTGCCTGATTTAAAGGTTTGTGTCGCTGACAGCATGTCCATAGTGTAGGCTTAATCCTTTTTTAAGTCATAAAAACTAAAATTAAGAAGTAAATACCGCTGTGGAACCAATAACCAGGTGGTTTTTTTTTTTGACTCAATTCGTATCTTTTCACAATTAATTTGGGTCATTTGGTTTAGTGTTGGATTTTTTTGCAAAAATAATTTGCTATTTTGGGACATTAATATCACTTCTATGTCATTTTTTAAGCTTAATTCGTACCCAAAACTTACCTAATAAAATTGCGAAGGATAAGTTTCGTTGTAATGTGGTACTATTAATTTTTATTTTTGTTCGTTTGGATCATGAATAGCACTTGAATTTTATCACAGTAGCATTGTTCCTTTGAAAAGATAATATTATCCCTGCACGGCAGTAAATAACAGAAATAACCATCTTATTCGTACAGAAGTCCCATGGGTTAATTAAGCCGAATGAACAATTTGGACATTCCTAATTTGTGTTGCCACTTTTTTTTCCCAACGAAAGATGTTGTACTCAAAATGATTTTGTCACCCATTAATTAGGAACCCATGGGTATAGCAATTACGAATGTAGATTAGAAAACCGAAAATCAGATACAGCAAAACAAATTGGCCAAGCACTAAAATTGAATGTTGACATTTTCAAAGGAGAAGAATTGAAGAAAGAAAAGAGCACAGAAAAAATAGAAAATCAATAATGAAAATGAGTCCCATAAGCAAAGAAAATTTCTTGCCATTTATTACAAATCGAATATAAATTGAATACAAAATTCATTTCTATCGAGGCTCACGAGGTGACTCCCAAATGTTCCTTGTGGGTGAAAGAAATACATCATCTAGAACAGCTACAAAATAATTGGACAGGAGGTAATATAATGATCAACTGTTAATTTGTCCAACCGGGAGCAGCTTAACCAAAGCTTATGATGACAGAAAAGTAAGAAAAAAAAAGTCATTGCTGTCTAAGATATAAATATGAAAATAATAATGACATTTTACTCTGTGACGGTAAAATTGCTTAATTGTATCGGTATTCTCGCGGATACTCCTGTCACTAAAAGTAATACTCTTAATTGTAGTGGATATCTGCTCAATTGCTAATTTTGCAATTCCTGTCCCAGCAGTATGTTCTCATCCACACAATATCATCTGTATCTGCTGCTAATATTGTAGCATGAAGTAATTGTTAAAACCAAGATCTTTAATGAAACTTACAACCAATTTGATCCTTACAAGATATATAATGAATTTAAGATTGTGGCTTTAATTGTTGCATGATACAATTTCAATAAAGCATGCAAAAGTCTCATGTCTGACTTATTTATTTCTATAGCTAAAATGCTTGTAAAATTTTAGAGTATTAATATCTTTTGGAATAAATTTTCACAAAATTCAAATAATTAAGTAAATTAAAATTAAAATAAATCAGGTTGAAAATATATTAGTTGGATCGTGTACAAGACACTATTCTTAGCGTATTCCGTCTTTATCATGCAAGATAGAAACTCAACAAGGATAATCTGGGGTTGTCGCTATTGAGGGCACTATCATGAATGTGACTGACGATAACTCCACAATATCTAGTAGTTCGATCAGATTTTAATCAATTCATATAAATGGAAAACGATTAACATGCTTCTTTTTCTTTCTCGGATTCAAACCAGATTGAGAAGCAAGAGATTAATTAATATGCTTCTTTTTCTCTCCTCTTATTATAATTGCGTAGAATTAATTTAGTTGCAATATGATTTTTAAATCGTGTATAGCTACATGTCCCACTAAATAATCTAAATTTAGTTGCCAAATGGGATTTTATATCAAAGCGTTGAAGTTGTATCCTTGGTCGTGCTTACAATTGATCGGCACGCATAAAAGTAATGTATTACTTATTCTTTTTGAAAAGTCTTTGTCAAAGGCAACAATTTGTTTAATAACTAAAACATTACAACTTGATGTGCAACTATTGATTCTCCCCAACAATTTGTTCAAATAATTGTAACACAATTATATGTTCCACACAATAGATAATTTATCATAGGCATCTGATTAATTTATTAATAGCCATAATTTAGCTTGGTAAAATTTGATGTACATGAACATTTTTCCATAATTTAGCTTGGTAAAATTTGTTAATTATTATCGACAATATTGTACTAATTTTTAAATAACATAAGAGATTATTTTTTGGAACTATAATTTAATTTCTGCAACATAAAATATAGGAAGCGACTAATTGTCCTCAAGCTTCTTTCTCCAGTTTTTTCTCAAAAAAACTGTCATTTGACTTGCGCGAATACTGTAAAACTCTATAACCAATACTGTAACTTCAACAACAAATCATGTATAATAAGTAGTTTAAAAATCTAACAATCCAAGTTAGTTGGAAGTGGTCCCCAAGTTAGTTGCAAACAGTTAACAACTTGCAAAAATACTGTACTTCCGGCTGTACTTGAAAAACTGACGGCTTCTAGAAGGTTTCAAAAACAAACCACTTCTCAAACTTGTAGTTATTTACAAATAACACCTAAAATTGTGCAAAATTAATTTTTTTGCATCAAAATTAAATTTTTTTTTTGAAATTAAAATTTTAAATTTTTTTTAATTTTTTTCGTATTTTTTTTTACATATTTTTTTTTTATAAAAATAAGACTTACATACTGTAAAATTAGCAGATGCAAACTATAAAACTAACATATGGGAACTACAAAGACATCAATACTGTAAAATTAGCAGATGTAACTTATAAAACTAACATATGTTAACAGCAGAACTTCAATACTGTAAAATGGTATCCAAAAAACATATACAAACTATAAAATTTCACTAATCACAAAATTAACTGTTCAAAACCACAACCAACAACTGTAAGATGTCACCACCCATAACTGTTACCACCCATAATTGTTACCATCCATAACTGTTCAAAACCACAATAATTGTTACCACCCATAACTGTTGACAAGCACAAACAAAACTTCAATAAACAAGCTTAATTGTTCACAACCATCAAAACAAAAATGGCGTCTGTCACTTCATAACCCTCTGGTGCACGTTATTCTGATGAGTGAGAAGTTTAATTGCTAGAATCACACGTTCTTTTGAGATATCATCCTGCAAAAAATTAAATAAATAAGCAAGGTTAAAAATTGGAGTTATGAAACATTAGCAGATGCAAACTATCAAAGCAACATATGTGAACTACAAGACTTCAATACTGTAAAATTAGCAGTTACAACCTATAAAATTTTAAATCTGTACAAAACTGCATATATCCTTTAAGCTAAAATTGTTATATGTATCCTGCAAAATTGCTGATGTATCATGTGAAATTTATCATGTAAAATTGCACATAAGCTGTAAACTAAAGTGAATCATAGTAAAAACTGTCTAATACATAATTTGCATCTGCTAATTTGACAGTATTGAAGGCTTATTTTACATGATATAGATCCATATATAAATATTAATAATTGTTATATGTATCCTGTAAAATTGTTATATGTATCCAGTAAAATTGTTATATGTATCCTGTAAAATTGCACATATGCTGTAAACTAAAGTGAATACTGTAAACCAAGTGAATCATAGTAAAAACTGTCTAATACATAACATTTACACCTGACTAATACTTCCTGTAATAAACTGCATCAATACTGTAAACTTACTAGATAAATACACTGTCTAATGTTGTTTATGAGTACAACTATTAAACAGATCCTCTAACTATAATTGACCAAAGTGAATTCTGTAAACTATTGCACATATCCTGTAAAATTGTTATATGTATCCTATAAATTGCATCATATTATAAACTTATATAACCATACTGTAAATTGTTACATGAAATAGATGTAAAACTCTTCTCGAACTACCTGTTTTTGATGTAAAACTCTTCATAGAATCATGTAAAGTGCAATATGAAATACTGTAAAACCGTTCCTCGTACTCCTTAGGCCCCACTAGTTCGGTAGCGGTCGACAATTGTTGCAGTTTTCATCGGTGGCGAGGAAGAAAAGCACGATCTCCTTACCGCTCCTTAGGATCCCCTTGAAAAGGCTTGGATCCATGACTCCTTCGAGTTCATATCGCCTCTCAAAGATCGTCTCCTCCTATCTCCTTCAGATCGCCTCTCTCTCACCTCTCTCCTCCAGATCGCCACAAGATGAATACTGTAAAACCACAAGATGCATACTGTAAAACCACAAGGTGAATACTGTAAAACAACAAGGTTAATACTCCAGATCGCCTCTCTCTCATCTCTCTCCTCCAAATCGCCTCTCTCAGATCGTCTCCTCCTATATCCTCCAGATCGCCTCTCTCTCATCTCTCTCCTCCAGATTGCCTCTCTCAGATCGTGTCTTCCTATCTCCGTAGTCGGAGCAGCGGCTAGACCGGCGCCAGAGGAAGATAAGAGAACGAGGGAGAGAGAAGAGAACAGAGGAGAGAGAAGAGAGAGATCGGAACGAGGGAGACGGCAGCAGCAGTGGAGTCTCCGGTGTGAACACAACAACGACGGCACGAGGATCTCGCCGTGGGAAGGTTGATCGGAGTCAGAGAAGTAGCCATTCATTTTTTTTCTCAAGCTTTTCTAATGGGTTTCAAAATAGAGAGATGTGATGGAAAAGTTATAAAAAAATATGGTACTGTACTTTAAGTTTGTTAAAAAGTGGATAAGACAAATTGTTTTTAAAGTTTGTTAAAAAATGGATAAAACAAATTGTGGGTAAAAAATGAAGACAAAGGCTTGAGTAAGAAAACCTTTTCTCTAAAATATATAGGTATCAGTTTTTCATCAATGGATGGAGACAATTAATGGATTAATTAGCCGACTTCAAATATGTAAGTAAAAAAAAATGAATGGATTAAAAAAGAAAGGGACAACTTTAAGAAGTACAACATATATATTTATGCAAAAATGATTCACTATTCGGGACTTATTATCACTTATTATGCCATTTTCCTCAGCTTAATTCGTTAAAAGAAAAAATAAACATACAAAAGGAGAGCTCATAAAGTAGTTTTTATTTTTATTGACGTATATGTAATTGAAAGAAACAATCATTGTGCCGAACTTGTCGGTTTAATGGACCCACCGGTACTCAGGTAAAGATCCACTCAAGAATCTCTCTTAATTGTTATCTCACCTGGTTTAGTTTCTTGTCTTCATAAGTTGATGTTACCACAGACAAATAATTACAAAACCTTCTACATATATGGAAATCTACACAATCCAGACAACGTATTATCAAGTAAATATACATGCTAAAAATAGTATCGAGTCTCATAGGATCTGACCTCTTAATATTGTCACACCCCCGCCGTCTAACCAGAGATGCGAAAATAGAGGCACCCTCACATCCATCCGTCATCCCGTTAACCTACGTCGCCAACAAAAATAACAAACATAAACAATACGGAGTCAACTACAATGGACTTATTTAAACAACCATTCAAACTAACTGAATTATTCTATACAATTTCACATCAAATTATGTCTGCATATTTAACCAGCGATAACACCTGGGTCAAGGTTTTAAATAAAATAAGTCACACAATATCTATATCATTTCATTCCACACAATCATATCATTTCACAAATCTAATTCGAATCTCAGACCCGCTATCCTGTTAAATATGCCCTCATAATCCAATACTCAATTCAAACATTCAATTCAACTACACAAATCGAAAACACATAATATAGAGAAGTTCAGTTACCTGATAGTAATCATTCCAAAAATCCAAATCGAATTGCAATGACTCCTCAAAATCAATGTGACGTTGTCAGAATTCCAATCGAACATACAATCAAATAATATCAATATCAGAATTTTTGTCAAAATATTTCTTCTCATTTTTTTCTTTTTCTTTTTTCTAGTTTTCTCTTCTTTTTTTTGGTTTTACCCTTTTTATTTTCAGTTTTCATCATTTTTTTTTCACTTAATCCAATAAAAGAAGATAATCACCATATATAAGGTGGGGGTTAATGGTGGTCAAAATGAAAAGTGGAGTCATATACATAGGCCACGAGCAAATTATATATGTTGGCAAATTTTCAATTTTTAATTTAAACCTTGAACCTTACAGATATTATATAAAGATCCAAAATAATTTTAGAAAAAATATATTATAGTTACCAGATGTTATAGGTGTAGTCATTCTTTTTATAACTACAAAAGAAAAAGAGAGCCTTATAAGAAAGCAAAAAATCTGACATAGAGAAAAAAATAAGGGGGGATCCAGACAACGAGCAAAATTGGCTAAGGACATAAATTGACTGTTGGCTTAGTTAATCATTTTTCAGAGGAGAAGAATTGCTCAAAAACAGAGTATAAAAAAACACAAATAAATGAAAGTGAGGCCCCATGAGCAAAGATTTTTTTTTTCTTGTATTACAAATCATACAATAAAATTGACTAATAAATTCATTTCTATCAAGGAATCTATGAGGGGATTCCTAAATGTACCTTGTGGTTGAACGGTAGAGATCATCGAAATATGCTGCCAAATAATACAATAACTTAATTATTTAGCAGAAACCAACAAGTAATACAAAGACCAAATGTTCATTTGTCAAACAAGGATCAGCTTAATCAATCGACATCTCGCGCCAAGACTTATTATGATTACTAAAAAGTAAAGAATGTCAGTGATCTAAAATATAAACATATTCAGATAATAATAAAATTACAAACCTGATTTAATTTATTGCTGATCTGTAATTTCTTTTAAGGTTAGGGCAGCCGCAATGATGAACACGCACAACACAAGGCCCAGATGGAATCAATCCATCTGGCAGAACACGAAGCTGTATACAGAATGTAATTAACAAACATTTAAGTGATGACATGCTCTGTCGGCCTATATGTGGCTTTTCCACCAACTGCAGTTCATACATCATTAGTGATTTCAGGGATGAACAGTGAGAAATTTCCAGTACAGCCAACATATTCAGATTCCCGAGTCCGACAATCACCTCCAGTTTTTCACACCATACAATATGCAATTCTTCAAGCTGGGAGGATAACTGCTCCAACTTAATATATCAGTCGAGATATCGTACCAAGACTTATGATTACTAAAAAGTAAATAAGTTCAGTGATCTAAAATCTAAATATTCAGATAATAATAAAATTACAAACCTGATTTGATTTATTGCAGATGTCTAATTTCTTTCAAGGTTAGGGCAGCCGCATTTAGAGTGGGAAAAATGGCACGGCGGAGCCGGCTCCGTCACGGAACGGCACGGCACGCATGTCAGTTACGTGCCGTGACTCGCGTGTCCCGTGCCGTGCTCATCTTTTGAAACTTTGGCACGGCACGTCACGTAGTCACGCGAGTCACATGTAATTAGGACCATTAAATATTGATTTAATGGTGAATCTTGAATAAACTAACATAAATTATGATTAAATGGTCACGCGAGTCACGTATGGTCACGGCACGTTAGGCACGGCGTGACTCGCGTGCCGTGACCACCCCTTGACATTTTGGTCACGGTACGGCACGGCACGTGAAAAATTAACTTGATCACGGCATAATACGGCACGAGACCAAAGTCACGGTGTGTTAATCACGGCACGGCACGGCACGTTATGTTTTTTCTACTCTTGATAAACACGCACATAACAAGGCCCAAACGGAATCAATCCATCTGGCAGAACACAAAGCATATATGTCACAATAATGGATTTCCAATTTTGTAAGGGATGAAATGCTCTGCTGGCCGATATGTGGATTTTCCTCAGAGGAATCAACAATTGGCTTTGTAGATTCCACCAATTGCAGCTAGTACATCCATCGTTATGGATTTCAGGACTTTACAATAGGAAATTGTCAGTGTAGCCAACATATCCAGATTTTCTAGTCCGGTATTCAATTTCAGATGGAAGAAATCGGTTAGATTCTGGCCGGTTTGGACATTTTTTGAAAAACTCAAGAATTATGGGTATACTTATTAATTTGTAATTGACTTTGGATATTAATAAAACTGTCGGCCACTATCTCGAAGTAGTACATGATATTTTTTTTTCACTGCTAATAACTCAAGTTGAAATTCCAAATTATATTATTACAAAAATATTAAATTCAATCCGAAGTGGTTGCTTTTTTGCATTTATAAATATCATATCATTATAATATACATGGTTAAGATGATTTTCATGTGTCTTCAGATGTTCAATAAAATGGGATCCGACTCTGCTGTTTTTCTTAGAGAAAAACAGAGTTCTGCTTTTCCGATCCCAACCATTCAAAATTTTTTATTCACGTATCTCGATAAAGAAACTTTTTCATGCACAAATCTCAACGAATTTGAATGGTTGGGATCGGAAAAGCAGAACCCTGTAGCAGAGTTCATTCCAATAAAATGAACACGTACGAATGAGAAATAATTACTATTCATGGTCATAATGTGTTCATAATTAATATTTAGTGATTTACATTTGTCACTCTAATTCGCTATTTAAATTTCATGAGGAGTACATGGTATATGACGCAGTAAATATTAATTAGAGTTATTGAATTCGTATATTAAGTTTTTGTTATTATGTCTAAGATATAATGAATTTAAATATATCTCTTCTCTCTTATTAAGCATGTAAATGTTCTTATCCACCAACATTTGTGATTAAAATATACAATTGTAGATTGAATATCAGTTCTCCAATGAAATAGTCAGCCTTTTATTATTCTATGCATTTCTTTTAATGTTTTTTGTGTGTGTAAAAGTCTAAATTTATTTAGACACGTACTCGACACACTAATTTGATTTCAGATACTCGATTTTCAGATTGGTCATATTTTCTTAAAATACTAGTTTAAATTACTGTTTTCTTAAGTTTTATATTTCCCGAACTTTATATTAGACGGGTCGATGAAATAATTTGATAAATGAAGGACCATATATAAAATGATTAAAATCCCATCGGACATAATATTTTGTGATTAAAATTAACTATATTATTTTATACGTAGTTATAATTACAAAAACATATAAGGCCCAAGGCCTAAATTAAGCCCATCTTGTAATTTGTAACTCTCTCCCGTTTCCTTCTTTTCTACTTTACGAAAGAAGTCGACAGAGGGTTTAAGAGAGAGAGAGGGAGAGGGATATCATGCCTCTGTACGATTGCATGCTATTGGTGAAGCCGAAAGTGAAGAAGGAGTAGGTGATGCAGCTGATGGCACGTGTCGGTCGGGGAGTTTTCCAGAGGAACGGCGTCATCACCGAGCTCAAATCCTTCGGCAAGGTTCCTCTTGCGTACGGGATCAAGAAGCTGGACGGGAGGCATTTCGAGGTTAATTTTATATTTTTTATTAAATAGTTGATTTTGTTTTGTGTGGTGGGTGAATAGAATCCTGTGCTCACCATCTGTTTGATGAAATGCTCAATGAGAACTGATTGGTAGAGACAGTTAATAGTTATCATTAGAACTGATTGCGGAAGTTTCTTCTTAATTGTTAGGTTTTCTAGCTGTTTTATAGTCATTTGGTTATAATCTTTAGCGAGGAGGGCTCAAACGCCCCAATAATTATGCCCCGATCCTCTCCCAAAATCTGAACAACACATCTAATTTTAGATTAGAGGTTCAGATTGTCTTTTGTCTGACTTTTCATTTCCAAACTTGATTATGGGTGGATTTCAAACACGAAAGGAAATAATATCAGATATATGCCCCTCCAATTACCTAGAAATTTGGTGTACATGTGCGGTGTTGGGGTCGGTGTCAGAATGGACAGGAGGGTCGACGGGGATAGGGGCGCGAGGCGCGCGGAAGGGGTGCAGCTTCCGCCTGAAAGAGTCTAGAGAGGGTGGAGCTACGCTGAGAGAGAGGGAGGCAGATCTTCGATTGTTCCTCTTCAATTTTATCACACAAAAGGGAGAAAGAGTGGAACTGGATGATACTGGAACGGGAGAGAAGAGAACTGTCGGACTGGTGAGCAAATTTAGAGGTTTAATTTTTTGGATCCAGCATTCTGATCCGCATGCATTTTAATGGGAATGAAAGGGTGCATGATTTGGGAGACGATTGGGGCATAAATGGTTGGGGCATTTGAGCCCTCCTTATCTTTAGCTCATGCAATAATACTTCTCCTTAACCATTGCAAAATGTACATGTTCCATTTAAATATTTTATAACCTTCAAGGATCAATCAAATAGTGATCGGATGATTTTCACTTGTATTTATTGTTAACTTCTTCATGGTGGATACAAATACTGTACTGTTCAGGTACTGCAATAATACTTCATAGGTCAGAACTTTGAATTGTGCAGTACAATTTTGGTTTCTGGTTTAACTGTTAGTTCAGGTGATACTTTAGATAATAAATGAAACTTAAATACTCCCAAAACCCTAAGCTTGCTGTAAGAAAGAGAAAAAAACAATGATCAGAGGGGAATTTAACTGGTACTGAAAGCTCTTTGACAGATTCCTGGTCGAGTTCAGTACCCAAACCTTCCATCCATCATAAATATGCATCAAGCAGCATTGTAATTCATAAGCTTTTATTTATTGCTGCATTGCTACTGATAGCATTTTAACTTGTGTTTTTACTGGTAAAGTGTTAATGCTTTAGACTGACATTATTTCAAATTTGTGCATGTTTCAGGGGAATTTAACTGTGTTTTTACTGGTAAAGTGTTAATGCTTTAGGCTGACATTAATGGGCCCCGTCAGTTTCTCTAGTCGAGGGTAGATAAATAGCTGGTATACTAGAAGACTAGAACCTAAAAAATAAAATAAATTACAAATTTGAAGTAGATATCAAACAGCATTGGGTTATACCACTTGAGTGCTGGAGTATATTGGTACAATACACATCAAAGTTATGCCAATGCTAAAAATCAAGTTTACCATTCAGGGTATGATTACTGTATAATTCAAGTTTGTCTGATAATTGTTTTTTCAACCATACTTTTAATTTGGAGGCATGCATCTGCTGAACTCCACATTTTAAGTTCTGAACCTCTTTTTTACTTTTTGAGCTTTTGATGTTTTCATTGGCTTTAATTGCTTAGCATGGATCACTGGGGACTTTTCACTAAATACTGTGTCAATCAGGTATTGCATTAGCATTACCAGTACCAGAGTAATATGGTAACTTCACTGCAAGTACCTGATATTGCAAGGACTTGGCCGACATCTTCAGATGAAAAGCTAAGCCCACCATATTTTCTGCCACTTTCAGGCCATAGAGAGAGTACTTGTCATACACACGGCATTTACAAATCACATACAGTACAAAGTTAAATATTACATAATGATAGATTAAAGGAACTATATCACCTCAGTATAAGCCATGTCATGAAGAGAAAAATGCAATAGACAATTATTGATGACATCAGTGGCCAGTTCTTCAATAAACTCTTCTTAGGTGGCGAGGCCTCGGTTTCTTTTGCATTACCTTTTGTTTCTGGTGAAGCCTCTAAGACTTCCCATGCCATCAGTTCTTTTGCATTACCTTTTGTTTCTGGCGAGGCCTCGGTTTCTTTTCCCATGCCATCAGTTCTATGATTGTGCAATGTCTCCTGGATATAAATATTGTTATGTTAAAAACACATTTTTCTTTACTCCAAGAATTGCATAGAATAATGCTTTACAGGGTAATGTACTATTGTGCCCCTGTAAATGTCTAAGTACCTTATATATCCCAATAAATGAAATAACATTGGAATACATATACATACCGCAGAACAATGTCCAATTTACATATTGTTTCCTATTTAGTCCAAAAATTGTCAAGGTAAACACCGAAAGAACAATAGATTAAGGCGAATTTAGGGGCATTTAGAGAAACAGGAGAGAAACATTTATTATAAATCTCCATGTCTTATAATGGCATATAAAATATTTTTTATCTTTAAGGTTATGAACAATATATCTGATGATTAATCTGGGCGTACTATGAACTAATTCCAAATTTTTGTATACCGGGAGCCACATACAGCTTATTAACACAGCAACGGCAAATAGGCTTATTGCAAGACAAGGTAAGAAGTAGGGGAACCTACAATTAAAAATTCATAAAGAGAAAATATATATTAAATGTAAGCAAATCAAGGAAATTAAGTTTAATAATAAAAAGATAAATTTTCTAAACGGTTCAACCTCCCAAAGATGGATGCCTGAGAAAAGACATTAGGATACTTCTCAGCAGGCTGTTACAAAGTACAGACAGAAGTAATTATTGAGTGCTAAGATTAAATGAAATTGAACTATTATTGTGGCCACATCTTTTTAAATTTTGGATATATCATTCGGTTCGAGTAGGATTTTGGATTGTTTGGGGGTTCCAAGTTTTTTTACTTTAGTATTTTCTCAAATTTAAGACCCACCTCAAGTTAAGATTCACTCAAGAATAGATCTCTAATTTCATTAGTGTTAAAATAATACTATTTAATTAGTGAAAGCAAAAAATATGAGTGATTTTTATTATTCGGATAATAGTTAAAATAGTGTAATTTTTAAAAGAGCGAATTTTTTTAAAAGAATGAACATATTGCTTGAAAAATTTCTAGTTGGAACAATGCAATAATAATAATAAAAATAATAACTTGTGAAACATCATAGCTCTCGTTATTGAAATATAAGACTGACTTTGGTGTATAATTCGACCTAAATCTAGTCACATATTTCATATTTTTCTGCAAATCTATTTTTATTTTATTTTATCAAGAGATAAAGAAACTGTGCTACATGTATGAATGTATGTTTTATTATAGATTTAGAATAGATAGATGCAAGAAACATCGTGTCAATAAGATAACGTTAACTTGTATGCATTGGTACGATAGCCTATTGCACTAACATTCATTCATGTGCAGGTACAGAAATGAACATAACTAGGATGATTGGAGGAAGTTGCAATAATTGGATATTTTGTTAAGGGAATTACTTTTACTGCACTAGTCTCTACTATAATTCGCTACCATTCAGCATTTCCCTTAATGCACTAACAATTAAGTGTACGTCGAAGTTCCTCTTTCAGTTGAAGAGAGGCACTTCATAGTCAATAGATTATAAATTAACTAAACTTTGCAATTTATTAGCTGAGTATGCCATAAAGACAATTAACACCAGAGATCTATGACGGAAACATAACTTCCAGAGCACATTTAAAAAAAAAAAATCATGTTCTTTACAGTCAATAGATTATAAATTAACTGTAGTTTGCCATATATTAGCTGAGTATGACAGAATGACAATTTAAACCAGAGATATATCACGGAAACATAACTTCCTGAGCACATTACAAAGGCCCAGAAAAAAGAAAAAAAAAAGGATGTTCATTACAAATAGTACCATTCAGACCTACAAAGATATAAGTCTCCCACATCTGAACCCGTTTGGTTATTACAGTGGCAAATGTTGCATGCTTAAATACCCAAATTCCGACACAAAAATAACAAAAAAATTAGATTAATGCTGACCGGGCCTTCTTGTTGGTTTTCAAGAAACGACCCTACAAAAGAGCAGAATTTTAAATAATAATTAGTGAAAATTCAAAAAGGAATAAAATATATGGAATATAATTGGAGTCTTGTGGGTGAAAGAAAGACATCATAAAATAAAAGATGCAAATTAATTGGACAGGAGCAATTTAAAATTTAATGTTCATTTGTCAAACCAGGAGCAATTGAATCAGTCGACAACTCCTACCAAGACTTGTGATTAATTACAGAAAATTAAAAAAAAAATCAGCGATACAAAATTACGAACCTGATTTAATTTATTACCGACGTCCAATTTCAAGGTCAGGACAGCCGCAACTACGGACAAGCACATAACAAGGCCCAGATGTAATCAACCCATATGGTGGAAAACAAAGCAATTTACAGTATTCGATTTCTATTCTTGTAAGTGATGAAATGTTGTGTCGGCCGATTTGTGATTTTTCATGAGATGAATCACCAAATAGCTCAGTAGATTCCATCAACTGCTGTCCATCCATTGTTAGTGATTTCAGGGTTTCACAGGAATCAATTTCCAGTGTAGCCAACATATCCAGATGCCCTAGTCCGGTAATCAACTCCAGGTGGTCACACTCTGAAATGTCCAAAGCTTCAAGCTGGGAGAGCAGCTGCTCCAAGTGCATAGCTCGGATACTAGAACATTTTTCAATTGTGAAGTGCTTGAGAGTGTGAAGATTGCCGAATGGAAGGGATTGAATATAGCCACAACTTTCTAACCTGAGTTCTTGAATTGACTGCAACAAAAATGGATCCCTCATCCATCCTGGTATTATGGCAGAAGGATAACCTTTTACTCCAAGTGTCTCGAGGTTAGGATGTGGCTGGAGGCATTCTAACAATGAAAAATGTACATCATCTGCGCGAACTATCCCACCTTCACAAGCTTCTGGTACGAGATCTAAGTTCAGCTGTGAGTCCACGTTGTATGAAATTTCAAAGTTATCATCCCAGCATAGCTCCAAAATCTCAAGTTTGCACTTATTTCTCAGGTTAGCTCGCTTGGCATCTTCTAAATTATTAATGTTCTTTAATCTTCCAATAGAAACCAATCCTTTAAGGTCCTTCATATCCTTTAACCAACCTATAGTTCTAACGTTCAAATATGCTACAACTTTTGTTAGTGAAGGAAAATTAACAAGATCATGAGGGACATAATCCACGATTCCATGGCCAGTATCCAATTCCACCAAGTTAGTAAGTGAACATAGTGAATTTGGTAGCTTTTTAAGGCCTTCACCAGAATAAATACCTAGTAACCGTAAGTTAGCAAGATCACCAATATTTTCAGGTAGATATTCAAGGTATTCACAATCAGCTTCTAAAGCCTGTAGATTGTAAAGGAGGCCAATGGATAACGGTAACACTTTAAGACGTGTAGACCTAATACTTAGATAGGTAAGATGTTTCAACTCTGAAATGGAGTGAGGAATCTTTGTCAAACTATCCCAGTGCAATATCAATACCCTGAGCACTTCAAATTTAGTGAGGTTACGTAAGGTTACGTCTTCCAAACAATATTTGTACTCAAAATCTCTGTTGCATTCTCGGATATCCATACAAATAGTTCTTAAACCCTTCATATTGTGTTGGGGAATTTCATTTCCCACGAAACCACTTACATATAAATGGTATGCTTCTTGCAGAACAATTCTCTTTTGAATATCAGGAGGCTGAATTATCTCCACCGAGTAGTGTTCATTCTCAGAATTAAGTCGAGCAAGATCATGGATTATATCATGCAACTTACAAACTCCTTTGGGATATGTAGGTACATCATCAAGAAAGGACCTCTCTTTTAACTCATTATAGTATTCAGCACCAATTTTTTTGATTTTTCTATTGCTCCGGGACTCGACGTACCCATGAGCGATCCACAACTTTATCAAATCCCTTTTATGTAACATGTGATCTTTTGGGTACATTGAGCAAAACAGAAAACACGGCTTAAGATGGGCAGGTAGATGAGCATAGCTAATTTGAAGTGCTGGGAAAATCACTTCTTTTGATTCTTTTATTTCCCAAAGATCACTTTCTAGAATCTCCCTCCAAACCTCTTCATCAGCTTCATGCCTAAGGAGACATGCAATTGACTTTACAGCCAATGGCAACCCACCACACTTTCTTGTAATCTCCTTTCCCATCAAATGTTTTGGCATGGGGTAACTTGTACCACTAAATGCATAATGCTGAAATAACTGCCAGCACGAATCTTCAGACAAGTTAGTTGGGTTAAAACAGACCGTTGATTGCATGACATTTGCAACCTTTTTATTTCTTGTTGTCATGAGAATTCTGAGCATCCTTGCTTCTTTAAAAGGAACTCGAAACGACTCCCAAAGATTATGATTCTCGTTCCACACGTCATCTAAAACAAGTAGTATTGTTTTTCCCTTCACAATTTTTTCAAGCTCTTCTTGTAATTGGCTAAACTCACTTAAACCACATTTTTCTTTGGAGAATGATTCAATGGTTGCTTTGCTGAGTCTCCTAACATCAAATTCTTCGGAGACACATACCCACCCATTTAAATCAAAGCATCGGGAAACCCTCTCATCTTTGTAGACAAGTTGGGCAATGGTGGTTTTTCCGAGCCCACCTTTGCCAACAATTGAAATGACCGAAAATGACTTTTCTTTTTCAGATAGTAACAAATCCGTGACCTTTGTTATTTCAGCACCTCTGCCAAAAATGTTTGTCTCATCCACCATTGGACCAGTTGGAGGTAGTAAAATTTTGTTGTTGGGACGCCTCACCCCATCACTCTCCCTTAATTGGAGAGCTTCACGATCCTTTGCTATTTCATCAAATCGATTTCTTATTTTGATAAGCCGATCTACAGTTCCATTAGGAATTGGAACAATGTACTGTCCAAAAAGAAATTTATTAGGTAAGTATGTCAAATTGTGTATTATTTTAACTAAAAATGATAATTAAGGGATCAATTGAAACTCTGATGTTAGATTTGAAAAGCTTATTATAAAACAAGTGACCACTCCAGTGGATACCAATCCAACGAAAAGAAAAAAAAAATGCATTTAGTAACACTATAACAAGCAAGATCCTTCCTTTTAATTTCTGTATGCACAAGGCACTAACCTCTATCTGCTTTCTCTTGTGAGAACCGGAAGCCTCGGAAGCGTTTCTTGCATCTATTTGGAGGCGTTTGACCTCATACTGGTACTCGCCGAGTATATCCTCGGCGTCATAAGCGATCTTCTTGAGCTCTTTGAGCCAGAACTTGACGGAGCGGTCTATGATCTCCCTCTCCTCAGCATCGTACAGTGTGGCCTTGATTCCCTTGAGAGTTACCATCAGCCTCTTCAGATCCTGCTCAGCAGCACGAGCACGCTCCTTTTCTGAATTATTAGAATTTGACGAAGAGGAAGAGCGTGCATAGGCTGTAATTGAGGGGAGCAAATTGGTGGCTAGAGAGAGCAGAGAGGTTATCAAATTCCCTGCCATTTTGCAAGTACGTAACAAGTGTGCTCTGTTCTTTAGATCTTAGTTGTGAAAATGAGAAATGAGTAAAGAGAAACAGAGTCTTCAGATCTGAGTTGTAAGAATATCGTCTCTCAAAAAAAAAAAAAAAAAAATAGTTGGTAAGAATATTCTAATCAAAATAGGTAGGTCCGTAGAGTTGGAAACGCTCCCTTATCAATATGGTCGCTTAAATATTATATTTTTACAAACTTATCTAGTGGGTGGTTGGTTGATTAGTGACCCGAGAAACGCTGTGTTTTTTGTATTATTTGGTTGATAAAGATAATTGAGTTTGTTATAAACAGCCATTGGTTGAATTAATCCACCGTAAAAAAGTTGCATTTAGTATACGAAGTTAAATAATTTTCTTTAAAGTGCAAACAATGTAACATACTTTGTATTAAAGTACACGTTTGTTTGTTGTTACAGAGGAATTATTTCAGCTTAGTCTCAAACATAACTAGCTAAAAATAGAGCGTTATGCTAGCCAAGCATATGCCGTCTATTTTCTAAATATTTTTTTTCCAATATTCTATTTCCTTAATACAATATTACATAAATATTACATAAAATATCACAGCAGATAATTTCCTTTATTCACCGTCACAGTTGTCTTGTGCGTCACTTCTCTTTAGATCTTCTCTAGCTCACATTGACATTTTGAACCTCTTAGCTCAGCTCGAACTCGATTCAGCCCAAAACTCAGGCCGGTTCGAAAAGTACCTCTTAGAAGGGATTGTAGTCAAATTATCTCTCTGCACGATGTTGATTGGATCCACTATATCCCTCTCTCTTTGTAAAAGTAGCTTGCCAACCAAAATTTCCAAAGATATAATCAAAATAAAATAAAATATTTAAATGAACGAATTTATTAATTTTTTTTTTGATAAAAGTGGGAACACCCCAACAATTTCCATTACTTGAAAACTAACTGTTCTGGAAATAGGTACCAAACCACTTGTACCATACTCCAATCATACAAGAACTTATGTATGTTATTACTTTTCAGTTTTTACTTTTCTAAAAAATACAAAAATACAAAAAAATACAAAGAAAATTACAAAGCAAAATACAGAAAATATTAATAAAAAGATGATGTGAAAAGTGAGTATGGCCGCCTACCCACCCGACTTGATCCAGGGCTGATAAAATTCTTGGGTGCATTCAGAACACGTAACATCTCGTTTGTATCCAAGTGCTAGAAGGGTAAAACTAGATTGAGTGAGATGGTGGAATTTTCTTTTCTTGTATATATTGTAACTTACTTTACATTTCTTTTATTAAAAAGATGCATCTTACTAACACACTTAGTTGGCTTTGTTTGTCCCGAACTTTAGGGTTTGGTCGCAAAAAAAAAAATCACAGTTTCAGCGTAAAACCGCAAACAAATTTGGTGGTTCTTGAACTGGAAATTAAATTTGCGGTTTAGGCTAAAACTGTGTTTTTTTTTTGCAGTTTCAGGTTCAGAAATATTTTTTGCGGTTTGGGACCATTTTGCACTATAAAAACGCGCTGCTGCCTCCCGCTACTCCCAGAACTCTCACACTCAGTGAATAGAGAAGAGTAAAGGAAAAAAAAGAGAAAAAAGGAAAAAAAAAAGAAGAGGAGAAGAAGAAAAAAATAGAGAAAAACATATTTTTGTAAGTTTTTTTATTTTATTAATTTTAAATTAGTTAATTTTTCAATTTATGTCGTACTTATAGGGTTATTATTTTCTAAATTGTAGTTTGTTATCCAGACCAACCAAAAATGATCTATATGAAAAAATTTGTTGGAGAGAAAATCCAATAAAATGATGACGGGATATTTTACAGTACCTGGCCTAAATACTCATTTCTAGTAACCGTGAACCATAATTTTGATTATCTCCAGAATAAGATTTATAAATTGGTTGATTATACCGTTAGTGAAGCAAATCTAGAAATCCAAGCCAGGTTTAATATGTCTACCATAGGCAAACGGGACTATCAATTAGTACCGGTAACAAACCAGGCATAATTCGAAATGATTTTAGGAATTGTGGCGTTTTTCCCACAAAAGTTATCAGTTCTGGAGTTGTATGTAGAATTGGAACCGAACCATACCGGTTTTAATTTCCAATTGAATCTGAACAGTCAGGCCCATGTACCCAGTCAGATCCCTGAATCTCGATCCCGGCCCAGTACCAGTTGGAACCCTGAACCCCTAAATCGACTCAAAACTGTTCTGGTCCGTAGACCGGTACCGGTCCCTAATTATTCGCATGTACCTATGGATGCAATTCATGATGACAGTTTAGAGAGCAGAGATGAGATGCTCTCAGATGAGTCATCGAGTTCCGACGATGATGTTGGACCAACCAGACAGTGACAAACATAGTACCTGATAACTAGGTGGGAAAGTATGAGACATCCGGTTGATAGTTTTAATGACATATCCAGTTTTTGACTTGCGGATGTCAATTTTTTAGGCGGCACAAAGAGAACACTCGGTAACCCATTAGATGTAGGCAAAGTGTATGAGTCGAAAACGGCTTAAGGGTAGCAATCAATGAGTTCCATATCATGAACAATTTTGAGTGTAAGGTTTCCAAAAGCGAACCTCAATGTTTAGTTGTGGTGTCCAAAGATAATCCTAAACCATTTTAGAATTTTCTAAATTATCTTAAACCATTTTGGAATTTTTGAAATTATTCGGATAATATTCTAAGACCATTTTAGAATTTCCTAAATTATTCGAACAATATTCTAAACCTTTTTGAAAATTTTTAAATTATTCTAAACCATTTTGGAAATTTCTAAAATATTCTAAACTATTTTGGAATTTTCTAAAATATTCTAAACTATTTTGGAATTTTCCAAATTATGCAACCAATATTCTGAACCATTTTGGAATTTTGTATATTATTCTAAACTATTTTGGAATTTTCCAAAATATTCTAAACTATTTTGAAATTTCTAAATTATTCTAAACCATTTTGGAATTTCTAAATTATTCGGACAATATTCTAAGCCATTTTGGAATTTTTAAATTATTCTGTCAATATTCTAAACCATTTAGAAATATCCTAAACTAATTTATTATTTTCTAAATTAGATATTAAATAAAAAATTAAAAATACATCAACTGAAGTGCCGATCGATCAGACAGTCGGAGAGATGATACGAGAGGAGAGAAAGGGAGAAAGGGAGAAGAGATAAATGGTGCGGGAGAGAAGAACTCTGCTGCATTGCGTTTAAATAGCCAAAACTCCAAAACCGCAAATTAAATTTCAGGTTTTAAGGTACCGCAGTTTTTATTTCCGGTTTCAATTCATGAAACTATAGTTTTATTCTCCGGTTTTGAAAACCAGAAATCTTTTCTCCAGTTTCGAAAAGCCTAGAACCAGAAATTTTATTTGCGGAAAGTAAGCTCGAAACAGGTAATTTAATCCACGGTTTGGACATATATATTTCGAATTCTGTTGCACCAGGGTATAGTTTTTGAAATTTTTTATTAATTTTGGATATTAATAAAAATTTCGGTGGATATGGATAACAAAAAATAAAAATTAAGAGAAATTATGAAGTCCCCTATCTTCAGTCCCCCCAATATTCCCCAACTCACTTTTCTTTTTTGAACTTCAATAACGTCTCTTTTTTATCAAGTTGAACTTCTGTTTTCTATGTTTTCCGCAAACACTTGGTATGTTAGGTATCAACACTTACGTCACAAATAAAATATTATTATTTTCTCTCTCTCATCATCCACTCATCTTTTACATGTTTTTAGAGGAGTTTTTTTTTCCATCCATTCATTCTCACCCATATTTTCGACAATATGTGAGGATTTTGCGAATCTAAAAGAATTAACTTCTTGTACTCGATTTTCTCTTTTAAATGAGTTCCATATTGAAGTACTTTAAGGTTCTATTCGCTCCGCTGCTTTTCTTCTTCTTGATATGCAATGTATAAAAACTTAATATGCTATGTATAAACACTTAAAATCTTAAGTATTTAGATATAAAGTTTAAGTATATGACTTAAAAGTATATTGGTATAAATACTTATATGTTAGATATAACATTTGATATGCTATGTACAACTACAAGTATTTGATATGTTATATATAAATACTTGATATTTCATTGAGCATGGTGAAAAGTTTAAATCAATGAATTTGTTAATATTTTACACTAAGTAGTCTCCTTTTGATACAAAATGTTTATGGAAGATTCCAAATCAAATTAAAGCCCAACTAGCGTCAATTGAACAATTTTCATAAATAGTTGATATATCCGGTCTTATATTTTGATCCTACAAAGACAACTCCTTTGTTTATAATAAATCTTTGTTCCCTTTCTAGCATAATACAAACTTAATTGCATTATTAAAGTATACTTGATATGTTATATATTAACACTTGCACGCAAATGTATTAACACTTGCATGAGCCAGCTGTAAATTCGCCGACGACCTTCTAAAAGGTGTTTCCGGTCAAAAGTAGTTTGAGTTGGGAGATGGAGGATTTTCGCTGGGGACTATAATGAAATTTCAAAAATTATATAGAGTTGAGATATGGTGCATTGCTCTCTTGTACATTAGAATGCAAACTGTTGGATTTGAAGTTCAAATTGTCGATCTAAAGGGCTCCACATGTTCTCCATATCAAAATGTGCTTGGAGACCAAATTTTGGACTTAGTTGGATAAATTTTCTCCATATTTATAGTCCAATGATGAACACAACAACAAAGTCGGCACTTATCGCGAGGGAAAAAGTGCATTTATGACGGTTCTCCGTCGCAAAAAGTACCGTCGCGAATAGAAAAAGCACAGTTATGACGGTACTCCGTCACGAAAAGTCACTTTTTACCCTCACAAAAAGTCACTTATTCTTGTTGTGGAAGCACGAGTCTGAATGTTCTCCAAATTTTGGACCAAATGTTCTCCATATTTATAGTCCCATGACATATATATGAAGCATGAATCGGAATGTTAATCTAACAATTCTGGACTTAGTTGGATATATATATTGTAGTTTATAATGTGCTCATTTTCTAAGTTCAAATTGATTGCAATATTGCTGATCAATGTTTTATTGAATGGTATAAACTTGGATTATATCATTATTGTGAACTGCAAATCAAGTGGTAGATCAGAAATTTCTTTATCAAATAAAATAATCAAGGTGAGCAAATAAATTTCATGGAAGAACTAATTTGGTCCTTTTGAAAAAAATAAAAGCACACGTTTGTTTTTCTTTTTCGGAAGTTTGAAAAAAAATTTAGTACAAATGAAAATTTAAGGACCAACTTTTTTTAAAGAAAAGTTTGAAGACTAAAAATAAATCTTCCCTTATATTTCTTTTTACACCAAAATTATTTAGTTACCACCGTCTAATTTTAAAATTTTAACCCTATCATCGATTCCTAAAACTTTTCAATCTTACCATATGCATCCACACACCCTGGGATTCCCCGCATACTTGCGCTGCGCAAAACCAAGGGGTTCCATGTATCTTAGGGCTGCGTAGATCTTTATTTTGGGGGAAAATGGGGTTCTATGCAGCCTAAGGTTGCGTGGATGTTTTTTGTGTGTGTGTTTTTTGGGTTAATTAACGAACCATGGTATAGAATGACAGAAATAAGTAGCAAAAACTATCAAATATTAGTAAATTTTAAGATATTAGTTATTGTCAAATTAAATATCCTGATGACTAATTGACGAGCTGTTTCTAATTGAAATAAAAGAAAAAAAAATGCATAATTTCTTAGATCGGAAACTTCAGCATAAGTGTTGAGCCCTAGGGTGCGTGGATTGTAAAATTGAAACATTTCACAAGTCTATAGTTTGGTTAAAATTCTGAAATTTGAGGGCGGTAATTAAACTCACTAAGATGATGTTTGATTGAGAATTAAAGTTAAGAAGGTCTAAGTTGATTATTACGATTTAGGCCGACCAAAATTATTTATATTAGACTGAGATTTAAGAAAAGAGTAAAATTTGCAAAAGTTCACTGATAGTGAGCCAGTCTAAACATGTAGAGGCGGCTTAGTTAAGAAGGTCTAAGTGTTATAAAATTGCAGAATATTAGGTATAGAAGATTTGTTAATTTCAGAATATTCGATTGATAATTGCGGTTACAAAAGTTTTGTAGTTGTAAAATTAAAGAAAATACAAGACGCTCAAACAAACTTGAGCTAAAGTAAGATAAGTAAGGTAAAGTAAAAGCACATAGTAATAGAAATATAAAATAAAAGGAAAATATTAAATATAAAGAAACGAAAATGCTGGAAGGTAAAGAAGATTTGTTTGTAGCAGCTATTTTATATTCGATTTTAGAAAAAGTAGGGTACCGAACACGCTTATGAAATTATTTCATTTTGTCGTGTATTAACTGACCAATAATTATTACGAAGTTGTTTGTTAAGTGTGTTGGCAATGAATTGTAGCGTTCAAGAAAAATAAGAAGTAGATGATTTTATTATCTTGATAGGCTTTGGTTTTAGTAAAGAAAATTAATTGTAGTGAATTTTGTAAGTTCAGCTGTTCAAAAACACAAAATGGTCAACATTAGTTAACACAGAACCAAAATCAAAGAAATAAAATGCTTAAAATTCATAAAAATTATAACCATGTGTATATAACCGAAGGAACATTGTACCAAAACATGGACATAGTAAATGTGTGGCATAAGGATCTTTGTACTAAGGATTGAAAATGGCATGAACAAAGCTCTCAAATGAAACCCTGTGATATTGAGCACCTAAGCCCTAAGAAGGATCAAAATTAAAGAATAACTTAATTTTTATTTACAGAAGACAACTGTTTTTAAATTGCTAATTGATTTATGGGACGAAGATGCTCTAACACAGTGACTAGAGAGAGCAGAGAGGTTTTCAATTAATTGCTAATTGATTTCTGGTGGCTAGAGAGAGCAGAGAGGTTATCAAATTCCCTGCCATTTTTCTCTGTAGATTTGAGTTGTAGATATGAGAAATGAGTAAGTAACAGCAAATCTGAGGAGGTAAGGTAAGCTCTTGGAAGTGGCGTGGATAAGGCTCTGTACATTAGTCAGTGTTTATTATTTCAGGTTTTCATTTTTCTTTTATTTTATTTTTTAACGAGAGTGGATGGATACTTTAGGTGGAGTGGGGTCAGAAATTATTACCTTGTCGAAAGCTCTGTATGGTCGTGAAAATGAGGAGTAAAGACTTGACAGGAGAGTAGTCAATGCTTATTTAACGATAGTGGATTACTTTCAGTGGAGTGGGGTCACTATGCCTATATGTTTTGGTGCTTTTCTTTTGGAGAAATTGTAAGAGTCACATGCATTAGTACTGTAGCCTGCCACTACTATTCATTCAAGTATGTGTACAGAAATGAACTAGGATTATTGAAGGAAACTGCAATAATTGAAGATTTTGTCAAGGGAAATACTTTTACATCAATAATCTCCACTATAATTTGTTACCATTAGAGATTTGCCTTGATGTACTAATTAACGACTGTACCGAAAGTTTCTCTTTCAGTTGAAGAGGGCACATAATTAGCATTTCACAAGCCAATAGATTATAAAGCCAGACTTTACAATATATGAACTTGAGTATTCCAAAAAAAACAATTAACACCACAGACCCATCACCTGAAAGATATGCATTGCAGTTGCAGGCTGTTGTAAAATAAATTAATATGGGCTTCTCTGGGCTAATATGAAAGATGAGTAAATGTTCTGTGGGCCTTGATGGCCACCTATTGGGCTGCTCTCAGTAGGCTTCATCACTTTATTAGCTGTCTGATTTAAAGGGCTGTGTCGTTGACAACATGATCCATAACATTTTAGAATTTCTTTTTTTGCTTGTATAACATTTTAGAATCAATTAGATGGAGGATAAGATATATCTAACTGTTTTATTTTAATAGCTATTTAGATTTTAAGTTCAATAATGAATTAAAAATAGAGATAAAATAGAGACATTTAAAGCCTCTTCTGTAATAAAATAGGTTTTCATTAATTTATTACTTTAGTGAAATATATTTCCTAGTTAGTCTATATTTGTTTTGAAAAAAGTATGTAAACTAGCATTAGTGATAATCTTTAAAAATGTTTGAATTTTGTTTAAAAATAGTAGTGACCATTTTAAAATTTTGATTGGACTGTCTAAGAAATAAAGAGGCCTCTTTGAGAAGTACAACATATTTATGCAAAAATAATTTGCTATTTGGGATATTATTATCACTTCTATTCCTATATATTTCCTGCGCTTATTTCATAAGCAATAAAATAGAACGACCTAGTAAAAAGAGAGCTCATAAAGTGGTTCTTTATTGACGTCTATGTAACTTGAGGCAACAACCATTATTCCGAACTTGAAAAAATAAATAATTACAAAACAATCCACATGGAAATCAACACAATCGAGACACATGTTAATCCTTTGAAGCTGGTTTTAACAAGTATACTTGCCAAACAAAAAAAACAATTTCATCTAAAATTGTGAAGGATAATTAGGTTTGGTTGGAGTGAGGAGGTACTTTGAATTTAATTTCTGTTCGTTTGGCCCATAAAATGATGGCCTTTTAAAAGAGATTATTTCTGCACAAAGGTAATTAAATAGTAGAAATAAGTATCTAATTCTAAGGACATTTGGGTTATTAAGCCCAAATGAACAATTTGGACTTTGCTAATTTGTGTTCCTAGACTTGCTAGTGTATAATTTGGAGATTTTCTATCGCTATTCGTAGCACATACGCACAAGAAGAAACAGAGAGATATACTTTTGCAACAAAGCATCAGCTCATCACTCATGAGTCTTGTAAAGAGTCTAAACAATAATTGTTTTGGAACAAATGTTTAAGTTGCATTTGTACAATATTTAAACAAGAGCAGGGTTCAAATGCCGTCATTTTTTGTGCCTCCACCATGCCTTCATTTTTTTTATCTATGTTATTTTCTCTATGCGGTCATAAAAAATTATCACATTTTAATTTTTTTTTTATGTAAATCAATAAGTTGAAAAATCAACGTCTAGAAATTATCCACATTAGTACGTTTTTTACAAGCTCTTGATGACAACCAAAACAAAATTGAAATATCATAATTTTTTATACGTTCATAGATAAGATAAAATGATGTAGATCATATCCAACGGTTTTATTTTGACTTATAAATTTTAAATTTTGAGTTATAAAGTTAATAAAAATGGAGGCATGGTGGAGGCACAAAAAATGAAGGCATTTGAACCCTCCTCTTTAAACAATGGATATCAAGCCCGTCTAGCATTTGTAGTTCATCTATCTATTCATGATTTTTATGACTAAAAAAGGAAAAATAGTGCCTTACAGAAAGCAAAAATGAGAGAGAGAGAAAACAAAACAGAGGAGACCTAGACAAAGAGCATATATTGGTCAAAGGACAATTAACTGTTGGCTTACTTAAGTTTTCTTAAGAGAAGAAGAATTAAAGAACAAAAAAAGTATAATAAAAAACACAATCAATGAAATGAGTCTCCATAAGGAAAGAAAATGCTTTCCATTTATTACAAATCATATAATAAATTGAATAGTAAATTCATTTCTATTGATGGTCTAGGAGGGGCCTCTTAAATGTTCCTTATGGGCGAAAGGAAGACACCATTGAAAATAACTGCAAAATAATTGGACAGATTTAATCATTCGACATATCATACCAAGACAAATGGTTACAGAAAAGTGAAAAAGTTCAGTGATCTAAAATTTTTATATATTCAAACTATAAATTACAAACCTGATTTGATTTATTGTAGTCATGTCCAATTTCAAGGTCAGGACAACCGCAACTAGAAACACGCACATAACAAGGCCCAGATGGAATCAATCCATCTGGCAGAGCACAAAGCAAATGAAAACCTATGAACTCCATCCTTGTAAGTGATGAAATGCTCTGCCGGTCAATATGTGGCTTTTCATGAGAGGAATTACTGAAAAGCTCTGTAGATTCCACTAACTGCAATCCATCCATCGTTAGTGATATCAGGTTTGTACATTCGAAAATTTTCAGGTCAACCAACATATCTAGATGTCCTAATCCGGTAATCAATTCCAGACCAGAACAGCAAATAATCTGCAATTGCTCAAGCTGTGATGACAGCTGCTCCAGCTGTAGAACTCGGATACCACCACATGCACCAATAGTTAGGTTCTTGAGAGTGTGAATATTGCCGAATGGAAGAGATTGAATCTTGTGACAATATTCTAATGTGATTTGTTGAATTAAATGCAAGGATAATGGATCCCTCATCCATTCTGGTAATGTGGGAGAAAAATAACAGCTTAGTAGAAGTTTCTTGAGGTTAGGATGTGGCTGGAGGCATTCTAACATGGAAAAACATACATCATCTGCACTAACTGACCCACCCTCACAACCATTAATGAGGTTTAATAACAGCCATGGTTCGTCACCGAAAGGATATTCGAGGCTTTCAGAGCCCTAGTATAAATCCAAAGTGTCAAGTTTGCACTTGTTTCTTAGGTTAGCAAGCCGGGCATCAACTAAATTACTCATATTCTCTAATCCTTCAATCGAGAGATTTCCTTCAAGGTCCTTCATATCTTTTAACCAAGCTATAGTTTTAACTTCCAACTTTGCTCTCATTGTCTTTATGGACGGAAAATTAACAAGACCCCTTGGAACATAATCAACCTTGTGAATGACTGAATGACGACTAGGCCCCACGACAAACTCCTCTAAACTAGCGAGGCAACCTATTGTATCAGGCAATGATCGAATCTGATTACCATGAATTATTAATCCATAGAGGTTACGGAGTTTTTTTTATATCTAAAGGAACTTTCTCTAAATGATCACTTGTAATAACTAATCTCAATAAGTTACTAAGTGAAAAAAGTGACATAGGTAGCTTTCTAACTTTGCTTGATTGAATATATAGAAACTGTAAGTTAGCAAGATCACCAATATTTTCAGGTAGATATTCAAGGAAAGGACAATCAAGAATTAAAGTCTGCAGGTTGTAAAGGAGGCCAATGGATAATGGCAACATTTTAAGATGGGAAGAAGTAATACCAAGATGGGCAAGATGTTTCAACTCAAAAATGGAGTCAGGAATCTTTGTCAAACTATACCCTTTCAATTCCAATACCCTGAGTGCTTCAAATTTAGTGAGACATATGACTACATCTCTCGAACATTCTACATTCAATTTTGAATCTCTGCCACATGGTCTTAGATCCATAGAAAGAGTTCTTAAACCATTCAGATTTTGTTGGAAAATTTGATTTGCATATCCCATGAAACCTCTTGCATATAAATGGTATGCTTCTCTCGGAACAATTCCCCCTTGAGTATTAAGTGGTTGATTGATCTCAACCGAATAATGTTCATTTTCAGAATTAAGTCGACCAAGGTCATGGATTATATCGTGGAACTCACAACATTCTGAATTATAATCAAGAGAGAACTTATATTCAAGAAATGACCTCGCTTTTAATTCCTCATAATATTCAACACCAATTTCTATGCTTGTTCTTTTGCCCTTGGACTCAATGTAGCCTTGAGAAATCCATAACAATATCAAATCTATCTTGTTTAATAAGTAATCTTTTGGGTACATTGAGCAAAACAAAAAACATGGCTTAAGGTGAGCAGGTAGATGAGCATAGCTGATCTGAAGTGCTGGAAATATATCATTCAATGTATTTGATTCCCAAAGATCATTTTCTAGAATCTCTCTCCAACTCTCTTCTTTTGTTTCTTGCCTAAGGAGGCATGCAATGGACTTTATAGCTAGTGGCAACCCACCACACTTTCTCATAATCTTCCTCCCCATATCTACCAAGTGTGTTGGCATAGTGTCACTTGTACCATGAAATGCACAATGCTGAAACAACTGCCAACACGAATCTTCAGGCAAGTTAGTTGGCCTGAATAGCATTGTTTTTTGCATAACCTTTGCAACCTTATTACTTCTTGTTGTCACAAGAATTCTGACCATTTTTGCTTCTTTAAAAGAAACCCGAAACAACTCCCAAAGATTTTGATTCTCGTTCCACACGTCATCTAAAACAAGCAATATTGCTTTTCCCTCTATAGTTTTCGCAAGCACTTCTTGTAGTGGGCTCAACTCATTCAGACCACAATTGGTTTTGGAGACTGATTCAATGGTTGCTTTGATGAGTCTCCTGATATCAAATTCTTCAGAAACACATACCCACCCAAGTAAATCAAAGCATTTGGAAACCCTTTCATCTCTATAGATAAGTTGGGCCATGGTGGTTTTTCCGAGACCACCTTTGCCAACAATTGAAATGACCGTAAATGACTCTTCTTTTTCAGATAGTAAGAAATTGATGACCTCCTTTATTTCAGCTCCTCTGCCAAAAATACTCGCCTCATCCACCAT
This sequence comes from Carex littledalei, assembly GCA_011114355.1. Classification (NCBI taxonomy): domain Eukaryota; kingdom Viridiplantae; phylum Streptophyta; class Magnoliopsida; order Poales; family Cyperaceae; genus Carex; species Carex littledalei. The sequence goes on from CM022079.1 coordinate 17,266,617, forward strand.
GTGACCCGTTGGGGGTCGTAAAATTTTGTTTTTTGGACGCCTCTCTCCATCACTCTCTCTTAATTGGAGAGCCTCACGGTCCTTCGCTATTTCATCAAATCGACCTCTTATTTTTTTAAGCCGATTAGCCATGTCGTCAGGAATTGAAACAATGTACTGTAAAAAATAAATACATATGTCAAATTTCATAATTTGTTAACTAAAAATGATAACTAAGAGATCAAGTGACCACTCTAATGCTAGGTTTGGAAAGCTAGTAATAAAACAAGTCACCTCTTCAGAGAATGTCAATCCATCTAAAAAAAAAAAGAGAAAATTCAAGCATACAAAATTTACTTTTAGTACCACACAACGACAAAAAAAAATTACACAAGAACAATAAGAATCCCTTTAATTTGTATATACACAAGGCACTAACCTCCATCTGCTTTCTCTTGTGAGAACCTGAAGCCTGACAAGCTTTTCTTGCCTCTACTTGGAGACGTGTAACCTCGTACCAGTACTCGCTAAGCACATCCTGAGCACGTGTAAAATCTTGGATCCGCTCTAAGTGGGATGGATGGTTCATGATGGGATCGGTGCTAAAAGATCAGTGGGACACCACCGGGGTGGTGGGGGTATGGACCTTGTTGAAAGAGAGGAACCGAAGAAGGGCCAGCCATCTAGGCTTTTGTAAAAACAATTTCTAATGTATAAAAATGTTGGAACAAAGCCTCAAATCTTCAAAAATGAAAAAATTTATCAGTCCCAGCTGACCTGCATCAGCTTGATATCATTTACTTTTAAAGCAGACGCCAAACTTGGACTAAAACACTGGAAATCCATACAAACAATTTGCGTAAATCTACAATATTTAATTGGAAAGAAAAATAATGGTCCAACCAGTTTTACTTTTAAGGGAAAAATTACAGGCCAGTCCCTTTCCACCTTATCTGAAGGAGAGAAATGTCTTCAGTCAACTATTCCAACAAATTAAGATCACAATCGTTGTCAAACTACAAAAGATCCTGACTTGTACATTGACGCAAGGCAGTCCTGATACTGTCTTGCCCGATAAGCTCAAGTACTCGGCTTTATGGTAATAGAGAAGAGTAAAGGTAACACGAAGAACTCAAACACACAAACACAACTTTTCTATTCAATAATCAACTCCCTATAACCAGAACATCTGTTTCCCTTTTATAACCAAACATTACTTAACCCCTAAGAGAAAATATTAAGTGCTAATTAATTAAAAACCCAAAACCCAAAAAGAAGTAAATAACAAAATAGATTCCAAAGGAAATTATTAAATTGTTTAATTGCTTCAAGAATCCTAGAAGACCATCCATGCCAAGAAGACCATTCATGCCTAGAAGACCATCCATGCCATTAATTTCAAGTTGAATAAATTAAATTCTTGATTGGTTTGGATTTATTTTGGCCATCGTCCGTATCCGAGTCTGAATTGGTTGTGATCTCGGTACGCGCTGCGTCATACATGCATTGCCAAAAATTGGAAAATGCAACATAACTAACGACAATCGTGCTGAAAAGTTGCAGTGACCTCAGGTCAACGGAAGAGATATCATAGTAGAAACATCATGGAACAAAACAGGAATGAATAGATCGGATACAGACAAATAATAGCAAAATCATGCCCATATGAATTTTTAACTAATTGCAATAATTGCCTGGGAAAGTCTATATATAGGAATGAATCCTTGGAGGGTACCAGCTGCATCATAATAGAAAGCAGGATAAAATAAATTCCAAAAATGTCAACAACAAAAGCTCTCCCTATTTTTCACTAGCTCTCTCATATTGCCTTGTACCGAGGCTGCTCGAACCCTGGAAGAGAGCAAGGATGGTAGTAAGTAATCTCTCTCTTTCTTAATTAATAGCTGGTGTGGTGTATTCAAACTTCAATTAACATGATAATTCAATGAAACTCGAACCAGTATCTTTTTTAAGTGGCTTACAAGTTGAAATCTCTAGTAATAGATAAAGTGAGAGAGATATATAACTTGTGTATTTGTTTAATTAGTAAATTAAAAATTGCAAATGTACTTTGCCATCTCCTCATTTTCAGCAATCAGCGGGAGAACATTAAATCCAAATTAATAACCCTTTGATTCCATCACCCCGAGCCAACCCTTACACAGGACAAAACTGCAATAAGCAGTATAATTGTGCTGGTCATCCTCCTCTAGAAGCAAAGCCGTAGAGAAATGATTCCTGTTACATGAAAGAATCCGAGGAAGAATAATGCAAAAAAAGTATTTATGTATGTGTTTAAACAATATGTAAGATGTATAATTTCTGGTATTTATCATCCTATTCCAGCAAACCTGTAGAAGGATGATTCCTGGTTACATGAAAGAGTTGGAGTAAGAAGAATAGAACAAAGTATTTATGTATACATGTATAAATAAAAAGTGAGATTTATATATGTGATTGGTGGAAATTAATCCCTAATAAGGAGGGGATTTCATATATTAATATTGTAAAGTGTGCAATTAATTAATAGAGTCATATATAATTAATTGTGCCAAAAACTAGTGTTAATTCACCTAAATAAATCTTCCAATGCCATCTACATCACTTGCATGCAGTAACAAGGAGAGTGGTCAAGCAGCCCCACTTGACCCTAATTTTGTTATCCTTAAGTAATTATTTTGTTGCACTGTTTTTGCTGCTGGAAGCATTTCGGCCAGCTGCTGCCGGCAGCAAATCTGCCACACGGATGTTCAAACAACCGATCCGAACCGTTCAACGTGTTCTAAATATTGAAATCTGCTTGGAGACCAAATTTTACATTTTTTGGAATTTTTTTACTATTTATTAAGCCACTTTGAAAATTCCAGATCCGGGTGAACAGTAAAAACAGTGCAACAAAATTCTGGACCATATGATCTGGAATTTTCAAAGTGGCTTAATAAATAGTAAAAAAATTCCAAAAAATGTAAAATTTGGTCTCCAAGCAGATTTCAATATTTAGAACACGTTGAACGGTTCGGATCGGTTGTTTGAACATCCGTATGGCAGATTTGCTGCCGGCAGCAAATTAGCCGGACCCCTCGTAAGGTAGACGGGTTTCAACGGTCGGATTCGTCGTTTGAAGCCGATCCGATGAGTTTTGGACTTGAGTTCACCAAGAGCTTGGTGAACTCGAGAGCACCCTAGTTCTACTCTATATATATATATATATATATATATATATATATATATATATATATATATATATATATATATATATATATATATTGCTTTTTAGGGTGATACTTGTTGACAGCATAATCAGTTGCTTGGTGGTATCCAAATAAAGTGAGATTTCAAGATTTTTTTTTTTATTATATACCGGGATCGTGTGCAAGTCTCACAAAGAATCAAGTTAAAAATACAAGTCAAAGAGGAAGGAAATGGAGGAGGGATATAATCGGAATGTAAATTTAAAGTGTGTGAATTAAGTGTAAGTGTAAATAAAAAAAGTATTCAAAGAATAATTAAGAGGTAAATATAATGTATTGAAGTCTTGAGGGATACATAAGAAAATTGATATGAGTCAGAGGGTACACAAGATATTGACCCTTTTTCAAAATATTAATTAGCTAAAAAAAATGATGCACATATATCACTTGTACCTTTTGTATTCTCTGCATGCTTCATATTAAACAACTGATAAAATAATTTCCAAATTAAGAACTACAAACAAAAGAAATAAAAAGCTGCCCACAAATTTAATTTTTTTTTATTAGTATCAAATACTATGTGTATCAATAAATTTTGTTCCTATCTAATAAAAATAATAAAGCATAGCTATGTACAAAATTATGTAGGTAAAACAAAGAGTAGGAATAAATTTTGCAGGCCAGCAAACAAAGATTCTTTTACTATTTTATGTACATAATATGTTATTACCATTATTGTTTTGTGTAATTATATATCAATCTCGATTTAAGATTAACATCAATAATATATTATTTCATATAATATAATAGAATATCATAGCACAAATTAAAATATGTATTATTTTTGTATATTCAATCCAACACAATTACATGTATTTTAAGGGTCTAATTCACAATAAAAAATATTTTATTACGTACTGAAATAGTTGAGTGAAACATATCTCACATTATAAAGAAAAATTATCTCAAATCGATATATGTGCAATGAAATATACATATTTAAAAGAGTGAGCCTATGGTGCTATGCATAGCACGGATGGGGTCCGTGCTACGGCTCAAAATTTGACTTTTCAAAATCCTAACGGTCGATCCAACCGTTCAATGTGATAACCATATGAATATGTACTTGCAAACTAAATTTTATATTTTTTCGAATTTTTTTACTATTTTTTTAGATAGGTAGAAAAATCAGTGTTTTCTGAAAATTCTGGACCATCAAAATTCTACCTATCTAAAAAAATAGTAAAAAAATTTGAAAAAATATAAAATTTAGTTTGCAAGTACATATTCATATGGTTATCACATTGAACGGTTGGATCGACCGTTAGGATTTTAAAAAATCAAATTTTGAGCCGTAGCACGGACCCCATCCGTGCTATGCATAGCACCATAGCCTCACTCTATTTAAAATATCTAAATACTAATACTACAATTTATATAATTTAAAGGGCTTTGTGAAGAATTGCATACCTTTTAGCACTTAAAACTTTATTGCAAGTATTTTGCTACTAAAGCTGCATTTTTATTGTGTTGCGGATATGGAATCAACTAAATATCAATTTCAACGCGAATAGTTGTAGAAATGCAGCCACAACTGTTCCCTGTAACGTGTGACGTTGTTGGAGGAGTGGAAAAGCACATGGGGCCCACTAGTTGTCTCAACTTCTTTTTTAGTTTCCTATGACGGTATTGTACAGGATGTATGTAGTAATGAATTTTTTGACCCGTTTCTCTCTACATTTCACCCGCAACATGTTCCATTTCTGGAGTTTAAATCACAGAAGATCTGTTCTGAGCTGAAACAGGAGTAGGCTAATAAGAAATTAAGGGTTGGCAAACCTTATTTATCTTTTTATTTGTAGAGGTAGGCAACTACTCTGCTTCTGTATATAAAGTCAGTTTTGCATCCAAAAAAATACTCAGTCAATAATTAATGCCAGTTTTTTGTAAATTCAAAATGTTGTTTTTAATTGACAGAAAGCTTCAGGGGCGGATCTAGAATTTCTGCCAGAGTGGGACAACAATCAAGTTCAAATAGCTTATTTGGTTCAAACATATTAATTAATCAGGTTCAAACATATTAATTAATAAAAAATAACAAAAATTTATAATTTGATTTAAATTTGCCTCAATTGAGACTTTAACAAAAATAATCAATTTAAATTTTCTAATCGGGTTAATGCGTTTTCTTTTGCGGCAATTGTTGGTTTAACAGGAGTCCGCATCGTCTGAATTAACTCAAAAGAGCATCTTTTGAGTTAGCTCATCTCGGCCGTCTGATTTTAAACGGAGCCAATCTGGTCACAACCTATAATTCAAGGGGCCCTTTAATATTAGTGTAGATGTATTCTGCACGAATCTTACAGAAAATCGGACGATTCAAATATATTAACTCAAAAGATTCTTTTTTGAGTTAATGCGGAGGATACGAATTCGTTTAACAGTTATGTAATCTGATACTATATATGTCATGTCTTTTATATTTTACTATGATTTTGAACTTGGGACTCCGGAGGGACATGGTTTCTGACCATTCAAAATATTTTTATTCTGAGAATTAACTATGAACATTTTGGTATAGCGCTTGGAAATAAACAACTAAATGGGTCTCTATTGGAGAGTGCAAATTAACTGAGAAAGAGAGCGATTGGGTTTTGGGCTTTTCGGAGAGGAGAGAGGCAAAACAAATTTTAGGGACCTATAATTCTTTATAAAAGTTAGAAATTCAGGAGGGGCAACTGCCCTCTAGTCTTACTGGGTCCGCCTCGTGCATTCAAATGTCAAAGGATTTGTATCACTTGGGTTTTTCAAACTGGCTGGACCTCAACTTTTTTCTCACTCTATTAATATTTTTAATAATATCATTAGCTCTCAATGTAGTGGTAATTAGATCAACATGGGAAAGAGACAATAAGAGATGGAGATGACATGACAATATATACATAGGCCGAATTCATTTGATTTTAGTAAGAGATGGCAACGGATCGAGTTATTTCACTACGGTAGCATTTCCCCTTTAATTTAAAAGAGATTATTCCTGCACGGCAATTAAATATCACAAATAACTATGTCATTAAAAAGGCCCATATGGGTCTCATAAATAATGGACACATCCAAACATAATAAGCCGAATATCATACTGGCGCATCATATATATTTTTTATAAAGAGTATTACTACAAAACTACTATAAATATTAGATAAAATATTAGCACTTAACTAATTAACAACATCAGAAGAACACTCACTTGAGATAAGACTATACATATTAGAGAAAATATTACCCTACATATAGACAGTTTCCACAAGAAATTATTTCTCTAAACAACTTAATATCTTTCAGGGCACATATTACAAGCAAAGATAGCGCAACAGTGTAGCTACACTAATATAGCCCGAAACATCAAGTACCACCTCCCAATGAACAACACACAACAAATCCAAAGTAAAATGGTTAAGTTGGATTAATCTAACAAAACTATATATATTACCCGGATCCACGCAATATTCAATTGGCATACTTTATTGAATTCAGCAGAGATCCAACGGTGATTATGCAAATTGAATATTGCGTGGATCCGCCGGTGATTATGCAAATGGTGATTATGCAAATTGAATATTGCAAACTGTTGGATCGGTTTTATTGAATTCAGCAGAGATCCAATTGGTGCCAAACGGCTTTATTGAATATTACGGCATTTGTCAATTCAGCAGAGATCCAACGGTGATTATGCAAACCGCTCAATTATTGAATTCAGCAGAGATCCGCCAGGCACCAATTGGAAACGTAAAATTGACAAATGCCCTACTAAACATCTCTAAAAAAAATTGACAAATTCTAAACACACTAAACATCCAAAAAAAATAACTATAGCGAACCGCTCCACCGTGGGGCGGTCAGCTACACATATGTAAAAAAAAAAACTGCCCCAATATGTGGCGGTTAGGGTATTTATAAAATTAATTCAATGCGGAGGGTAGATTTGCTATTTTTTTAGGGTATTAATAAAAATTGCAGGAAGATGTTGGACTCACAATGATTTTGTCACCCAATAGTAACCCAAGGTTCTAGCAAACTCCAATGTAGATTATTCAAGTGCTCTTTAAAAAATAATTTTCTTAGAACATTTGGCGCACAAATTTTAATTTGAAATAATTTCATGATCTTTACTTGAAAGAAAGCTAGAAAAACTTAAAAAGAGGAACTTTTGATTCGTTAATATTATAGGTTGTACGCACAAGAGGAAACAGAGAGAGGTCCTTTCTGCTAAATTCTCCCACGATTAAAACAAACAAGAAAAGTAAACTAATTAAAGATTCAATGAATATTTTGATATGTGTATTCAGCTATCACATGATCACCTCATCACTCATGAATCTTGTAAAGAGTCTAAACAAGAAGTTTGTCGGAACAAATAACTGTGAAACAATAATTTTAAGTTGAACGTTAACTGAACTAACATACCTATTTGCTTGTAATGTTACAATGTATTAAAATATTTTTATACAGTACTTAACCATTGGATATAAACCAGTCTAGTATTGATATTCTGTAGTTCATCTATCTAATTAAGGGTATTATGCCCAGAAAAGAAAAGAAAAATCAAGGCCTTAAAAAAAAGCCGAAAAGCAGAGAGAAAGAAAAAAAAAATGTTTTTTTTTAGCTGACCGCCCCACAGTGGAGCGGTTTGCTATAAAAATATTTTTTTTTTCTTTTAAAGATCTTAATATTTCTATCTAATTTGTATATTATATGACACTTATCCTAGATGAGTATATATTTACGTAATCAATTTAAAAAATATAAACTATCGACAAGAGCTAAGATGATTATTACAAATAATGATCGTCTGATCGTTTGCAAGGATCATATTCTGTACTGTTACATCGATCAGATTTTGTGATGGAATGTGAGGTGCCCCACAAGAACCTGTCACATTAGATTACTTCGAAGAGGCATTCTCATTTACAATCTCAACTTGTTATAGCCTTATAGGTCTCATAAATAATGGACACATCAAGACATAATAAACCGATTACCATGCTAAACAAGAAGTTTTTCGGAACAAATAATTGTGAAACAATAATTTTAAATTAAATGAAAGCAAATGATGTAAAACTATAATTTTAAGTTAGTATAACACTTAGAATTCCATATACGCTATGCTAAGTGGTACTAGAATCGATTCATGTTATGAAGATAGCTGAACGTTAACTGAACTAACATACCTATTTGCTTGTAATGTTACAATGTATTAAAATATTTTTATACAGTACTTAACCATTGGATATAAACCAGTCTAGTATTGATATTCCCGAAATTTTTATTAATAGAAAATAAAATAAATAAATATCGACATTGAAGAACGATTTGGCAGAAATTCGAGATATAACAAAGACGTTATGGTCCATAATGTCCATGGGACGTTATGGACTATCACGGCCAGATTAGCACCTAACTACCTGCGTTAGTATAACAAAAATACGGGCCGTTATGGTCCATAACGGCCAGGGACGCGCTGAAAAAAAAAAAAAAAAAACCAGGCCGTTATGGTCCATAACGTCCAGCTACAGTGATTTTTTTTCAAAAAATCGCAAACAAGCAAGCAAAAAAAAAAAAAAAAAAAAACTGTAGCTGGACGTTATGGACCATAACGTCCAGCTACAGTGTTTTTTGTTAATTAGAGATCATAACGTCCAGCTACACTGATAAGGCTTGATAACGTCTAGGGCACAAAAATTAGAAGATCAAATTCTATTTTTTTTTCCTTATTTACAGTGGATATGGAGTCCGATTTATCTCATGGGGTAATATTATCTGTATAACTCAATATTTAAACTTTTGCCTTTAATCAAATTAATTGTAAAAGTTCATATTAATTTAAAATTTTACATGAGAAATTAATTAAAAGCAGACAGCTTTGATTCAGACCAATTTGAAAAAAAAAACGATCCAAATTCTTCAAAAACAAACTGTAAATGTGATTTACAGCTCAAAATTTGAGTTAAAGAGGATACGAATTCATATCCCATCTCCTCTTTTGGCTAAAGATTTTAAGTTTTTAACAGAGCAATTTTGACTTCCTCCAGTGCACGAACTATATGCATCGTTGTTTTAATCATAATTTTTGTACGTTGTATGATGTTAAAATTGTTCTGTTAAAATCTTAACCCTCTTCTTTTCCATGTCATCCTCCCCTCTAGGGTTAGGGGTGTTCATCAAGTTAGATTTAATCGGATTAAAACTGATCGAGAAAGTTCGGTCTAATGAATCGGTTCGATTTAGAAATTTCTAAACCAGTTAGATCAATCCTACCGAAATTTCAAACTCGTTCCCCATCCTAGCCAAACATTTACAAAAAATAAAAAATTATGACATAGTATATATTGCTTGGTTTGGTTTAAAACCGGTCAGACCGAATCAAACAAAATTTTTAAATCCATCTTAAAAAAATTCAAAAAAATTTATTTTTATGTAATCTCTTATTTCGGTTCAACTAAACAAAACCAAAGTTTAGTTCAGTTTGTTCAGTTTGGTTTTAATTCGGTTGGTTCGATTGTATTTTTTAAAACTGAATAAAAATTTAATTTGCTTATTTTATTTTAGTTATCACCGGACTGAACGATCAACACCCCACATAGGGTTTTATTAGTCAGAATTTAGAGAGGGAACAGAGACTGCTGGAAACCACTAAAATGTGAGGTTATCGAGTCGAGACAGTTCCCAAATTTATGTTGGTACACTGCCAAAGGATTCTTAATTTCTTACATAAATTCAATATTAACTGAAGTCTGTTTCTGTTTTTTTTTTTAACATTTGACCCCAAATTCATGGCTGCAGCTGCCAGAGATTTATTAACAGTAAAAGACTCCAATTTTTACTATTTGAAATTGAGTAGATACAACTGTGATTTTCATTATTTTTTAACAAAAATCACTAGTAAAGAATCACTTACCAGATCGTCATAAATTTGTAGGGTAAGAAAGTTTTATTTGAGTTCAGTATTTGAACCTTTTTCCTAATGAAATTGAGCACATCTAACTATCTAAGTACCAACATGCACGTCCGCGATTGAGAGTGATGAAGACCTACAAGTATCGATAATAATAACTTAATTTTTTCATCCTAAATCATAAAAATAAAAATAAAATACTGTAGCTGGACGTTATGGTCCATAACGTTCAGCTACAGTTTTTTTTTTTTTTTCTTGCTTGCTTCAGTTTGCGATTTTTTGAAAAAAAAAATCACTGTAGCTGGACGTTATGGACCATAACGGCCTGGTTTTTTTTTTTTTTCCAGCGCGTCCCTGGCCGTTATGGATCATAACGGCCCGTATTTTTGTTATACTAACACAGGTAGTTAGGTGCTAATCTGGCCGTGATGGTCCATAACGTCCCATGAACGTTATGGACCATAACGTCTTTGTTAGATCTCGAATTTCCGCCAAATCGTTCTTCAATGTCGATATTTATTTATTTTATTTTCTATTAATAAAAATTTCGGTTGATATTCTGTAGTTCATCTATCTAATCATGGGTATTATGCCTATAAAAGAAAAGAAAAACAAGGCCTTATAAAAAAGCCGAAAAGCAGAGAAAGAGAAAAAAAAAAAACAGGGCAGATCCAGACAACCAGCAAAAAGTGGCTAAGGACAAAAATTGACTGTTGGCTTAATCATTCTTAAGAGGAGAAGAATTGAAGAAGAAAAAGAATTGGAAAAAATACAAAATAAATGCAAATGAGTTCCCATAAGCAAAGAAAATTCTTACCAATTATTACAAATCTTATAATAAATTGAATTGTAAATTCATTTATATCCAGGGTCAAAGTAGGGACTCCTATTGGAAGTCATCTTCCGAAAGATCTTCAGAAAGATCTACAAAATAATTGGACAACAACTTATTTAGCAGCAACAAATAAATACTAAAAAAATGAAATATTCATTTGTCGAACTGTAGCTGTTTAGTCAGTCAGCAAATCCTACCAAGGCATATGACTTCAGAAAGTTAAAAAAGTTCATTTGTGTAAAATCTACAATATTCAAATATTAATTAAATCACGAACCTGATTCGATTAATTGCATATCCCCATTTTCAATGTCAGGGCAACTACAGTAAAGAACACGCACATAGCAAGACCCAGATGGAATCAACCCATCTGGAAGAACATGAAGCAATTTACAGGATTTGATTTCCAACCTTGTAAGTGATGAAATGCTCTGTCTGCCGATATATGACTTTTTATGAGAGGAATCACCAATTGACTCGGTAGATTCCATCAACTGCAGTCCATGCATCGTTATTGATTTCAGGACTTCACACCAGCAAATATACAGTCTAGCCAACATATCCAGATTCCCTAGTCCGGTAATCAACTCCAGATGGTCACACCATTCAATCTGCAATTCTTCAAGCTGGGAAGGCAGCTGCTCCAGCTGCAGAACTCGGATACTATGACATTCAACAATGCGGAGGTGCTTGAGAGTGTGAAGATTGCGGAATGGAAGATATTCTGTATTGACTGCAAGGAAGATGGATCACTCATCCATCTTGGTACTGTGGTTGAAGAATAACATGCTACTATTAGTATTTTGAGGTTAGGATGTGGCTGGAGGGATTCTAACCAAGAAAAATCTGCATCATGGACACCGACCCACTTTTCCTCACAAGCTTCTGGTTTGAGGCTTAATGTCACCCCTGCTGATTCATGCAAATAACTTCCCCAGCTTAAATGCAAAGTTTCAAGTTTGCATTTATTTCTCATGTTAGCATGCTGGGCATCTTTTAAATTACTCATTCCTTCAATAAAGAGATCTCCTTCAAGGTCCGTTATATGCTTTAACCAAGCTATAGTTTTAACTCTCAAATCTGCTCTCATTGTCTTTATTGCCGGAAAATTAACAAGCCCATGCGGGACATAATCCAAGAAATTATAACCTCCAGTAAATAATCTCAGTAAGTTATTAAGTGAACCGAGTGATTTAGGTAGATTCCTAAGATTGCTAGATTTAATATTTAAAAACTGTAAGTTAAGAAGATTACCAATACTTTCTGGTAGATATTTAAGGCGATTACAATCAAGAATTAAAGTCTGCAGGTTGTAAAGGAGGCCAATGGATAGTGGCAACATTTCAGGACGTGAAGATGCAAGTCTAAGATAGGTTAGATGTTTCAACTCAGAAATGGAATCAGGAATCCCTATCAAATCATCCCCTTTCAATTCCAAAACCCTGAGTAATTCAAATTTAGTGAGGCAACATATGTGCACTTCTCTCGAACATTCTTTATAATATTCCGGCAACTCCGAATTTAGGTCCACTGCCTCTGTATTGTTTATACAATACTCATGATCCAAATCTCCACTGCATGCTCTCAGATCCGTAGAAATAGTTCTTAAACCCTTCAGATTTTTTTGGAGAGTTTGATTTACATATCCAACGAAACCACCTACATACAAATGGCATGCTTCTTGCGGAACATTTTCCTTTTCAATATCAAGTGGCTGGTTGATCACCACCGAATAATGTTCATTCTCAGAATTAAGTCGAGCAAGGTCATGGATTATATCGTGCAACTTACAACATTCTGAAGGTCCAACATCTGAAGTAAGTACATATAAAGGAAAATAAAATTCATCAAGAAAGGACCTCTCTTGTAACTCCTCATAATATTCACCAGCAATTTCTTCGATCCTTCTTTTGCCACTGGATTCGATGTATCCATGAGAGATCCATACATCTATCAAATTCGTCTTTGTTAAGATGTAATCTTTTGGGTACAATGAGCAAAACAAAAAACACGGCTTAAGGTGGGAAGGTAGATGAGCATAGCTGATCTGAAGTGCTGGGAATATATCATTCGTAGGATTTGATTCCCATAGATCACTTTCTAGAATCTCTCTCCAACTCTCTTCATCTGGTTCATGCCTAAGGAGGCTTGCAATCGACTTCACAGCCAATGGCAACCCACCACACTTTCTCATAATCTCCCTTCCCATATCTTTGAAGTGTGTTGGCACGTTGTAACTTGTACTACTAAATGCATAATGCTGAAACAACTGCCAGCTCAAATCTTCTGGCAAGTAAGTTGGGCTAAAATAGGTCGTTGTTTGCATGATATCTGCAACCTTTTTATTTCTTGTTGTCACGAGAATCCTGATCATTTTTGCTTCTTTAAATGGAACTCGAAACAACTCCCAAAGACTTTTATTCTCATTCCACACATCATCTAAAACAAGCAGCATTGTTTTTCCCTTCACAGTTTCTGCAAGCACTTCTTGTAATGGGCTCAACTCACTCACACCACAATCGTTTTTGGAGAATGATTCAATGGTTGCTTTGATGAGTCTGCTGACATCAAATTCATCAGACACACATACCCACCCATTTAAATCAAAGCACCGAGAAACCCTACGATCTTTGTAGACAAGTTGGGCAATGGTGGTTTTTCCGAGCCCACCTTTGCCAACAATTGAAATGACTGAGAATGGCTTTTCTTTTTCAGTTAGTAAGAAATCGATGACCTTTGAAATATCAGGATCTCTGCCAAATATACTCGCCTCATCCACCATGTGACCCATTGGGGGTCGTAAAATTTTGTTGTTTGGACGCCTCTCTCCATCACTCTCTCTTAATTGGAGAGCCTCACGGTCCTTCGCTATTTCATCAAATCGACGTCTTACTTTTTTAAGCCGATTAACCATGTCGTCAGGAATTGAAACAATGTACTGTAAAAAATGATTGTATTGCATATGTGAAATTTCATAATTTGTTAACTAAAACTGATAATTAATGGTTCAAGTGATGACTCTAATGTTTGATTTGGAAATCTAGTAATAAAGCAAGTCACCCCTTCAGTGAATGTCAATCCATCTAAAAAAACAGAGAAAATTCAAGCATACACAATTTACTTTTAGTACCACACAACGACAAAAAAAAAAATACACTAGCACAATAAGAATCCATTTAATTTTTATATGCACAAGACACTAACCTCCATCTGCTTTCTCTTGTGAGAACCGGAAGCCTGAGAATCCTGTCTTGCCTCTACTTGGACACGTGTAACCTCGTACCGGTACTCGCTGAGCACATCCTCTGCATCATAAGCAACCTTCTTGAGCTCCTTGAGCCAGAGCTTGACAGAGCGGTCTCTGATCTCCCTCTCCAGAGTTCGCATCAGCCTCTCAAGATCCTCCTCAACAGCACGAGCACGCTCCTTTTTTGAGTTATTAGAATTTGATGAAGAGGAAGAAGGAGCCTGTGCAGAGGCTGTAATTGAAGGGAGCAAATTGGTGGCTAGAGAAAGCAGAGAGGTTATCAAATTCCCTGCCATTTTGCATGCAACAAATGTGTGACTCTGCCTACGCTCTGTTACTTAGATCTGAGTTGTAGAAATGAGAAATGAGTAAAGAGCAATAGAGTCCTCAGATCTGAGGGGTAAACGATTGTACAATCAACATTTCTTAATTCCAAGTGGTTTCAGATTTCTGAATTAACTCACAATTAATTAATATTGGTTCAGCGAACTAAGTGGATCTGAAACGAGTACCATCGAGGTAGGTTCGTAGGATAACACAGTGGGAAACGCTCCCTTATATCGATATCGCCACTTAATACATTTATTAAGCCCTTCCTTTATCTTAACTAGGCTAGTGGGTGAGAATCCATATCCTTTGAGGTAACTGAATATTTCTGTTTGGGATCACGGCCATCTGATCAGAATCCGGGCCAATCCGGCCATCTTTAAAAGTCGTGTGGATTCTAATTTGATGGTCCAGATTCAAACAGAAATATTATGTTACCTTAGGTGATACGAATTCTAGTGGGTGCTTGGTCAACTTTACCCGTGACCCTAGAAAGGCTGTATTTTTTGTATTATTTGATTTCTAAAATAATTTATTTTGGGTAGATAACGAAAATTGAATTGCTAAACCAGCCATTGCTTGAATCCACCGTGAAAAATAGTTGTTTTTAATACGGAACTAAATAATTTTTTTATAGAGTGCAAACAATTGCAGAAATAATTTTATTTCGATCTCCTTTACAAGTATGAAGCATATATACTTTGCGTTAACCCGGACAATATACAAATTTAATTTTCTGTATAGTTTACACTTATAAAAATAAAATGAATGCTTGTGAATAATATCTCATAGGTCAATTAATAAAGAGGCTGGAACTGTAACATCCCAATTTTTGTGTAGGTTGAAGTTTATTTAATGTGAAGGAATTATTATACATTTGTCGTACATCTTGAGACTATATTGAATTTGGTAAAATAATATGAAATATTATCTAATGTACTAGTAAACTTTTGTATTTTAAAAATTAGAATTTAATAGATTCGCACATTGTAATATTCTAAATTATTAAACATGAAATCATGTCGACACAAAGTATTAATTCTAAAAGTTTTGATGGCTAAGCGCAAAAGTATATAAATATTTCTCTTGCTATGTCCGCATAAAATTCCACTAGGCTGAAATGTCATTTTGGGCTTTGAAAATATATTCGTGTTGGAAAATATATATATAATACTCAATTCCTAAGTTTTATGAATTATGACCAACCCATTATTTCCTTCCCTTAGAAGAATAATATTACAATAAGGACAATAAAAATATAATTACCTTATTCGGTGCATATACAAATATTCTAAGGAGGTGCTTCAATTGATTTTTCTTGGAGAGTCCGACCATCCCTTCTAATTCAAATAACAAGAGAAAGAGAAAAGGAGAAATTGAGATAGTAAATTGGAAAAAGAAAAGAGGAGAGAGGAGGGAAGAGAGATGGTGAAATCATTGATTGATTGTTCTCATACCTGCACCCGATTAACTTTCTCCGATGGTCAAGCAATTATGAAGAAATGAAGGAGACGAAAATTCTCGCAGCACCTGTCGTCCACTGGAGGTTGATCGACTCTCTCTCTCGTAACCAATTGGAGCAATTTTTGGTATTTAACAATCTCCCTTGTACGTTCTTTTCCTTGTGATGCATATGAGTTGCATGCAAGAGCTAAGCCTTTTTCTTTTATTTTTTTTTTATTTTTATTTTTTTGATAAAAGGCCGAAGCCCGTTTCATTGCAGAAACAAAATTTAAGTTACAGGATGAATTTGTTCAGACTATCTCGGAACAAACTGATACCCTGCATCACTAAACAAGAGCCTATCAATTTGTATACTGCCAAAGAACCAACGAAACTTCACAAAACTAATTATAAGCCACACACAAGGGCTGCCATTAAGCCACCAACAAGGGCTGTAGTATATATGTATAAAATGAAATCTGAACATAAAATTCAGGGATCTAATCATGAGAAGCATTGGAGTGCCCTGTGTACACCACCATCTGTAGCGCTTCCTCCAGCAGCTGGGTATCTGGAGGACAGACGCTAATGGGTATAGCTTTTATTTGTTTTCTGATTTTGGTTATATCGAACCACAAGTATCGAATAGAAATTATTGTACTGAATTGTTCATGCACTATGTCAATTAAATCCCAGTTTAACCCTCTTTTGTCATCCGTATTAGTTATATAATTGTATTCACTATTTTATGGTTTAAGCCAAGTTTTGAACCCTCTCTGTACCTCTTGTGCTCTGATGCCGATTGGTTACGCTGATTTTAGAGTATGGTAATCCAATAGCAATAACAAGGACCTATTTTTTTTTAAGAATTTTGTAAGTTTGGAGGGCTATGGTTAATTCAATTAATAAATGGGAACATTAAACTATTGATTCAGTTTCGATAATTCGACATAGGCGTAGACCCTTCATAGCTGGATTAAGAAGGATAATCAAACATGTCCACACCATAGCAACACGCTGATTTCATGGTCTCGACAGTGCTAAGGTGCGGGTTTCGAGTTATTCTCATATTCCTCTAACTTATTTTATTGTTGTTGTTTGCTTGTCGATTCCATTGCTTCTTGTTGATGCTTGCTTGTTTGTCCGATTGCTAATTAGTTGTAATTAAGTTCTTGAATGTGCTTTTGAATTGCATAGCATGAATGCATGAGTTATCATAAGGAGCATGAACATATATTCTAGAATTGAATTGTGACATAACTTGAAGAGTTTAGTGGCAAAATAAGATTGTAGCATGTGCTAGTGTTATATTTTGAGATTAAAGCATCAAGATGCATGATCATATCTTTTTATAGCATGTCCGGTAATCAACTCCAGATGGAAGAAACCGGCCAGATTCTGGCCGGTTTCTGGAGAGGAGGAAACTGGTTAGATTCTGGCCGGTTTGGACATTTTTCGAAAAACTCAGAAATTCTGGGTATACTTATTAATTTGTAATTAACTTTGGATATTAATAAAAATGTCGGCCACTATCTCGAAGTAGTACATGATATTTTTTTTTCACCGCTAACTCAAGTTGAGTTGAAATTCCAAATTATATTATTACAAAAATATTAAATTCAATCCGAAGTGGTTGCTTTTTTGCGTTTATAAATATCATATCATTATAATATATATGGTTAAGATGATTTAATTTCATGTGTCTTCAGATGTTCAATAAAATGGGATCCGACTCTGCTGTTTTTCTTAGAGAACCTGCTTTTCTGATCTCAACCATTCAAAATTTTTTATTCACGTATCTCGATAAAAAAACTTTTTCGTGCACAAATCTTAACGAATTTGAATGGTTGGGATCGGAAAAGCAGGACCCTGCAACAGAGTTCATTCCAATAAAATGAACACGTACGAATGAGAAATAATTACTATTCATGGTCATAATGTGTTCATAATTAATATTCAGTGATTTAAATTTATCACTCTAATACGCTATTTAAATTTCATGAGGAGTACATGGTATATGACGCACTAAATATTAGAGATATTGAATTCGTATATTAAGTTTTTGCTATTATGTCTAAGATATAATGATTTTAAATATATCTCTTCTTTCTTATTAAGCATGTAATTGTCCTGATCCGCTAACGTTTGTGATTAAAATATGCAATTGTATCAGCTCTCCAATCAAATAATCAGCCTTTTATTATTCTATGCATTTCTTTTAATGTTTTTTTGTGTGTGTAGAAGTCTAAATTTATTTAGACACGTACTCGCCACACTAATTTGATTTCAGATACTCGATTTTCAGATTGGTCATGTTTTCTTAAAATACTAGTTTAAATTACTGTTTTCTTAAGTTTTATATTTCCCGAACTTTATATTAAAATAATTTTATAAATGAAGGACCATATATAAAATGATTAAAATCCCATCGGGCATTAAATTTTGTGATTAAAATTAACTATATTATTTTATACGTAGTTATAATTACAAAAATATATAAGGCCCAAGGCCTAAATTAAGCCCATATTGTAACTCTCTCCCGTTTCCTTTTTTTCTACTTTACGAAAGAAGTCGACAGAGGGTTTAAGAGAGAGAGAGGGAGAGCGAGAGGGAGAGGGATATCATGCCTCTGTACGATTGCATGCTATTGGTGAAGCCGAAAGTGAAGAAGGAGGAGGTGATGCAGCTGATGGCACGTGTCGGCCGGGGGGTTTTCCAGAGGAATTTCGAGGTTCCTCTTGCGTATGGGATCAAGAAGCTGGACGGGAGGCATTTCGAGGTTAATTTTTTATTTTTTTATTAAATAGTTGATTTTGTTTTGTGTGGTGGGTGAATAGAATCCTGTGCTCACCATCTGTTTGATGAAATGCTCAATGAGAGCTGATTGGTAGAGACAGTTTATACTTTATAGTTATCATTAGATCTGATTGCGGAAGTTTCTTCTTAATTGTTAGGTTTTCTAGCTGTTTTATAGTCATTTGGTTATAATCTTTAGCGAGCAGGGCTCAAACGCCCCAATAATTATGCCCCGATCCTCTCCCAAAATCTGAACAACACATCTAATTTTAGATTAGAGGTTCAGATTGTCTTTTGTCTGACTTTTCATTTCCAAACTTGATTATGGGTGGATTTCAAACACGAAAGGAAATAATATCAGATATATGCCCCTCCAATTACCTAGAAATTTGGTATACATGTGCGGTGTTGGGGTCGGGGTCGGGGTCGGTGTCAGAATGGACAGGAGGGTCGACGGGGATAGGGGCGCGAGGCGCGCAGAAGGGGTGCAGCTTCCGCCCGAAAGAGTCTAGAGAGGGTGGAGCTACGCTGAGAGAGAGGGAGGCAGATCTTCGATTGTTCCTCTTCAATTTTATCACACAAAAGGGAGAAAGAGTGGAACTGGATGGTACTGGAAAGGGAGAGAAGAGAACTGTCGGACTGGAGAGCAAATTTAGAGGTTTAAGTTTTCGGATCCAGCATTCTGATCCGCATGGATTTTAATGGGAATGAAAGGGTGCATGATTTGGGAGACGATTGGGGCATAAATGGTTGGGGCATTTGAGCCCTCCTCATCTTTAGCTCATGCCAAGCATAATTAGTAAACATTAGATGTTCAATTCTCCTTAACCATTGCAAAATATACATGTTCCATTTAAATATTTTATAACCTTCAAGGATCAATAAAATAGTGATCGGATGATTTTCACTTGTATTTATTGTTAGCTTCTTCATGGTGGATACCAATACTGTACTGTTCAGGTACTGCAATAATACTTCATAGGTCAGAACTTTGAATTGTGCAGTACAATTTTGGTTTCTGGTTTAACTGTTAGTTCAGGTGATACTTTAGATAATAAATGAAACTTAAATACTCCCAAAACCCTAAGCTTGCTATAAGAAAGAGAAAAAAAACAATGATCAGAGGGGAGTTTAACTGGTACTGAAAGCTCTCTGACAGATTCCTGGTCGAGTTCAGTACCCAAACCTTCCATCCATGATAAATATGTATCAAGCAGCATTGTAATTCATAAGCTTTTATTTATTGCTGCATTGCTACTGATAGCATTTTAACCATAGACGGAAAAATCGGTATCGGGATTGGGATCGGCACCGAGCGATCCCGATCCGGATCGGAAAAATCGGTCGGAATCGGCCGAATCGGATCGGAAAATCGGACTTTTTGGCAAAAGCTTGTTTTACACTAAAAATATAGAAAACAATTGATAAAAAAATTTAGAAAAATTATTACAATCAAATAATCTACTAATACAATATAATAATTACAACTAAATGGATATATAGAAATGAGTTGAAATGGATATATAGAAATGAAATATAGAAATGATGAAATGGATATATAGAAATGAGTTGAAATGGATATATAGAAATGAGTTGTAATTTTAAACAAGAAAGATTGTGTGGTGTGGTGGAGTTGGGTTTAGTCTCCACCCTGAAGGGCACGAGTTCGAATCACAGAGACCGCAAATTTGTTTTTTTTGAGTTTGGTCAATTAGCGTTTCGTCCGTTTCGGTGGAATCGGCCTATTTCAGTACGAAATGAACGGAATTTGGCTGAAATGAGACTGAAACGGTTGAAATTTGACCGGAATGATGCCAGAACGGCCAAAATTTGACGAAATCTTCAATAACCGAGTAAATCGGCCTAAAATCGGATCGGTACCGTCCGATCCCAATCCGGAACAGCCGATTCCGCTCCGGAACAGCCGATTTTGCCTTCTATGATTTTAACTTGTGTTTTTACTGGTAAAGTGTTAATGCTTTAGACTGACATTATTTCAAATTTGTGCATGTTTCAGGGGAATTTAACTGTGTTTTTACTGGTAAAGTGTTAATGCTTTAGGCTGACATTAATGGGCCCCGTCAGTTTCTCTAGTCGAGGGTAAATAAATTGCTGGTAGACCAGAAGACTAAAACCTAAAAAATGATATAAATAACAAATTTGAAGTAGATATAGAACAGCATTGGGTTGTATCAATCAAATCAAGTGTTTGAGTATATGGGTACAACACACATCAAAGTCATGTAAATGCTACAAATCAAGTTTACCATTCAGGGTATGATTACTCCATATAATTCAGGTTTGTCTGACAGTTGTTTTTCCACCATACTCCTAATTCGGAGGTATGCATCTGTTGAACTCCACATTTTAAGTTCTCAACCTCTTTTACTTTTGATTTTTGAGCTTTTGATGTTTTCAATGGCTTTAATTTCTTTGCATGGCTCACTGGGGACTTTTCACTAAATACTGTGTCAATCAGGTATTGCATTAGCATTACCAGTACCAGAGTAATATGGTAACTTCACTGCAAGTACCTGATAATGCAAAGACTTGGCTGATATCTTCAGATGAAAAGCTAAGCCCACCATATTTTCTGCCACTTTCAGACCATAGAGAAAGTACCTGTCATACACATGGCATTTACAAATCACATACAGTACAAAGTTAAATATTACATAATGATAGATTAAAGGAACTATATCACCTCAGTATAAGCCATGTCATGAAGAGAAAAATGCAATAGACAATTATTGATGACATCAGTGGCCAGTTCTTCAATAAACTCTTCTTAGGTGGCGAAGCCTCGGTTTCTTTTGCATTACCTTTTGTTTCTGGTGAGGCCTCTAAGACTTCACTTTCCCATCAGTTCTATGATTGTGCAATGTCTCCTGGATATAAATATTGTTATGTTAAAAACACATTTTTCTTTACTCCAAGAATTGCATAGAATAATGCTTTACAGGGTAATGTACTATTGTGCCCCTGTAAATGTCTAAGTACCTTATATATTCCAAATAAATGAAATAACATTGGAATACATATACATACAGCAGAAGAATGTCCAATTTACATATTGTTTCCTATTTAGTCCAAAAATTGTCCAAGGTAAACACTGAAAGAACAATAGATTAAGCATAGAAGGAAAAATCTGTATCGGGATCGGGATCAGCACCGGCCGATCCCACCCGGATCGGAAAAATCGGTCGGGATCGGTCGAATCGGATTGGTAAATCGGACTTTTTTGCCAGAAGCTTGTTTTACACTAAAAAATAGAAAAAAATTGATAAAAAAATTTAGAAAAATTATTACAATCAAATAATCCACTAATACAAGCATTACAACTAAAAACACACTTTTTTACTTCTCGGAATGGTACAAATTAAAATTCTCATATATACAAATGAGTTGTGTTTTTTAACAACGAAGCTTGTATGGTGTGGTGGTAGTTGACTTTGGTTGCTTAGCTAGAAGGCATGGGTTCGATTCAAGCAAGAGCTCAAAAAATTTTTGGAGTTTGTTTAATTTGCGTTTCGACCGTTTCGGTGAATTGATCTATTTCGGTCCGGAATGGCCGAAATTTGATTTGAATCAGGCGGAATGACTGAAATTTGACTAGAATCAGACTGGAACGGCCGAAATTTGACGAAATCTATATTATCCGCGTAACTCGGCCTGAAATCAGATCGGTACCATCCGATTCCGATCCGGAACGGCCGACTCTGCTCCGAAACGGCCGATTTTTCCTTCTATGAGATTAAGGCCAATTTAGGGGCATTTAGAGAAACAGGAGAGAAACATTTATTATAAATCTCCATGTCTTATAATGGCATATAAAATATTTTTTATCTTTAAGGTTATGAACGATATATCTGATGATTAATCTGGGCGTACTATGAACTAATTCCAAATTTGCATACCGGGAGCCATATACAGCTTATTAACACAGCAACGGCAAATAGGCTTATTGCAAGACAAGGTAAGAAGTAGGGGAACCTACAATTAAACATTAATAAAGAGAAAATATATATTAAATGTAAGCAAATCAAGGAAAGTTTAATAAAAAGATAAATTTTCTAAAAGGTTCAACCTCCCAAATTAAGTTGGATTCCTGAGAAAAGACATTAGGATACTTCTCAGTAGGCTGTTACAAAGTACAGACAGAAGTTATTATTGAGTGTTAAGATTAAATGAAATAAATGAAATTGAACTATTAGGGTACGTTTGGATGAACTCTAGAATAGCTAGAATAGCTACTGTTTAGATTAGTAAATAAGAAAAGCTACTGTTTGAATAGTGCTAATTTAAGCTATTTGGAAAATAGTGAAAAAGTTGTTTGGATTGCATATTTGGAATAGAGTTTGGAGGGAATGAATAAAGTAATAATTTATGTGTTAGATTAAATATAATACAATATAATATTAATTTAAATATTAAATGTAATATAATATTATTTTAAATATTAGATTAGTATTAAATAAAATATTATATTAAATATAATATAATATTAGTTTAAATTAAATGTAATATAATATTTGATTAAATGTTAAATGTAATATAATATTAGTTTAAATGTTAAATGTAATATAATATCAGTTTAAATATTAAATGTAATATAATATCAGTTTAAATATTAAATGTAATATAATATCAGTTTAAATATTAAATGTAATATAATATCAGTTTAAATATTAAATGTAATATAATATTATTTTAAATATTAGATTAGTATTAAATAAAATATTACATTAAATGTAATATAATATTAGTTTAAATATTAAATGTAATATAATATTATTTGAAATATTAGATTAGTATTAAATAAAATATTAGATTAAATGTAATATAATATTAGTTTAAATATAATACAATATAATATTAATTTAATTATCAAATGTATATAATATTATTTTAAATATTAGATTAGTATTAAATAAAATATTAGATTAAATATAATATAATATTAGATTAAATATAATATAATATTAATTTAAATATTAAATGTAATATAATATTATTTTAAATATTAGATTAGTATTAAATAAAATATTAGATTAAATATAATATAATATTAGATTAAATATAATATAATACAATATAATATTAATTTAAATATTAAATGTAATATAATATTAGTTTAAATATTAGATTAGTATTAATATTGAAAGCAACAAATGCTATTCCATGTTTTTGTAAGAATAGAGAATAGTCATATTCTCTCTATTCCGAATAGCTCTATTTCTCGTTTGGATTGTCCTTGTTCCGAATAGCAATGCTATTCTAATAATAGTGTTATTCTTATTGGATTTTTTGGATTTTTTGGGGGTTCCAAGTTTTTTTACTTTAGTATTGTCTCAAATTTAAGACCCACCTCAAGTTAAGATTCACGCAAGAATAGATCTGTAATTTAATTAGTGTTAAAATAATGCTATTTAATTAGTGAAAGCAAAAAATATGAGTGAATTGTATTATTCGGATAATAGTTAAAATAGTGTAATTTTTAAAAGAGCAAAAATATTTAAAAGAATGAACATATTGTTTGATAAATTTCTAGTTGGAATAATGCAATAATATAATTCAAATAATAATATTAATAGTAATAATAATAATAATAATAATAATAATAATAATAATAATAATAACAATAATAATAATTTGTAAAACATCATAGCTCTCGTTAACTTGATATATAAGACTGACTTTGATGTATAATTAGACCTAAATCTAGTCACAAATTTCATATTTTGCTGCATATCTATTTTTATTTTATTTTCATCAAGAGATAAAGAAACTGTGCTACATGTATGAATGTATGTTTTATTATAGATTTAGAATAGATCGATGCAAGAAACATCGTGTCAATAAGATAACATCAACTTGCATGCACTGGTACGATAGCCTATAGCACTAGTACTATTCATTCATGTGCAGGTACAGAAATGAACATAACTATGATGATTGAAGGAAGTTGCAATAATTGGATATTTTGTTGAGGGAAACACTTTTACTGCACTGGTCTCTACTATAATTCGCTACCATTCAGCATTTCCCTTAATGCACTAACAAGTGTACGCCGAAGTTCCTCTTTCAGTTGAAGAGAGGCATGCACTTCATAGTCAACAGATTATAAATTAACTAAACTTTGCAATATATCAGCTGAGTATGCCAGAAAGACAATTAAAACGAGAGATCTATAATGGTAACATAACTTCCAGAGCACATTAAAAAAAAAAAAAATCATGTTCATTACAGTCAATAGATTA
This sequence comes from Carex littledalei, assembly GCA_011114355.1. Lineage (NCBI taxonomy): Eukaryota > Viridiplantae > Streptophyta > Magnoliopsida > Poales > Cyperaceae > Carex > Carex littledalei. The sequence goes on from CM022079.1 coordinate 17,291,647, forward strand.
TAAATTAACTATAGTTTGCCATATATTAGCTGAGTATGACGGAAACAACTTCCTGAGCACATTACAAAGGCCCAAAAAAAAAAAAAAAAAAAGGATGTTCATTATATATAGTACCATTCAGACTACAAAGATACAAGTCTCCCACATCTGCACCCGTTTGGTTATTACAGTAGCAAATGTTGCATGCTTTGATATTCTTGAAACAACAACTTAATTCTCAAATTCCGACCAAAAAAAAAATTATCCAGATTATTGCTGACCCGGCTTCGTTGGTGCTTTTTAAGAAACGACCCTACAAAAGAGCAGAATTTTAAATAATAATTAGTAAAAACTAAAAAAAGGAATCCAATATATGGAATATAATTGGAGTCCGCATGGGCGAAAGAAAGACATCATAAAAAAAAATTGCAAATTCATTGGACAGGAGCTTATTTATATAGCAGCAACGAACAACTACTATAAAATTTAATGCTCATTTGTCAAACCAGGAGAAATTTTAATCAGTCCACAAATCCTACCAAGACTTATGATTACAGAAAATTAAAAAAAAAATCAGCGATACAAAATTACGAACCTGATTTAATTTATTGCCGACGTCCAATTTCAAGGTCAGGACAGCCGCAACCACGAACAAGCACATAACAAGGCCCAGATGTAATCAACCCATGTGGTAGAACACGAAGCAATTTACAGTATTCGATTTCTATTCTTGTAAGTGATGAAATGTTGTGTCGGCCGATTTGTGGCATTTCATGAGAGAAATCACCAAATAGCTCAGTAGATTCCACCAACTGCAGTCCATCCATTGTTAGTGATTTCAGGGTTTGACAGGAATTAATTTCCAGTGCAGCCAACATATCCAGATGCCCTAGTCCGGTAATCAACTCCAGGTGGTCACAACTTGAAATATTCAAAGATTCAAGCTGGGAGGGCAGCTGCTCCAGGTGCATAGCTCGGATACTAGAACAATCATTAATGCTGAAGTTCTTGAGAGTGTGAAAATTGCCGAATGGAAGGGATTGAATATAGCCACAACTTTGTAACCTGATTACTTTAATTGACTGCAACAAAAATGGATCCCTCATCCAACCTGGTACTAGGGCAGAAGGGTAACCTCTTACTCGAAGTTTCTTGAGGTTAGGATGTGGCTGGAGGCATTCTAACAAGGAAAAATCTACATCATCTGCCCCAACTATCCCGCCCTCACAAGCTTCTGGTACGAGATCTAATACCAGATCTCTGATGCTGTCGTTTTCAATGTGATTATCCCAGCATAACTCCAAAATCTCAAGTTTGCACTTATTTCTCAGGTTAGCACGCTTGGCATCTTCTAAACAATTAATGTTATTTAATCTTCGAATAGAGATCATTCCTTTAATGTCCTTCATATCCTTCAACCAACCTATAGTTCTAACATTCCACTGTGCAGAAACTGTTGTTATTGACGGAAAATTAACAATACCATGTGGGACATATTCCAAGAATAGACCGCCAATAGCTAATTCCAGTAAGTTAGTAAGTGAACAGAGTGATTTTGGTAGCTTTTTAATATTGGCATGAATAGATAGAAACTGTAAGTTAGCAAGATCACCAATATTTTCAGGTAGATATTCAAGGGAGTAACAATTGACTTCTAAAGCCAGTAGGTTGTAAAGGAGGCCAATGGATAATGGTAACATTTTAAGACGTGTAGAACTAATACTTAGATAGGTAAGATGTTTCAACTCGGAAATGGAGTGAGGAATCTTTGTCAAACTATCCCAATTCAATATCAATACCCTGAGCACTTCAAATTTAGTGAGGTTACGTAAGGTTACGTCTTCCAAACAATCTTGACAATCTTCTGTCAACTCCAAGTTTAGGTCAATTAGCTTTGTACAGTTTGCACAATATCCGTACTCAAAATCTCCATTGCATTCTTGGATATCCATAAAAATAGTTCGGAAACCCTTCATATTTTGTTGGGGAATTTGATTTCCCACGAAACCACTTACATATAAATGGTATGCCTCTTGCAGAACAATTCTCTCTTGAATATCAGGAGACTGAATTATCTCCATCGAGTAGTGTTCATTCTCAGAATTAAGTCGAGCAAGATCATGGATTATATCATGCAACTTACAATCTCCATTGCAATATGTAGGTACATCATCAAGAAAGGACCTCTCTTTTAACTCATTATAATATTCAACACCAATTTCTTTTATTTTTCTATTGCTCCGGGACTCGACGTACCCATGAGCGATCCACAACTCTATCAAATTGCTTTTAAATAACTTGTGATCTTTTGGGTACATTGAGCAAAACAGAAAACACGGCTTAAGATGGGCAGGTAGATGAGCATAGCTAATTTGAAGTGCTGGGAAAATCACTTCTTTTGATTCTTTTATTTCCCAAAGATCACTTTCTAGAATCTCTCTCCAACCCTCTTCATTTGTTTCATGTCTAAGGAGACTTGCAATCGACTTTACAGCCAAAGGCAACCCACCACACTTTCTCATAATATCCCTTCCCATATATACCAAGTGTGTTGGCACAGTGTCACTTGTACCACTAAATGCATAATGCTGGAACAACTGCCAACACAAACTTTCAGGCAAGTTACTTGGCCTGAGTAGCATTGTTGTTTGCATGACCTTCGCAACCTTATTACTTCTTGTTGTCACAAGAATTCTGACCTTTTTTGCTTTTTTGAAAGAAACCTGAAACAACTCCCAAAGATTTTGATTCTCGTTCCACACGTCATCTAAAACAAGCAGTATTGTTTTTCCCTTCACAGTTTCTGGAAGCTTCTCTTGTAATGAGCTCAACACATCACTCCCATCATATTTGATTTTGGAAAGTGATTCAATGGTTTCTTTGATGAGTCTCCTGACTTCAAATTCTTCAGACACACATACCCACCCAAATAAATCAAAGCACCGGGTTGCCCTCTCATCTTTGTAGACCAGTTGGGCAATGGTGGTTTTTCCGAGACCACCTTTGCCAATAATTGAAATGACCGAAAAGGGCTTTTCTTTTTCAGTTAGTAACAAATTGATGACATTTGAAACGTCAGCATCTCTGCCAAAAATACTCGCCTCACCCACCATGTGACCCGTTGGGGATCGTGAAATTTTATTGTTCGGACGCCTTGCCCCGTCACTCTCCCTTAATTGAAGAGCCTCACGATCCTTGGATATTTCATCAAATCGACTTGTTATTTTGTTAAGCCTATCAACCATGCCATCAGGAATTGAAACAATGCACTGTCCAAAAGAAATGTATTACATATGTCAAATTTCATAATTTGTAAAATAAAAATGATTATTAATGGATCAAATGACGACTCTAATGTTTGATTTGGAAATCTAGTAATAAAACAAGTCACCTCTACAGTGGATGTCAATCCATCTAAAAAAAAAAGACAAAATTCAAGCATACAGAATTTACTTTTAGTACCACAGCGACAAAAAAAAAAATACACTAGCACAATAAGAATCCATTTAATAGACACTAACCTCAATCTGCTTTCTCTTATGAGAACTGGAAGCCTGAGAAGCCTTTCTTGCCTCTACTTGGACACGTGTAACCTCGTACTGGTACTCGCTGAGCACATCCTCGGCATCATAAGCGACCTTCTTGAGCTCCTTGAGCCAGAGCTTGACAGAGCGGTCTCTGATCTCCCTCTCTTCAGCGTCATATAGCGTGGCCTTGATCCGCTCCAGAGTTCGCATCAGCCTCTCAAGATCCTCCTCAACAGCACGAGCATGCTCCTTTTCTGAGTTATTAGATTTTGACGAAGAGGAAGAAGGAGCCTGTGCAGAGGCTGTAATTGAAGGGAGCAAATTGGTGGCTAGAGAGAGCAGAGAGTTTATCAAATTCCCTGCCATTTTGCACTGAAACAATTGTGACTGCCTATTCTCTGTTTCTTAGATCTCAGTTCGGAAAATGAGAAATGATGGGGAGGAAAGAGCAACAGAGAGTCTTCAGATCTGAGGGGTAAGCTATAGTCAACGTCTATTGCTCCGCAATATTATGTCTCCTAACCAATTTGAAACGTGCACGTCTCCTATGTTTTTCCCCTTGCAAATTAAGTAACATTTCTAGTTCCAAGTGGATTCCCCTTGCAAAATAGTGTAAACTTTATTATATAGAATAATGATTTTTTTTGTAAACAGTTAGTTGGAATAATAAAACACTGTAATGCATAACAACAACAATAATAATAATAAAATATATTGTTAATTAATTTATTATTATTATTATTAAATATAGAGGCTTCCATTAATGCCGCCATGTATTTTTTTTCATATTTAAATAATGGATAATATATTTTTACTTCCACATTATTTTGGACAAAGTTAAATTATTTAGTAATTATCATGAATGTAAATATAAAAGTTATTCTCTGCCATGCTACAAAAGCATGGAGAGAGCAGGCCAGCGAGGATACAAAGGTCTTTAGGGGAGGTGTGGAAACTATTACCAAAATTCCTCTCTTCCAAAATTTTATAGGCATCGGGAAAATCGTGCCATGTCGTACCGTGACTAACACGCTGTGACTACAGTCCCATGCCGTGTCATGCTGTGATCAAGTTCACTTCTTAACGTACCATGACCAATATACCGAGGGGTGCTCACGGCACGCAAATGGTCACGCCACGTGAGTCACGCAATGATCAAGTCATGCCGTGACCAAACGTACCATAACTGGTCATGCTAGTCACATTAGTTTCCGAAAAAATATGGAATGATTATTTGAAATGTTAAACATACCGTACCGTATACTAGTGATTTCCATGTTGTGCCGTGCCGTGTTGTGTATTTTTTGCCAACAATTGATCACAACACTCGAATGGTCATGGAACGGGACAAGTGACTCACGACACGTAACTGACATGTGTGCCGTGCTGTTCCGTGCCGTTCCGTGCCGTAACTATGTTGTTTAGTGACGGAACTGACTCTGCCGTGTTATTTTCCCACTCTAATCCAGCGTGTATAGTCTGTGGAGTGCTGGTGAGTATAGCTACGTGTAGAATGTTTGGTGCATATATCTCTCTCTTATGGCAATATGATTTAAAATTCTTGTATAGCTAAGCTGTATATGTCCCACTAGATCATAAGCATAATTTAATTGGCAAATGGGATTTATATAAAAGCGTTGAAGTTGTATCAGCGATTAAAGTAGTAAATGGATAATGTATAGGGCTATAGGCTAGCTGGTGGTGCGTTGAATTGATCGCCACACATAAAAGTAAGGTAATATTTGTTTTTTATTTGTTTGTTTTTCTTTTAAAGTCGTGTCAAACGAAATACTTGTGTGACTCGGTCCAATCGAGAAAATTCCCAGAGCTTTTAGTGTCAAAGAGGTTTGTTGATAGGTCATGTCCTCATTTTCAGCAAGCAGCCCGGAACCATTAGAGCCGAAGCATGAGTCCGGCTACTATAACACTAGTGTCATTTCAAATTAAATAACACCACATCTTAAACCATTTGATCTGCTTTAATATTCGTGCAAGACACTAGTGCACGAATATTAAAGCAGATCCAATGGTTTAAAATGTGGTGTTATTTAATTTGAAATGACACTAGTGTTATAGTAGCCGGACTCCCGAAGCATTGTTCCATTGCAATGATAATATTATCCCTGCATGTCCTAATTTTATTTTTGTTCGTTTGGATCATGAATAGCACTTAAATTTTATCACAGTAGCATTGTTCCATTGAAAAGATAATATTATCCCTGCATGTACGGCAGTAAATAGCAGAAATAACTATCTTATTCATGCAAAAGGCCCATGGGTTAAGCCGAATGAACAATTTGGACATTCCTCATTTGTGTTGGACTCAAAATGATTTTGTCACCCATTAGAAACCCAAGGGTATAGCAATTACGAATGTAGATTCGAAAACCGAAAATCAGAGATGACGAGCCAAAATTGGCCAAGCACTAAGCAAAGAAAATTTCTTGCCATTTATTACAAATCATAAAATAAATTCAATACAAAATTCATTTCTACCTAGGGTCTACGAGGTGACTCCCAAATGTTCCTTGTGTGGATCTAGAATAGCTACAAAATAATTGGACAAGAGCTAATTATTTAGCAGGAACAAACAAGTAATATAATGATCAAATGTTAATTTGCGAGAACCGGGAGCAGCTTAACCAAAGCTTATGATTACGGAAAAGTAAAAAAAGAAAAAAAAAAGGTCAGTGTTGTCTAAGATATAAATATTCCAATAACAATGACATTTTATTCCGCGAGGGTAAAATTGCTTAATTGTATTGGTATCCTCGCAGATATTACTTTTACCCGAACAATTTATATCGGCTTACCCTCGACAATAACTATTTTTTACCCTCGAGATACCTTCATATTCTTGTACTGATATCTCCTCAATTGCTAATTTTGCAATTCCTGTCCCGGCAGTATGTTCTCATAATAAATTTCTGGCTTTAGTTTTTGCAGGATACAATTTCAATTAAGCATGCAAAAGTCTCATGTCTGACTTATTTATTTCTATAGCTAAAATGCCTGTAAAATTTTACAGTATTAATATCTGTTGGGATAAATTTTCAGAAAATTCGAATAATTAAGTAAATTAAAATTAAAATAAATCAGGTTGAAAAGATATTACTTGGATCGTGTACGAGACACTGTCCTTAGCGTATTCCGTCTTTATTGTGCAAGATAGAAACTCAACAAGGATAATCTGGGGTTGTCGCTATTGAGGGCACTACCATGGATGTGACTCACAATAACTCCACAATATTTAGTAGTTCGATCAGATTTTAATCAATTCATATAAATGGAAAAAGATTAACATGCTTCTTTTTCTTTCTCGGGTTCAAACCAGATTGAGAAGCAAGAGATTAATTAATATGCTTCTTTTTCTCTCCTCTTATTATAATTGCGTAGAATTAATTTAGTTGCAATATGATTTTTAAATCGTGTATAGCTACATGTCCCACTAAATAATCTAAATATAGTTGCCAAATGAGATTTTATATCAAAGCGTTGAAGTTGTATCCTTGGTCGTGCTTACAATTGATCGGTACGCATAAAAGTAATGTATTACTTATTCTTTTTGAAAAGTCTTTGTCAAAGGCAACAATTTGTTTAATAACTAAAATATTACAACTTGATGTGCAACTATTGATTCTCCCCAACAATTTGTTTAAATAATTGTAACACAATTATATGTTCCACACAATAGATAATTTATCATAGCCATCTGATTAATTTATTAATAGCCATAATTTAGCTTGGTAAAATTTGATGTACAGGAACATTTTTCCATAATTTAGCTTGGTAAAATTTGTTAATTATTATCGACAATATTGTACTAATTTTTAAATAACATAAGAGATTATTTTTGGAACTATAATTTAATTTCTGCAACATAAAATATATAGGTATCAGTTTTTCATCAATGGATCGAGACAGTTAATGGATTAATTAATTAGCCGACTTCAAATATGTAAGTAAAAAAAAATGAATGGATTAAAAAAGAAAGGGACCACTTTAAGAAGTACAACATATTTATGCAAAAATGATTCACTATTCGGGACTTATTATCACTTATTATGCCATTTTCCTCAGCTTAATTCGTTAAAAGAAAAAATAAACATACAAAAGGAGAGCTCATAAAGTAGTTTTTATTTTTATTGACGTATATGTAATTGAAAGAAACAATCATTGTCCCGAACTTGTCTGTTTAATGGACCCACCGGTACTCAGGTAAAGATCCACTGAAGAATCTCTCTTGATTGTTATCTCACCTGGTTTAGTTTCTTATCTTCATAAGTTGATGTTACCACAGACAAATAATTACAAAACCTTCTACATGGAAATCTACAATCCAGACAACGTATTAACATTTTGATGCTGGATTTTAGCAAGTAAATATACATGCTAAAAATAGTATCGAGTCTCATAGGATCTGACCTCTTAATATTGCCAATTAATGTTGGACTACAATTTTTTTGTCACCCATTAGGAACCCAATGATTGAAACGATATATAATCATTATTTATATACATAGAACAATAAGGCCTTATTAGATATGGACCAGCAATCAAAAAGGTCAAAAATACCTAGAAATCCGACATTTTTGTTAATATCCAAAGTTAATTACAAATTAATAAATATACCCAGAATTGGCCGGTTTCTTCTCTCTCATTTTTTTTTTTAGAGACACTATGAAAAGCAAGATAATGAAATCTAACACTAAAACTTCCAATTTTTTGTGTAAATTATTGTTAGATTACTTCTTTTGATGTATAATTAGCATATTTATACTAAAATACGCTAAATTTCTTGAAATTATGTTGAATTACACTATATTACATTAAATTATGCTAAATTACATTAAATTACGCTAAAATACGGTAAATTACATATGAATATTGATGATATCTTTACTAACAAGGCGAAAAACAACGATGAAACTTTAAACGGACATAAAACGGCGCTCGAGTGTCCAATTTCAGCAAATGACCACTTTTTGGAAAGCTTGCAAAAATACGCATGCGTCAGTGCTTGCAATGCCAGATTTCAAAAGTCAAAATTGCCCAAAAACAAAGGGAAGAGCCTCAAAACTTGAGTTGAAGTTTCCGATTAAGATTTTCATTTATATTATTCAATCTAAGTAGCTCAGTAAATTAGTTATATAATGAACTTTTAGAATACCAATTTTTTCTATTTTTGAAATTTTTTTACTATTTTTTATGATATATGAAAGATGGCACAAAATCGGCCTAATTTAGCGTAATTTTGCGTAGTTTAGCATAATTTACCGTATTTCATTATAACTAGCGAAATTAGTGTAATTTAGTGTAATGAGCTAAACGTCTCCTCAAGCGGGCTTGTTCCGTCCAAAAATTGTTAGTGAGGGATATGCGAGCATTGCGTGCGGTTTCACTTACTCCTTTTCGAAGTTCGGGTTTGAATGCCATGGTAAGATCTAGGGTTTAAAATGAAAGTTATGGATTAGACAATTTATATTTAATTCTAAACAATTTCTGAAAAAATAAATTAAAAAATTAAAAAAATAATAAATAAAAAAAGGAAAAAAAGTAAATTTACAAAAAATCACCTAAAATATCGTCTTTTTCGCCTCAGAAATTGCCTTCTTTTTTTCTCTTTCTCTTCCTCTCTTTCTGTTCTGTGGGTTTGAGTGAGTTGTGAAAGGTAGGAGAGAGAGAGAGATGGATATTTATCGAATTTAAAACCGCTAAAATATATATATATATATTGAGAAGCGGCCGTTTAATGGCCGGTGGAGGAAATAATTGAGAACTGGCCATTTAATGGCCGGTGGAGAAAATAATGGGAACCGGCCATCGGTTTGGGCATTTTTAAAAATACCCAGCTAAACTGGGTATAATTAATATTTTCTAATTAACTTTGAATATTAATAAAAAGGACGGAAACTTGGAGATAAACACTGGAAGTCTATACAAATAATTTGTGTAAATCTACCATATATCTAATTGGAAAGAAGAAAAATAATGGTCCAAGCATTTTTACTTTTAGAGAAAAAACACAGGCCAATCCCTTGCCACCCTATCTGAAGGAGAGAAATGTTAACAAATTAAGATCACTATCGTTGTCAAACAACAAAAGATCCTGACTTGTTTATGCATTGTCAAAATTGAAAAATGCACCATAACTAACGACAAGCATGCTGAAAAGTTGCATTGACCAGAGGGAAACTGAAAAGATATTATAGTAGAAAGGTCTAGAGGTGTAAACAAATCAGATACCTACAGATAATAGCTGAATCGTATCCATATCTATTTTTCTTTAATTGTAATAATTGCCCGGGAAAGTCTATATATAGGAATGAATCCTTGAAGGTTACCAGCTGCAAGAGGATAAAACTAATTCCAAACATGTCAAGAATAAGAGCTGTTCCAGTTCTTTGCATTCTATTCCTATTCTTCAGTAGCTCTCTTGTATTGCCTTGTACCGAGGCTGCTCGAACCCTGAAAGAGAGCAACGCTGATGGTAAGTAATCTCTTTCTTTATTATTTAATAGCTGGTGTATTCAAACTTTAATTGACATGACAATTCAAAGAAACTTGAACCAGTATCTTTTAAATAAATGGTAAGTTGAAATTTTTAGTAGTAAATAAAGTGAGCGAGATATATTTTATATTTATTTCAATAGTAAATTAAAAGATGCAAATCTACTTTGTCATCTCCTATTTTTCAGCAATCAGCGGGAGAACATTAGAACCAGACCCTACGGTAACGACACCACGAGGCAAACACAACAACAAAGTAGGCACTTATCGCGAGGGTACTCCGTCGCGAAAAGTACCGTCGCGAAAAGAAAAAGCACAGTTGTGAGGGTAAAAAGTGACTTGTCGCGACGGAGTACCGTCATAACTGTGCTTTTTCTTTTCACGACGGTACTTTTCGCGAAGGAGTACCCTCGCGATAAGTGCTACTTTGTTGTTGTGAAAATTTACACTCGACCCTGCAGTCACATGAATATGTGTGGCAAACCTTACACTCGACCCTGCAGTAAAATGTATAAAAATCTAATTGTGGTATTTATGCTCCTCCTCCTGTGCCGTAGAAGAATGATGCCTGGTTACATGAAAGAGTCAGAGCAAGAACAATGCAACACAGTATTTATGTATGCGTATAAATAATAAGTGAGATTTATATATATGTGCTCGGTGAATCCCAAATATGGAAGGGATGTCATATATTTATATTGTAAAGTGTGTAATTAATTAATAGAGTTATATAGATTTGTGTCAAAAGCTAGTATTCATGTAATTAATTAATAGAATTATATAGACTTGCATGTTGCATGCAGTGACAAGGAGAGGGGTCAAGCAACCCCACTTTACTCTAATTTTTTATGACTTAATTTATATTCATTTTTTTTCCCACGAAGACAAATATACTATATTCAATAGTTTATATAAAATATTGTAAGCATAAATAATAATGACTTAATTTTTCGGGATGTTACAAAAACTTGCTAGGTACAAGTGAAGTGTGAAATTTTAGGAACTATAGGGCACATACATAAACTCGACATATCCAGTTACAGGGAGTCAGATTGGAAAGTTGTAGAATCGTATTCTTACAATAACAGTAGGCCTCATCTTTTGGCCCTTGGATTAAACAATTATACTAAGTTTACATGCATGTGTTTTGCTAGTTTTTACTTAAAAAAATAGAATTATAGTTTAAATACTAGCTTACTTAATAAAAAAAGAATTAAAGTTTGAATGCACCAGTTCTATATTAATTACTATCAGCCTTGCTCGCTTCCAGGATTCGAGCAGCCTCGCTACAAGGCAATATGAGACAGCTACTGACAAACAGGAAAAGAATGCAGAGAACTGGAAGAGCTCTTGTTGTTGGCATATTTGGAATTAGTTTTATCCTGCTTTCTATTGTCATACAGCAGGTACCCTCGAAGGATGCATTCCTATATATAGACTTTTCAAGGCAAGAAATTAATTGAAAATAGATGTGGATACGATTTAGCTATTATGTGTCCGTATGCAATCTATTTACACAAGTAAAAATGGTTGGACCATGTTTTTTTTATCTTTTCAATTAGACATGGTATATATTTACACAAGTTGTTTGTATGGACTTCCAGTGTTTATCTCCAAGTTCGGCTTCTGATCCAGCCCACTCAGAGCAGCCCAATTATTGTTCATCGGGCCCACATAACATTTACTACTCTTTCATATTCGCCCAGAGAAGCACATATTAATTCATTTTCCAAGAGCGTAGCGTTCTTGGAACCCAAATCGGTCCGATAACCGTTTGGAACCATCCGATTCGCTTCATTATTCGTGCGTGCTTCATATGCATGAATATTGAAGCAGTAAGCACGGACATTGAAGAGCAACGCACGGATCATGAAACGAATTGTCGTGTCCTTATCTTTGTTTTGTCATAATTTATCTAAAATCGATACGTTTAAACACGACATGTCTAAACATGGGTACGGCATGGTACATCTAAGTACTAGCATGGCATGTCGAGACACGGATACGACACGACACGTTTCAAAATAAAATTTCAATTTTTTTTTACTCCTTAGTAATATTTTCTCAAATTATACCAAAACAAATATACTACAAAATATTTAAATAAAAACTAAAATTCACAAAAAAAAATGTAATTTAATTTATTTCTGATTTTTTGAACATTAACACACATTTTTAAAGTAACAAATTATCAAGATCTAAAAAAAACTAGCACGGTACGTCTAAGTACCGGCACGACATGTAAAAGCATGTCATACCAAACTGTGTTGTGCCATTAAATGTGTTGTGTTCATCTCCTGTACTGTGCAGCATGGCACGTCTAGAAACTTCAATGTGTTAGCACGGCATGGCCTCGTTTCAGGCACGCCAAAACACGGTACGCCGAAACACAGTTTGGTATGGCCGCAATACCCTACTCTTGGCCTTTCAACTATGATATCTTTTCAGTTTACCTCTAGTCAATGCAACTTTTCAGCATGCTTGTCGTTAGTTATGGTGCAATTTTCAATTTTTGGCAATACATAAACAAGTCAGGATCTTTTGTTGGTTGACAACGATTGTGATTTTAATTTGTTGGAATAGTTGACTGAAGACATTTCTCTCCTTCAGATAGGGTGGCAAGGGATTGGCCTGTAATTTTTTTCTACAAGTAAAAATGGTTGGACTATCTTCTAGTGTTTATCTCCAAGTTTGACGTCTGATTTTAAAACAAATGATATCAAGCAGATGCAAATCAGCTGGGCCGGACCAATTGGTGTGATACTGTGGGATCTATGTCATGCTGTGGCACATTCTGTCCAAATGAAATTATGAAGGTGGATTATGAAGGCTCAGAAGCAATGCACCACGTCACTCAACTATTTATCTTTTCTTTTAATCTGTTCAGATGGATTATGAAGGTGTTCTAATTAATGCAATCATGCCACTGGGCTAATTAAAGGAAATGGGAACCTAAAGTCCGATCAATAAAAAAATTAATAAAGGTTACCTTTCCTTTACTGTCTTTATAAAAAATATAAATAAAGTATGAAAATTGATATTTTCTACTTAAATAGTCCCTTGATATTTATTATGATATGGTGCTTCTTTTAAATAAAGTAGATTATTTTTTTTAATAATATTTTATGGCTCCGGTAAAGTAGAATTATAATACATATAATATAACTAAAATTCAGTTATATATTAATAATTTACTTAAGATTCCAAGAAACAAATATACTAAAAAGATAACACACATCTACTTTGTATATTATTAATAATATCATGAGGTAAGGAATAGATATTATTTATAGCATTACTTTAAGGGATCGTGTATGGTAAAACGATACCTTACATATGTGTTATTCAGGTATTTATAATGTATAGCTAGTACCGCTAGCTTAGAGTATAGTAAAATGTTATTCTGCTATTGTTAAAATGACATATATCCCACAGTATCACACCAATTGGTCCGGCCCAGCTGATTTGCATCTGCTTGGTATCATTTGTTTTACAATCAGACGTCAAACTTGGAGATAAACACTAAAAGATAGTCCAACCATTTTTACTTGTAGAGAAAAATTACAGGCCAATCCCTTGCCACCCTATCTAAAGGAGAGAAATGTCTTCAGTCAACTATTCCAACAAATTAAAATCACAATCGTTGTCAAACAACAAAAGATCCTGACTTGTTTATGTATTGCCAAAAATTGAAAAATGCACCATAACTAACGACAAGCATGCTGAAAAGTTGCATTGACTAGAGGTAAACTGAAAAGATATCATAGTTGAAAGGCCAAGAGTAGGGTATTGCGGCCATACCGAACTGTGTTTCGGCGTACCGTGTTTTGGCGTGCCTGAAACGAGGCCATGCCGTGCTAACACATTGAAGTTTCTAGACGTGCCATGCTGCACAGTACCAGAGTTGAACACAACACATTTAATGGCACAACACAGTTTGGTATGACATGCTTTTACATGTCGTGCTGGTACTTAGACGTACCGTGCTAGTTTTTTTTAGATCTTGATAATTTGTTACCTTAAAAATGTGTGTTAATGTTCAAAAAATCAGAAATAAATTAAATTACATTTTTTTTTGTAAATTTTAGTTTTTATTTAAATATTTTGTAGTATTTTTGTTTTGGTATAATTTGAGAAAATATTATTAAGGAGTAAAAAAAATTGAAATTTTATTTTGAAACGTGTCGTGTCGTATCCGTGTCTCGACATGCCATGCCAGTACTTAGATATGCCGTGCCGTACCCATGTTTAGACATGCCGTGTTTAAACGTATCGGTTTTAGAAAAATGATGACAAAACAAAGATAAGGACACGACAATTCATTTCATGATCCGTGCGTTGCTCTTCAATGTCCGTGCTTACTGCTTCAATATTCATGCATGTGAAGCACGCACGAATAATGAAGCGAATCGGACCGATTTGGGTTCCAAGAACGCTATGCTCTTGGAAAATTAATTAATATGTGCTTCTCTGACGTGCACATGCATCCCCAAAAATTGAAAAATGCACAATTGCTAACGACATGTGTGTTCAAATTGACAAGGAAAAAAAGATTGTCCAACAAATTTTACTTGTAGAGAAAAACGGGGCCCAATCCCTTGCCACCATATTTGAAGGAGAGAAACTAATCTAACAAATTAACCTTAAAAAAATACTAATCTAACAAATTAAAATCACAATCGTTGTCAAACTACAAAAGATCCTGACTTGTAAAACTAACGACAAGAGTGCTGAAAAGTTGCATTGACCTGAGGTCAATGGAAGAGATATCATATATATTTTAAATTAATTGTAATAACTGCCTTGGAAAGTCTATATATAGGAATGAATCCTAGGAGGGTACCAGCTGCATCATAAAACAAAGCAGGATAAAATAAATTACCAAAAATGTCAACAACAAAAGCTCTCCCAGTTATCTGGATTCTCTTCCTATTTTTCACTAGCTCGCACATATTGCCTTGTACTGAGGCTGCTCGTTCCCTGGACGAGAGCAGGGCTGATGGTAAGTAATCTCTTTCTTTCTTATTTAATAGCTGGTGTATATGTACCTTTCTAAAACAACTATTCAAACTTTAATTGACATGATAATACAATGAAAATAGAACCAGTATCTTTTAATTTGCTGCTAATCGAACCAGTTGAAATTTTTAGTAATAGATAAAGTGAGAGAGAAATCTTCTGTGTTTCTTTCTTTAGTAATGAAATTTTAAATTACAAATCTACTTTGTCATTTCAGCAACAATACAGCCAAAGTCTTTGGTTCCATCACGCAACCCCGCTTACACACCACGAGGCCATCCTTATGCACCACGAGGCCAACCTTACACTAGACCAAGGTGCAATAAGTATT
This sequence comes from Carex littledalei, assembly GCA_011114355.1. Lineage (NCBI taxonomy): Eukaryota > Viridiplantae > Streptophyta > Magnoliopsida > Poales > Cyperaceae > Carex > Carex littledalei. Next base: position 17,307,013 of record CM022079.1, read on the forward strand.
ATAGTATAAATTGTCCTCCTGAAGCAAAGCCCTAGAAGAATGATGCCTGGTTACATGAAAGATTAAGAGCAAGAAGAATGCAACAACGTATTTATGTACTTGTATAAATAACAAGTGAGAATTATATATATGTGCTGAGAAGGGGATTTCATATATTAATATTGTAATGGGTACAATTAATAGTTACATAGGTTTGTGCCAAAAATTTGCGTTCATCTAATAAGTAAATCTGCCAATTCCATCTACATTGTTTGCATGCAGTAACAAGGAGAGAGGTCAAGCAGCCCCACTTGACACTAATTTTGGTATCCTTGAGTAATTATTTTGGTTGACATAAATTATTGTGATGTATCATAGACTCTGCTGCATGCACCTAACCTCTGTGAATGATTCTCTACAACACACAGAATTTTGAAATAGTAAATATTAGTTAAAACTAATTCTTCATAAGGGTCTGTTCCCCTGTTTCACAATTTAGTCATGATGTAAAAACAAATTTATGTGAACTACTATTCATTAAATTATTAACATCTGGCTGGATCCAAACTTCTTTCCAAAGTCGACCCCCTATCTGCTAATTTATGCTACGGAGCCATGATACATAATTGACGAGAAAATTGCTCATGCTCAGTAACTTAGAGCCTGAGACTACTTTTTGTGAAAAAACGCAGACCAATCCCTTGCCACCGCATCCCTATCCCAAGGAGAGAAACCAACAACTTGAGTCAACTAATCCAACATTATAAAAATGTCGCTGTCAAGCTGAAAAACTTTTAAACAAACTTTCACTACAGATATATATGTGCAAATCTTCTCAAAGTGCTAAGATTATACTGACAGATATGGTGTAAATCTGTGTAATATTTTTGATATTCGTAATCCTTTGTTTTAATAAAAGGAAATTGACTAATTCGATTCCAAAGCTCCATCTGACAAACAGAAAGCTTGCAAAACTTACAATCCGAATTTTGAAATAGTAAAAATTAGTTTAAACTAACTCTTTTGGGTCTCTTCCCTTGTTTCTCAATTTATGATGGAAAAACAAGGAATCCAAATTAAGTACCAAATTTTAAAATATTATTTAGTTTTTCAAGTATTAGTTACTAATGAATAAGTATCAATCCTAAACTTGTAGAGTATCATCTTCAATTAAAAACTTGCTGATCAAATTTAAAAAAATTACAATTCCTTTATTAACTTCTGACTAGATCCAAATTTTTCTCCCAATTTGACCCCCTATCTGCAAATTGACTCTCTTGAACTATGATATCTCATTGAAATAAGGAAAAAAAACCTCGAATAATTAGTAAAATTCCCTAATTATCAGCAATATTACTTTTTGAGTAACTGTAGGGCACAGAAAGTTGCACAACGGCGGAAGGTGTGTGCATGTGTATTAAATGTTTCATGGTTCAATGCTCTCTGTTTTTATGACATAGAGAGGACGTCGAATTTGAAACATTCATTTCTTTCTACAATTCCTTCTGGTTCACCCTCGACAGACCTACTGTTCATAATCAGTCTATCGAGAGAGTTTAATGATTGTGGGGACGTTTATCTCCCAACGGGCGCAAGCCCCTGTGTTAATTACATCAGATGGCCCTTCAAAGTCATGCTGAATACCTCGTCCATTTCGGGATTTGGGCCTATTCGTTGTGAATTGAATAATGGGGCTAAGAGGGAACTCATGTATTGACTCTGGTTCTGATTTGGGCTTTCTATATGTTTGGACATGTGTATGTGTGTGATGTTTATCGTATTTTAGAACAAGAGTTTGGATATTTGAGAAGTGTATGTACATCATTCACTTATATTTAATTTATGACATGTTCATTTACATTTTATTAATCATTTACATTTTATATAATCATTTAATTTTGAAAAAAGGGTATTTTGGTCATTTCAGAATTTGGCTGATGCTTGAACATGCTTAATTTTGATTTAGAAGCATGAAGAATTCAATTTGGGTTCATTTGGAGGTGGTTTGAGTCGATTTGGACTTAAGATGAAAAAGTTATGCTTGAAAAGGACTGAGAAGGGCCTATTTGTAAATATTTATATTTTATCAAGGGCTTATTTACAAAGCTGAGGGGATGTAAATTTATGATTTGGGTTTTAAATAGGGTTTAGATTGCAAATTGGACTTCCAAGGGCTGTTTTGAAGAGATTTCAGGCAACTAGGGACTTGCTTATGAATTTATAGGGACCTTTCTGTGAATATTAAAGTTAGAAGGATTTGTTTGTAAGAAGGGCTTTTAATTTAATGTTTTATTTGTTATTTGGATTTTGATATTAGCATTCTGGGCCTTTAGATTGGTGCTGGGCCTTGAGATGTACACTGGAGATCTCAAGATCTGGATCATGCTTCAGGATCTGTGCAAGGAGATTTCATTTAGATCTGACAGGTGGACCCCATTGGCAGGGGACTATTTAATTATTATCTCTGATTCTGGACCCTTAGATCTTCATGTTCTTTAGGATTCGTGTTTTATTTAAACCTTCCCATTTTGGCGCCGATATCGGGTGCTCTTCATTGCTTTAAGATTTGTGCTTAATCGGGTTTGGTCATGACTTGAGACCCGAACCAGGGTTCGGCCTCGCCGTTGCTCCGGCGAGCTCCCGGTCACGGCAAAGTGAGAGGGAGTGATAGCCGGCATCCTCTTGGTGTCAGGAACGTCATATACCCAATGTCGGTGACTATTGGTCATTGGCAGCGGCAATACCTAGTCGGGTTTCCATTCTCGGTACCGACCATTATCGTGAATCAGTTTTCATTGATTTTGTCGCATCTTTCCTTTAATCAATTAGTCATTTAGTATTGTTTAGGAGTATGAGTGCTTCATTTAGCACTAATTTGGATTTCAGGATAAATTTATACATAGTTCATACTTTACATTTTGTACCAGCAGAAAAGAAGAAAACCAATCAAGCTCCAATGAAATCACTATTTTGTTTTTAAGCATTTAAGAAGTTGTCAGAAATCTGGTTTTATGCAGGGAAGCCCCTGATTCTTTGAAAAACCATGTTTATAGTGTGTTTTGCATTAGATTGAAGGACAAATCATTAAGATGTCATTGGATGAAGAATGTAAGTGGCATAATGCAATTATGGTTGCTACCTGCATACATCTTCACCCTCTATCTTTCACTTTTTGCAAATAGGTCCTTCAAGGCCTTGTTATTTAGCAAGTTTTCTTTAGCTTCATAACATTGCTCCTTGAATTCCCTTCTTTCTTTTGCAAAGAGGTCCTTTTAGTTGAAGAAATATGAAGGATGCCAGCCGGCCTCAACTCCATAGTCCCTTGTGTATTAATTTTTTTATTTCTCACTTTATCCCTTTAAATAAGATCTTTTAATTAAAATGAATAAGAGATTGGATATGCAAGGATGCCAGCCGGCTCTACTACACATATCTTCACTAATCTCATTTTATTAAAAGTTCTAAAAGGGTATAAAAAGGAAAGAAATTAAAGAAAGGATAGACAAAATTAAAATAACCTCTTTTATATATATACTTTTGTTTAAAAGGGGGAACAAAGAAAACAGAAAAGATTTAAATAATCCTTCATATATGTATATATATATATTATTTTTTTGTTTTTTCTTTAAGATCAACTATAGTAACTATTTTCTTTATTGGGTATACACATGCTTTTTTCTTAAAATCCTTTCACATGATATTTGATTATCATGCAAAGAGGGTTCATTTTATTTAGAGAGTTTCATGCTTTCAACTCACTTATATAAGTTGAAGCAATCAGCTTCTAACACAGAAAATAAAAGAAACAAGTAAAAATGAAGAAGAAGAAGAAGAAAAATCCGAAAAATGCATAAGAGGGAAAGTAAGAACTCATTTCATTAACTCATAATCATACATGAAAGACCAAGCTTCACTAAGCTTTTACATTGCAATAGAGTGGGGTTCTACCTAATTTTTTTGTGTATTTCGGCTAAGTGGAAATTTCTTTCTATCCTCTCTTTTTTTCTTCATCAGTATTGCAATTCGGGCAATTTTCATTGAATACACGCCAATTAATTGGTCGCAGAGTCTCAACAAATCCTCTGTAAACCATTAAAACATTTCATGAACCTTGTTCTTACATATCTCGTTTCAATTTAGTAGAACCCGAATACTAGCACACACTGGTTCAAGCTACCTATTCTCTTCTCTTTTAATTGAGCAGCTATACGGGATCGCAGGTGGGTGAAGTGTAAGCTCATAATTCCAATTTCCCATTTTTGCATGCCAATGGCTTAATGCCGACTTCGCTTATTTGCTTCTTCCTTTCGAATCCCTCTGTCGATTGTACAAAAGGTCTAATTGACCGCTTCATTGTCATCGTTTTGTGAGATAGAGTAGAAGCCCGCAAGGGATTGAAACATTCCCTTTTCTTTCTCGCGAATTGTCCTTTCCTTTCTTTACTTCTCCGCTATCGGAGAAGAAAATAGCAAGAGAGATCACAGAGGGAGAAGAGGGACTGACAAGCTTGGGCCCGCTTGTCGGTCTCTCTATTGGACGAGTATTTTCTTTCGGGTGTGCTTGGCACAGTGTGAGCCGCGAGTGGGGCTTGACTTGGCTCAGCGTGTTCTGGGTCCACGCAAACGAAGGGGTCAAGGTCGCTGGCGCTGGATTTCAATTTGGTTATCAGGTTTGAGTGAGCTTGGTGCACCATGGACCATTTGGCTGAGCCTTCGGTTCATACGTACAATTTAATAAGCCAAGTTCACTTATCTCATTAAGCCAGCGAATTTTACTCCCTGTGACTGACCAATGGGCCCAGGTTGTAGGATCAAGCATTGTGCACCCCATTTGTACCCAACATGCATAGGTTAATTGCTATGGGTACTCTGTACCAGGTGGCACCAATCAGAGCATTCCATTTTGTAATTTTTAATATCTTTCTAACCATTTTGAGTTTGGGGGTGTGCCTTACACCAAAATTCATGATTATTTGAGTAGATTTTAATCATGAGCTTGATTTAATGAATCTCATTTCTTGTTTTGTGGTGTTGTGCCAAATCAAAGCATGATTGATCCTTTAATTGACTAACTTGTGCAATTTAATAGCATCTATGTCCAAATGACTCAAGTCTTGACTTTTTAGGGTCAAACAGTGACATACAAGAATATTTGTAGAACTGTAATTTAATCTCTGCTCGTAAAATAGATATATCAGCTTTTCTGCCAAAGTGGGACAAGAATCGAGTTCAAATAGCTTATTTGGTTCAAACATATTAATTAATCGGGTTCAAACATATTAATTAATAAAAAATAACAAAAATTTATAATTTAATTTAAATTTGCCTCAATTGAGACTTTAACAAAAATAATCAATTTAAATTTTCTAATCGGGTTAATGCGTTTTCTTTTGTGGGCAATTGTTGGTAACAGTTATGTAATCTGATACTATATATGTCATGTCCTTTATGTTTTACTATGATTTTATGAACTTGGGACCTCGAAGGGACATGGTTTCTGACCATTCAAAATATTTTTCTTCTGAGAATTAACTATGAACATTTTGTTAATTTTGTGTTCTTATACTTGACAGTGTATAATTTTTAGTTTTCTTCATTGAAAATTATCGTCTTCATAGGTTTTCTTCCTTGAAAAGACTCGTGTTAATATTAATTGACAATTCTTTTCATTCTTGGTAGTCTCTACCAAGCATTTAAAAAAATATATTAATTGACAATTGTAACGCACAAAACAAAAATATTGCAAACTTTTTTCCCCAAGGGAAGATGTTGGACTCACAATGATTTTGTCACCCAATAGGAACCCAAGGTTGTAGCAAACTCCAATGTAGATTATTGAAATGCTCTTTAAAAAATAATTTTCTTAGAAGATTTGGCGCACAAATTTTAATTTGAAATAATTTCATAATCTTTATTTGAAAGAAAGCTAGACAGACATCTCGTAAAAGATGGAAAAAATGTTTTTATGTGGAATCAAATGTAATTTTGTAAAGCACCAGTTAGTTCAATTTATTACACTAATATAGGGCACATCTCGTAAAAGATGGAAAAAATAAACCATAAAAAAAAAGATGGAAAAAATAAAAGCCAAAAGAGAATCTCATTTGATTAGCACTAATTGTTAGTGTGAAAGATATTTGAGGAGACTCCTTCTCATATGTAGGATTATATTATTTTCCTTTTCTTTTCCAATTTGATTGTTCTGAAAAAAATGTAGAAATAGTACAGCCAAAACGACAAAGCAATAGACACCACTCAAAGAGCTAAATAAAAAACAGACTTCTAGATAAGATGCTCAAATTTTGGTGTGCGATAACAGAAATGGGACCAAATTAACATTTGTTCTCCATTGAAAAGAATCGTGTTCATAGGTTTTGTTCCTTCAAAAGGTTTGTCTTAATTAATATTGCCAATTAACATACATAGCACAAATATATTGGCTAAAGAAATGAAAAATAGTAGAGATACCAGATAACGACCAAAAATTGGGTAGTACAAAAATTGACTGTTGGCTTGCTTAATCATTCTTTAAGAGGAGCATATTTGAAGAATAAAATAAGTATAGAAAAAAAATACAAAATCAATGAAAATGAATCCTCATGAGCAAAGGAAATTCATTACATATATTACAAAACATATAATAAAATCGAATAGTAAATTTATTTCTATCGAGGGTCTTGTGGGCGAAAGGCAGACAGATCGAATACACTGCAAAAAAATTGGAATATTTATGTGTCGAAATAGGAGCAGCTTGATGGATTAGTCAACAAATCCTACCAAGGCTTAAGATTACATAAAAGCAAAAAAGTTCAGTGGTCTAAATCTAAATATTCAGATAATAATAATTATAAAAATAATAAAATTTTGAACCTGAAATTTCATTTCTATCCAGGGTCAAAGTAGGGACTCCTATTAGAAGTCATCTTCCGAAAGATCTTCAGAAAGATCTACAAAATAATTGGACAATAGCTTATTTAGCAGCAACAAATAAATACTAAAAAAAATGAAATATTCATTTGTCAAACTGTAGCTGTTTAGTCAGTCAGCAAATCCTACCAAGGCATATGACTTCAGAAAGTTAAAAAAGTTCATTTGTGTAAAATCTACAATATTCAAATATTAATTAAATTACGAACCTGATTCGATTAATCCCCAATTTCAATGTCAGGGCAGCTGCAGTGAAGAACACGCACATAGCAAGACCCAGATGGAATCAACCCATCTGGAAGAACACGAAGCAATTCACAGTGATTGATTTCCAAACTTGCAAGTGATGAAATGCTCTGTCTGTCGATATATGAATTTTTATGAGAGGAATCACCAATTGACTCGGTAGATTCCATCAACTGCAGTCCATCCATCGTTATTGATTTCAGGACATCACAATGGGAAATATACAGTCTAGCCAACATATCCAGATTCCCTAGTCCGGTAATCAACTCCAGGTTTTTACACCATTCAATATGCAAATCTTCAAGCTGGGAAGGCAGCTGCTCCAGCTGCAGAACTCGGATACTATCACATCCAACAATGTGGAGGTGCTTGAGAGTGTGAAGATTGTGGAATGGAAGAGATTCAATATTGATACAAGAAAGTAACTGGATTTTCTGTATTGACTGCAAGGAAGATGGATCACTCATCCATCTTGGTACTGTGGCTGAATAATAATATCTTAGTTGGAGTCTTTTGAGGTTAGGATGTGGCTGGAGGGATTCTAACCAAGAAAAAGCTGCATCATGGACACCGACCCACTTGTCCTTACAAGCTTTTGGTTTGAGGATTAATGTCACCCCTAATTCAAAAGGGTAAAAATATAACCTGATATTATTATCCCAGCTTAAGATCAAACTTTCAAGTTTGCATTTATTTCCCATGTTAGCACGCTGGGCATCTTTTAAATTACCCATTCCAATAATAGAGAGATTTCCTTCAAGGTCCGTCATATCCTTTAGCCAAGCTATAGTTTTAACTCTCAATTTTGCTCTCATTGTCTTTATTGCCGGAAAATTAACAAGCCCATGCGGGACATAATCCACGAAATCATAACTTCCAATAAATAATCTCAGTAAGTTACTAAGTTCACCGAGTGATTTAGGTAAATTCCTAAGAGTGTTATAGTAAATATTTAAAAACTGTAAGTTTAGAAGATTACCAATACTTTCTGGTAGGTATTTAAGGCGAAAACATTGAAGAATTAAAGTCTGCAGGTTGTAAAGGAGGCCAATGGATGGTGGCAACATTTGTAGACGTTGAGATGTAATTCTAAGATGGGTTAGATGTTTCAACTCCGAAATGGAATCAGGAATCCCTATCAAATCATCCCCGTTCAATTCCAAAACCCTGAGTAATTTAAATTTAGTGAGGTTACTTATGTGCACTGAACATTCTTCATAATATTCCGGCAACTCCGAATTTAGGTCCACTGCCTCTGTATAGTTTATACAATACTCATGATCCAAATCTCCACTACATTTTCTCAGATCTGTAGAAATAGTTCTTAAACCCTTCAGATTTTTTTGGAGAGTTTGATTTACATATCCAACGAAACCACCTACATACAAATGGCATGCTTCTTGCGGAACATTTTCCTTTTGAATATCAAGTGGCTGGTTGATCACCACCGAATAATGTTCATTCTCAGAATTAAGTCGAGCAAGGTCATGGATTATATCGTGCAACTTACAGCTTGGAAAAGGTTCATCTAAAGGAGGTTCATCATCTAAATAAAAATTAGAAAATTCATCAAGAAAGGACCTCTCTTGTAACTCCTCATAATATTCACCAGCAATTTCTTCGATCCTTCTTTTGCAACTGGATTCGATGTAGCCATGAGAGATCCATAACTCTATTAATTCCCTCTTTTGTAATATGTAATCTTTTGGGTACATGGAGCAAAACAAGAAGCAAGGCTTAAGGTGGGGAGGTAGATGAGCATAGCTGATCTGAAGTGCTGGGAATATATCATTTGATGAATTTACTTCCCAAAGGTCACTTTCTAGAATCTCTGTCCAATGCTCTTCATCAGTTTTATACCTAAGAAGACTTGCAATCGACTTCACAGCCAATGGCAACCCACCACACTTTTTCATAATCTCCCTTCCCACATCTATCAAGTGTTTCGGCACAGTGTCACTTGTACCACTAAATGCATAATGCTGAAACAACTGCCAGCACAAATCTTCGGGTAAGTTAGTTGGCCTAAAACAGGTTGTTGTTTGCATGACTTCTGCAACCTTTTTATTTCTTGTTGTCACGAGAATTCTGACTAGCTTTGCTTCTTTAAAAGGAACCCATAACAACTCCCAAAGACTTTGATTCTCGTTCCACACGTCATCTAAAACAAGCAGTATTGTTTTTCCCTTCACAGTTTCTGCAAGCTTCTCTTGTAATGAACTCAACTCACTCAAAGTGTAATTGATTTTGGACAGTGATTCAATGATTGATTTAGTGAGTCTCCCAACATCAAATTCCTCAGAGACACATACCCACCCAAATAAATCAAAGCACCGGGTTACCCTCTCATCTTTGTAGACCAGTTGGGCAATGGTGGTTTTTCCGAGACCACCTTTGCCAATAATTGAAATGACTGAAAAGGAGTTTTCTTTTTCAGATAGTAAGAAATCAATGACCTTTGAAGTGTCAGCATCTCTGCCAAAAATACTCGCCTCATCCACCATGTGACCCGTTGGGGGTCGTAAAATATTGTTGTTTGGACGCCTCTCTCCATCACTCTCTCTTAATTGGAGAGCCTCATGGCCCTTCGCTATTTCATCAAATCGACCTCTTATTAAGCCGATTAACCATGTCGTCAGGAATTGAAACAATGTACTGTAAAAATAAATGTATTACATATGTCAGATTTCATAATTTGTTCACTAAAACTGATAATTAATGGATCAAGTGACGACTCTAATGTTTGATTTGGAAATCTAGTAATAAAACAAGTCACCTCTTCAGTGAATGTCAATCCATCTAAAAAAAAGGAGAAATTCAAGAATACACAATTTACGTTTAGTACCACATAATAGTGTATTGAAAAAACCCGCCCAGTCCAGGACCGGACTAGCCAATCCGTGGACCTGACCCGGTACCGGACCGGACCGTGCTCCCAACCCGGACCGGACCCTCCCTTTGCTAAGCACGGGTCTAGCAAGGGTTGGGTTTGGTTTTTTCGCTAGACCCGTGTTGGACCGAACCGTGTTGAACCCGTGGGACCGTCCGGACCGGACCGGAGCAAACCCAGACCGCCCCGTGTTGGACCGGACCTAATCCGCCCCAACCCGGACCCGGACCCGCCTAACCCGCCCCAACCCGGACCCGGACCCGCCCAAACCCCCCCCAACCCAACCCGGACCCGAACCCTCCTAACCCGCCCAACCCGGACCCGGACCCGCCTAACCCCCCAACCCGGACCCAAAGCCCCCCAACCTGCGCCCGGACCCGTTACAACCCTCCCCAATCCGCCCAACCCGTTAAATTCAAATTTTTTTGAAAATTAACGGCTCCAATTCCGCCCCACCGCCAAAAAAAACCCTCATCCTTCATATTTTTCGTCATCAAATCCTCATTATTTTCAATCACTCATTCTCTCAATCTCATACTCTCATTATTTTCATAATTCTCAAATTTTCATTTAATTATTAAAAAAAAAGATATAGTTGCAAATTTATTTCATTCAACAAAGACGCAAATGGAATTACGAAGTTCGGCACCTCCCGCAAGATTTGAAGGTTAGATTTAGTTTATGCTAGATAAAATTTTGTTAGATTTTGTAGAGTAATTTAAAATTTAAATTGAAATATTGAATGTTAGAATTATTTTATGTTAGAATTAGTTTAAATTAAATTTATTTTTGTTAGATTTTGTAGAGAATGTTAGATTTATTGAATGTTAAATTTAGTTTAAATTGAATGTTAGATTTATTTTATGTTAGATTTATTGAATGGTTGATTTATTTTTGTAGAGTAATTGGACTTTAAAATTGAATGTTAGATTTATTTTATGTTACATATGTTGGATTAGTTAGATTTAATTTTTAGTAATTTAATTTTTAAATTCGGATTTATTTTGATTTTTAAATGTTAGATTTATTTTTAAATAGGTTAGATTTTATTTATAAATATGTTAGATTTATTTTTGAATATGTTAGATAATTAGATATATTTTTTAATAGGTTAGATTTTATTTATAAATATGTTAGATTTATTTATGAATATGTTAGATTTATTTTTAAATATGTTAGATATGTTAGATTTTAATATGTTATGTTAGATTTATTTTTAAATTCAGATTTTTAGTAATTTAATTTTTAAATTCGGATTTATTTTGATTTTAATATGTTAGATTTATTTTTAAATATGTTAGATTTTATTTATAAATATGTTAGATTTATTTTTGAATATGTTAGATTTATTTTAATTTCGGATTTATTTTTAGTTTAAATTTTTAGTTCGGATTTATTTTTAATTTGCACTTAAATATCCACAAAAATGTTAGAAACCCATTAAAATGCAAACTATACAAAGAATTATGTTAGATTTATTTTTGAATATGTTAGATTTATTTTTAAATATGTTAGATTTTAATATGTTATGTTAGATTTATTTTTTAATTAGGATTTTTAGTAATTTAATTTTTAAATTTGGATTTATTTTGATTTTAATATGTTAGATTTATTTTTAAATAGGTTAGATTTTATTTATAAATATGTTAGATTTATTTTTGAATATGTTAGATAATTAGATATATTTTTTAATCGGTTAGATTTTATTTATAAATATGTTGGATTTATTTTCAATAAGTTAGATTTATTTTTAAATATGTTTGATATGTTAGGTTAGATTTATTTTTAAATTCAGATTTTTAGTAATTTAATTTTTGAATTCGGATTTATTTTGATTTTAATATGTTAGCTTTATTTTTAAATAGGTTAGATTTTATTTATATAAATATCTTAGATTTATTTTTGAATATGTTTGATAATTACATATATTTTCCAATATGTTAGAATTTATTTATAAATATGTTAGATTTATTTTTGAATATGTTATATTTATTTTTAAATATGTTAGATATGTTATATGTTAGGTTTGATTTATTTTTAAATTCAGATATTTAGTAATTTAATTTTTAAATTTGGATTTATTTTGATTTTAATATGTTAGATTTATTTTTAAATAGGTTAAATGTTATTTATAAATATGTTAGATTTATTTTTTAATTTCGGATTTATTTTTAATTTAAAGTTTAAGTTCGGATGTACTTTTAATTTGCACTTAAATATCCACAAAAAAATTAGAAACCCTTAAAAATGTAAACTATACAAAGAATTATGTTAGATTTATTTTTGAATTTGTTAAATTTATTGTTAAATATGTTAGATATGTAATATATGTTAAATTTTAATATCTTATGTTAGATTTATTTTTAAATTTCGGATTTTAGTAATTTAATTTTTAAATTCGGATTTATTTTGATTTTAATATGTTACATTTATTTTTAAATAGGCTAGATTTTATTTATAAATATGTTAGATTTATTTTTGAATATGTTAGATAATTAGATATATTTTTTAATAGGTTAGATTTTATTTATAAATATGTTAGATTTATTTTTGAATATGTTAGATTTATTTTCAAATATGTTAGATATGTTAGGCTAGATTTATTTTTAAATTTGAATTTTTAGTAATTTAATTTTTAAATTCGGATTTATTTTGATTTTAACATGTTAGATTTATTTTTAAATAGGTTTGATTTTATTTATATAAATATCTTAGATTAATTTTTGAATATGTTAGATAATTTATTACATATATTTTCTAATAGGTTTGATTTCATTTATAAATATGTTAGATTTAATTTTGAATAGGTTAGATTTATTTTTAAATATGTTAGATATGTTATATGTTAGGTTTGATTTATTTTTCAATTCAGATATTTAGTAATTTAATTTTTAAATTTGGATTTATTTTGATTTTAATATGTTAGATTTATTTTTAAATAGGTTAGATTTTATTTATAAAAATGTTAGATTTATTTTTAATTTTGAATTTATTTTCAATTTTAATTTTAAGTTCGGATTTATTTTTAATTTGCACTTAAATATCCACAAAAATGTTAGAAACCCTTAAAAATGCAAACTATACAAAGAATTATGTTAGATTTATTTTTAAATATGTTAGAGTTATTTTTAAGCGTTAGATTTATTTTTTAAATGTTATTTAATTTAATCTCCAATTTCGGATTTATTTTGATTTTGCACTTAATTATCCTCAAAAATTCTGGAAACCCATAAAAATGCAAACAATACATAAAATCATGTTAGATTTATTTTTAATATGTTAGATTTATTTTTAATGTGTTAGATTTATTTTTAAATATATTAGATTTATTTTGTGAATGTTAGATTTAATTTAAATTCGGATTTTTATTAATTTAATTTTTAAATTCGGATTTATTTTGATTTTAATATGTTAGATTTATTTTTATTGTGTTAGATTTATTTTTAAATATGTTAGATTTATTTTGTAAATGTTAGATTTAATTTAATCTTTAATTTTGGATTTATTTTGAGTATGTTAATTTTGAATATGTAGAATAAATGACATCTCCTTATCGCGAACAAACGGTGGAGCAAATGGTGGAGTCCTTCTCCCACGAAATTTTTGAAGGCCCGCATCCTAACCCTCCTCCACCACCGTATTTTTCTAACTATTATTCACAAAATCCTCATCCTCCACCACAGTATTTTCTTCAAGATCCTAACTATTATCCATAAAATCCTAACCATACACCACCACGCTAGTGGTTCTAACTCATTGAGTCAATACACTGTCTCACCTTCACTGTACCTGATCAGAGTCAAAATAATGATGATTTACGTAGGGTTTTAGCTTAGGTTTTACATATTTTCTCACACTTATGTTTAATTTATTAGAGAAAAAGGCTATTGTCACCCTTCTTTATGTTTTATTGCAGAAAACATGTTTTGGGACTATTTTACACCAAATGGAGCTAGAATCGGGTCAATCGGATCAGCAACGCTTATCGATAAAGTCTCTGTTACGGTCCGTATTGCCTGATACGGACCAGGCCTAGCACAGACCAGAAGATAGCGCTGGAAGCACTAAACCCTAACCGTCAAGGTCCTAATACGGACCGTATCACCTGATACGGTCCGTATCCGAAGGCGCCTCTTGGGGAATAACTGCCGACAGCTGTTTCCAGATCAGTTTCTTAGCCCCTACTCAACCTCTAGACGTCCCTCAACTCCTATATAAAGCTCCTGGGCAGAAGGAATAGTTATCTTTGTAATTAGGGTTATATTTGATTAAAGTGAGAAGAAAGGAGTGCTTGTAACAATGCCGTTTCGCGACTAAGTTTCTTTTCTTAGGGCTAGGCAGTAAACCTTGTTACTCTTGATGTTTTGATATATATATTTCTGTTGATTATGATTTCTTATTATCTCTTCATCTAACTTCAATGATCTAGTTTGAGTCCGTTAGGGTAGTGACAGTACTTTAATGGTAAGAGAAACTATTTGTATGAATTAGCCTCGTTGAGATCTATTAGGTTTATGTGAAGAAAACCTTAGCGGGGAAACCATAAACCAGACCAACAAAACGCGTACCAAATTCCATCACATGCGTAAAGAAAATCGCAGTGATCTGTGTAGTAATTTGGGGTACTTAAGAGATCAGACATTTGCGTAAGGAAAATCACAGTGTCCTATGTAGAATCTCGGTGAAAGATCTGTCATTCTTGCGTAACATAAATCGCAATGACCTATGTGGTGTCTTTCATTAAACAACAACAGGAAATCAGACGCAACAGGAATATATTGTCAAGGCGGATTGAGTGGCAATGGTGTGCCGAAATCCTAGAAATTCTCATCTCTATCTTTATTTTAATTACTTTTAATTGCTTCCTAATTTATATTGATCACAACAATATCTCTCAATTTTTAGATTTTGTCTAGCCTTTCGAAAGATTGTGATTCGATCGCTCAAAGACTGAACCAATATTCCCTGTGGATCGACCTCAAATATACTACTCGATAGGATTGTGCGCTTGCAGTCCGAACCGATAGCATTTCCGAGTTTATAAATATTAAAAGAAACATTGCTCTCTTTTGAGTGATCAGTACCCTGAAGGACTACGACTGCATTTCACACCGTCACCCGCTATACAGTCTCCTTCGACAAGTGTCCCGTCGTCACCAACCGAAGATGTACCAAAAGAAAAGAGGAAGTGGAAAACCACAAAACCCAAATACGAGGCTAGTTGGTGGCGTTTTTAGCAAGTGACCCACCATCCTGATGGCACCGTGTGGACTTTAAAATGTAAGGTAAAAGATTGCAAGAACTTTTGCTAGTACCGAAAAACTAATGGTATGTCTACATTTAAGAAACATGCGGAAGTTCAAATGAACAAAATGAGGAACCACAAGAAATACCGGACGGTCGCTTAGTCCAAACCCTTATGAATTCAGATGGTACTAAAACCCACCGGTAGTATGATGAAAAATAATGCTTAGAGAAGTTGTCCAATATATTGCCCACAAAGAACAATCAATAAGTATGGGAAATTGCTTGAGTTTTGCCTGGTTGATAATTAGGAGGTGTGGTGAACCAATGTACAAGAGGTTCCATCATAAAAAGATAGTAAACAAATTAAAAAAATAGTATACCGACCGAAAAAACCTACTAGCTCAATTTGCACTTGCAAATTATAAGGTTTCAATTACCTCGGATATTTGGACTGTCGGTAAACATGGTCTAGGGTACTCTTGTATTACCGCCCATTATATCGATGAATCTTGGGTATTACAAAATGATAGTTGGGTACTTTCGGGTTTTGGAATCCCCGCACACTGCACAAATCATATACCAATCCATTATTAATGTTTTGGAAGAGTATAACTTGAAAAGGGATTTAGCAAACAAGGTTTTTTCGATTTCCTTTGATAATGCTAGTAACAACCTCAAGTCTATTGATTATTTTACCCGGTCACTAAACCCGATATTGAACGGGCAAATGTTTCATCAAAAATGTGCTTGTCATATTCTTCACCTAACTGTAAAGGCGGGGCCTTAAAACAGAAGCTGTTAAAGGATTGATTATTAAATTTAATGCCCACATTTTCTCAAACAATGTAAGAAAACAACGTTTCGCGGATTTGTGTGAAAAGTTGGGATTGAGTAGATTGAGAGTTCCTTGGGATATAGATACCCGTTGGAATTCTATCTACAGGATGTTGCACCGATGCCTTCCTTATAAGGTTGCTATAGACGAGACCTTGAGAAACTCTAACGATGGAAGTAATTGGAACTATCCGAGGGAGAATAGCAGCAAATAGAAAGCCTTAAAAAATTTCTTGAATCCTTTTTTAATGCAACCGTGAAACTTTCATGCTCGTAGGCACGGCACATGAGTTGCTTCACCATCTCTACAATATTTCCAAGGTGTGTCATGAGATAGAAAATACTGAAAACTATGATTCCTCTCTCCAACCGATCATAGAAGCAATGAAAGAAAAATTTCTGAAATATTGGGAAGAGGTACCCCTTGTGACCATTATCACCAACTGCCTTAATTCATCCGACATTCCAGAAGAAGTTTACGATGAAAATACTTCAATCGTACAAGAATAATCTGCATTTGGACCCAACATTGGAGGAGGCATGCATGAACAAAGCATTGGATGAGATGTTTAGCTTATACAACTCAAGAATAAATGTCAACCAACTGTCTTCGACCCGTAGCGACGTTAGGTATGAATATAAATATACATGTGTTTTTAATCTTTATTATTTATAATATCTACATTATTTGTCCACTTAAATTTTTTTATTTTTTAATATTGACAAGAACGACAGCAGTACTGGATTGTTATCAGATTTCCAGGATGATGAGGACCCGCACACATCCCGTAAGAACACAAACGAATTAATAAGCTATTGTTTGGCAATGAACGAACATGAATCCGTTGACATCATGGAGTACTGGAAGAAGAATACAAGTGCATATCCAACGCTGACGATGATGGCCCGCGATATATTTGTCGTGCCCGTGTCAACCGTCTCTTCTGAATCATATTTTAGTTCAGCGAACAGGATCCTCACCGATAAACGTAGTAAATTGGATGCACATGTTTTCGAGAGATTTGTGTGCTTGAAAGATTGGATTGATGCTGAAACTTGCATGCAACATCAACCGATTGAAGCAACAACATCCGGTATCGAAACTCAAGAAAGCGGTACTGAGCTCGAGGCTGAGGAGGATTCAGACGGTGAGTAATAGAGTGAACTATGGTATATGAACAACAACTTCTAGATATGTAGTGTCGGTATAAATTTCTAACATCTTTTAAATTATAAATTTCTAAACATTTCAATTACTTTTTTAAATTATTCATTGAAAAATTACTAACAAAAAAAAGTTAGAACTCCGCCTATGTTATTTTACATAGCCGGTCCCAAGCCCGGAATAAATGAGGAGGGTAACTTTGAAATAATAAAAGTGTTGGAATGTCGCGAATTTTGATTTATATTTTATTATAACAAAAATTGTTGAGTTGAAATAACAAACTTGTTAAATTGAAAATAAAAAAAATTAACTCAACCAGACGCAGAGGCGCAACAGAGGGCAGAGGCAGCAGACAAAAAAAAAAAAAGTTGGACTGGACCGGACCTAGGACCGGACCGGACCTGATCTAGGACCGGACCTGGGACCGGACTGGACCCTTTTCAAATCACTACCACACAACGACAAAAAAAGAAGAAAAGAAATACACTAGCACAATAAGAATCCATTTAATTTGTATATGCACAAGACACTAACCTCCATCTGCTTTCTCTTATGAGAACCGGAAGCCTGAGAAGCCTTTCTTGCCTCTACTTGGACACGTGTAACCTCGTACCGGTACTCGCTGAGCACATCCTCGGAATCAGAAGCTACCTTCTTGAGCTCCTTTAGCCAGTGCTTGACATAGTGGTCTCTGATTTCCCTCTCCTCTGCATCGAGCAACGTGGCCTTGATTCCCTTGAGAGTTACCATCAGCCTCTCCATATTATCCTGGGCAGCAAGAGCACGCGCCCTTTCGGAGTTGTTAGAATTTGATGAAGAGGAAGAAGGAGCCTGGGCAGAGGCTGTAATTGAGGGGAGCAATTTGGTGCCAAGAGAGAGCAGAGAGTTTATCAAAGTCGTTGCCATTTTGCTCTGTAGATTTCTGTGGAGAGGCTCAGTAGGAGGAAAGAACCTTAGATGTGGGTTGTGAAACTGTGAAAATGAGGAATGAGAAATGAGGAGGAGGTTAGGTAAGCTCTTGGAAGACTTTGTACGGAACAAAAGTCAAATTCCCTGCCATTTTGCACGGAACAAAAGTGACTATGCGTATGCTCTGTTCCTTTGATCTGAGTTGTAGAAATGTGAAATGGGTAATGAGCAGCAGAGTCAGATCTGATGAGGGGTAAGCTATAGTATAGGCAACTTTGGATATTAATATTCGTAGGATAACACAGTGGGAAGCGCTCCCTTATCGATATCGCCACTTAATATATTTATTAAGCGCTGCTTTATCGTGTGACTAGCTAGTCACTGATTGAATCCACTTAATATAATTTATTAAGTGGGTGGTTGGTTAACTTTACCCGTGACCCCAAAACAATTTATTATTTGATTACTAAAATAATTTGTTTATACTAAAATAATTTGGTAAACAAGCCATTATTTATTGAATCCACCGTAACAAAGAGATGCTTTTAGTACGAAGCTAAACAATTTTTTTTTTTATCAACCAAAACAATTTTTATTAATATCCAAAGTTAATTACAAATTAATAAATATACCCTCATTAGTTGGATTTTTTTTAAAATGTCCAAACCTACCATTTAATGACCGGTTCCTATTTTTTTCTCAACCGGCTATTAAATGACCGGTCCTCAATTGTTTTCTCAACCGGTTATTAAATGTCCGGTTTGGACATTTATATATATGTGTGGACGGTGAGGCATTTTTCTCAAAATTCATTCTATCAAATTTCACACTATCTCTCCTCACTTTATCTTTTTCTCCCAAATTTCTCCTCCTCTTTCCAGATTTGCAAGTAAGTCCCTCTAATTTTTTTAAAATTCATTTTTAGTGCAAAATGGTGGTAAAATGTTAAGATTTGTTAGTAATGTACCAAAATTAGTATAATTTAGTTGTAATTAGTGTTAATTCCTTTTAGGTACAAATAATTGCAGAAATAATTTTATTTCGAACACACATGAGAAATAATTAATGACTAATCATGGACATAATGTGTTCATAATTAATATTGAGTGATTTAAATTTGTCATTCTCATTCGCTGTGTATATTTCATGAGGAAATCATATATAACGTAAGCAAAAATTAGAGATACAATGATTTTAAAGATATATATTTATGGTGTATAACGCAAGTAAACATTGAATTCTATCTTTCTAATAATTTCTTATTTTGTCTAAGATAAAAAACTTTAAATATATTCAATAAATATTCTACTAGAGACAAAATATGGGTTACAATTTAAGAAAAGAATTTTTTTTTCCAATACCACCACTGCAGCAGCGGGACCCTTCTGCGACCGGCCAAATCGATCGCAGAAGGGTCAGGCGCCGGTCGCAGATGACCGAAATTGGTCGCAAAAGACTCGGTCGCAGTTGCTCCGTCGCTGATGACCACCCCGCTGACGTCAACGGCCGCAGAAGGGTCAGGCGCCGTTCACAGATGACCCTATAGCGACCGATGATATCTGTCGCTGATGCTGGATGCTGAATGCTGACGTGGCGGAATATCATCAGAGACCGATTGGCCGGTCGTTGATGGGCCAAAATCAGTCGCAGGAGGTGTTTTTTTTGGTATTTTTTTGTTATTTTTCTTTTCCCCAATTGGTACGAAACGTACCAAGCACCAAGCAATTTAAAAGAAATTCACAAGCAAATATACAATTCACCGTCATTGTTCTTGACAAATATACAATTCACAAGCAATTCACAAGCAATTCAAATATACAATATAAAATATTGGTACGAAACGTACCATTCACCAAGCAATTTAAAAAGGAATTCAAAAATAATTTCAATTGATACGTACGAAGCAGTTCACAAAATGACATAAAAAATAAACATGTTAAGTACTACATAAACATCAAATATCAAATATCTAAAGTACGACATAAAAATAAAATATCTAAAGTACGACATACAAATCAAAACATCCTAAAACTAGTCATCTCCGATATCATCCCCGCTGTCATCCTGAGCATCGGGATGGTGCGAGCTAGAACCTCCATGTGAGAATATAACTAAAATTTTTAGGGTTTACTGTTTAGGGTTTACAATTTTTAGGAGTTTACTGTTCCGTTAATTGATTTGCCATACTTGGTGTCCTTATTGGATTGAAACATACCCAAAAATCAGATTTCGTACCTGATGAGACGAAGAACGTCCCACGCTACGCCTCATCTCCTCCATGAATTGGTTGAGCTGTGGTTGAAGCACGCCCAACACCTGACTTGAAATCGCATTTATGTCTTCTTGCCTGAGAGGAGGCGGCGCCGAAGAATATGATTGCGCTTGCGATTGCGATTGCGAAGAAGACATCTGCGACCCACCTGGACGATACATCGATCTCGTCTTGCCTGAAATATTAAATCGAAGATAATTAATCTTATGTTACAAAATTTAAATACAAATTTACAATTTTAAGTATGTGTATTTTACCTAAAGCACTGAGGCCGCAGTTATCGCCGTGAGCATTATTGTCTGTGTTGGTGTACCAGATGTCTGCATCAGAAGCGGGCCAAAGGGCTCGATCAGGCCCATATTTTGCGCTCATATCCCGATCGTAGTCTTTCTGCAAAATTTATAAAATAAAACAATTTTCACCTTAATATAAAGATGTTTATCAAACAGTTAGTTCAGCTATTTTTGGGACATAATAGATTTATACCAGATATGTGGTACAGGTACAGTACCAATTGTTACCTGATGCAGTTGATGTAAGTCACTTCTGTAATTAAGCCTCCAATTAAAGAGGACTTGCTTGACTTTTATTGTCCTTGAATAAGTGAAATCTTAAAACAATGACTGCCAACTTAATGGTTATGGATTACTATTTTTGCCAAAACCTAATATTTGACCTTTGAATATGAATAAATGTGGCTGCAAAACACGCAAGGAAAAAAAGAACATAGACAATGCTTAGACTCGATTCTAGGTCCCAATAGAGCTGTGCAAGAATGTACTGGTAGTGACCTGTATGTCCTTTAGCATTCCACAAAAAGGCTAGCCTTATTTTGATTACTATGATTTATGCTAGTAATGGTTATTCTGAACTTCTCTCAGAATGAATATTTGATATCAATGAAAAACTGAGGCACCTTTGGCTTTTAATTTGCTAGTAGGGGTTTTTTCTAATAGTTCAACATCTGAGGTAGAAACAACCTCAGTTTTTCCATTATAATCTATATAAATTGTCTACAAAAGGTTCTGGGAGTTTATGTTACTTAAATCTGCTCTTAGAACCATACCTTTTGTAAAAACATAAACTCTCTAAAATTCAACAACAAATTGGAAAATTACAGCATAAACCCTATAAAATTCAGAAGGTTCTGGGAGTTTATGTTACTTAAATCTGCTCTTAGAACCATACCTTTTGTAAAAACATAAACCCTCTAAAATTCAACAACAAATTGGAAAATTACAACATAAACCCTCTAAAATTACAACTAATTACAACATACTTTTTTCACCAAGTTCTTGTTACTTTCTTGTTACAAATTGGAAAGTACAACTAATTAAGCAACAAATTCAGGCCAACAAAGAAAAATTACAACATAAACCATCTAAAATTCAAAAATAAATCAGAAAACAAGAGATAAAAGGGTCATACCAAGATTGGAGAGAAGCGACGGGATATTTGAGACGCTGACCGAGGGTCGGCTGGAGGCGCTGGCTGAGGGAGGAGAGAGCTACACCGACCCTTAGAGGTCAGTGAAGAGGGTCATGGAGGCGCTGGTTGGGGAGGAGAGGGCGGGGTCGTGGTTTGAGGAGAAATGGGGGGAAGCGGGGAAGAGATAGAGAGAGAGAGGAGAGGTCGGGGTCGTCGGGAAAGAGATTGAGAGAGAGCTTCTGAGGGGAGAGGTCGGGCGGCAGCAGCGTCGGGTGGTAGCGACTGGGCCAATTTTTTGGTTTTTTCGCTAACCTAAAAAGGGGGATGAGACAGCGGGAAGAGACAGAGAGAAGAAATAATTTGGCGGATTTTTTTAGCGATACCCTTCAGCGACCGGGCTAAATCGGTCGCAGAAGGCTGTGGGCGTCGGTCGCTGAAGGTTTCGTCGCCGAAAGACTTAATTTTTAATTTTTTTGGGTCTTCAGCGATTGGCGACCTAACCAGTCGCTGATGCCGGTCGCTGAAGGCCCTTTTTGTTGTAGTGCACCAAACTAATACAAAAATAAAATTTTATTCATATCTTCAAGGAGTTTTTTTTTCCATTGAAAACCTGTACTTTGTTCAAATTAAGAGATCTGAGCATGCTTAGCTAAGTTTTAATGCAAGTTTGAAGTTATTTTTGTTGTACAATATTTCTAAAAGTGCACAACACAATATGATATCTTCGATTTGCACTAAGTTAACGTTATTTCTCATTGGACTTCCTGATACTAATAAATTTTTATATAATTTGAATTTAGAACCAATTTATTTTTATATTATTCATTGATATTGTACAAAAATTATTGTTTTCATTGGCCAATTTTTTTTTTATGAAAATATGTCATTTTGTACGAGATTTTTGTTTTTGTTTTCTTATAATATGTACACGTTGCAACGTACAGGCATGATACTTGTATATTTATGGTGTATAACATACGTAAAAAGTGGTGACATTGAATTTTTTTCTTTTCTGAAGAGGACATTAATTGAATTATTTCGTATTAATAGTTTCTTATTTTTTCTATGATACGGTCAATAAAAATATAAAGACTTAAATAAATACAATAAATCTTCTACTACAGACAATGTATCAGTTGAATTATTTACTACTATCAAAATATGGGTTACGATTTGTACGTACGAAGCTATGTAACATGATATATAAAGAAAATTTATTAAAATCCGACAACAAAATATTTGGCGAATAATGGATTTGTCGAACTAATACGTACGAAGTAATTGGTTGTATAGATGAGTAAAATTGTCAAAATGGATTTGTGGAACCAATTACTTGAGTAAAAAAAACAAACTATTAAAATCGGAACCAAAGATTTGTGGAAACTTTACTCAAGTAATTGGTTGTATAGATGAACGAATTACCAGAAAGAGAATACAAATTAATTTGATTAGTTCGGTAAACTTTACTCAAGTAATTGAAAAATGCACCATAACTAACGACACGCATGCTGAAAATACAAATTAATTTGATTAGTTCGGTAAACTTTACTCAAGTAATTGAAAAATGCACCATAACTAACGACACGCATGCTGAAAAGTTGCATTGACCAGAGGTAAACCGAAAAGATATTACATTTTAAAGGCTAAGAGTAGGGTATTGCAGCAGTACCGAACTGTGTTTCTGTGTACCGTGTTTTGGCGTGTCCGGAACGAGGTCGTGCCGGGCTAACACATCGAAGTTTCTACACGTTCTGCACATGACCGGAGATGAACATAACATGTTTAACGGCACAACACAGTTTGGTACGACATGCTTTGACATGCCTTGCCTGTACTTAGACGTACCGTGCCAGTTTATCTTTTCTTTTTCTTTTTTAATCTTGATAATTTGTTACTTTAAAAATGAGTGCTAATGTTCAACATATCTGAAATAAATTAAATTATATTTCTTTTTGTAAATTTTAGTTTTTCTTAAATATAAATATTTTGTAGTATTTTTGTTTTGGCATAATTTGAGAAAATATTACTGAGTAAAAAAATGATTTTTTTTTTAAAATAAGGACACAACACATGTAGTACTTAGATGTGTCGTGCGTAACTTTCTCTAGATGTGCCGTGCTAATTAACATGTCGATTTAGAAAATTTGTCGTGCGTATTCATACTTTAATTGACTTATAATTCCATGAAACTCTTGAACCAATTTTTTTTAATTTGCTCCTAATTATTTAAGTGGCAAGTTGAAGTATTTTGTAATAGATAAAGTGAGAGAGATATCTTCCGTAATTCTTTAATTGTAAGTATTATCATAATTGTCATAGTATTTAAAAAGGGGAGTGCTATACAGCAAATCTGTATCCTCCTCCCTCTCCCTGCTTAGATTTGTGGCAATTTTTTCATTATTTAATTTTACACAAAGATGTAACACTTTTTCATGTCGGAGAAATTGGACCTATTCTTTCAATGGTACCAGTATGCTTAGATTTCATCAAAATCAACCATGAATATCTATGCAAATAAAGAAAAATGAACAACAACTCAAATAAATAGAGTAAGACTTGATCAAGCATATCTGTGCATGTACATTATAGATGCATACAAAGAAAGAGAGAAAAGAAGAAGAAAAAAGAAAGAAAAGAAACAGAAAAAGAAATGCAACCAGAGTAGGGTTCCATGTGTCTCATCAAGTAGATCAATTAATTAGCTTTGTACCCTACAATATCCTTTTTCAAGAAATGAACATGAAAAGAGAAAACTGACAAGAAGAATGTGCAAAGTTACAAATCAGTCCTTACAAATATGTGTATCCATTTATCAAAGGTCTAAGTCCCTGATTATATTGTTTTCATGTTACTCCTTATAATGTTTATGCCAAATATATGTGTAATAATGTAAAATTAGAAATCAATTGAATTCATGAAAAAGAAAACTGTACTACAAATCAGATGCTTGGATGCTTATGCATATTCATTTTATCTATTAGACCCATTATTTTAATTTTATAGAGCCTGTGCAGAGGCTGTAATTGAGGGGAGCAAATTGGTGGCTAGAGAGAGCAGAGAGGTTATCAAATTTCCTGCCATTTTGCTCTGTGATTTCTTTGGAGAGGGAGCTCAGGTAGGAAAGAACCTTTACAGTTCTGCAAAACTTAATTAGATCTGAGTTTTGAAAATGACAAATGAGTAAAGAGCAGCCAAGTCTTCAGATCTGAGAGGTAACTTATAGTCAATATTATGATATTATACTAGAGATAATATTTATGATAAAACAAGACTAATAATACAGTTTATATTAAAATATTCTTCAGATTGAGGAGGTAAGCTCTTGGAAGTTGCGTGTACAAGACTTGACAGTACAGTTGTCAATTAAGTTATTTTACTTCGACTATAGGTACTTCGCGGCTTGCTGTTTCTAAGAAACAACCTCCCTGTGTTAATGATTTTCTTGATATACCTTCCAAATTACGTTACATTCGGTGTTTTGTTTTGGGAAATTGTATATATGTTTCTGTCGAACAAGTTCATAGAATGCGGTCTCTTATGTTCTTAGAATTATTATTTCTTATATGTAACACAACTGGGCTAAATGGAATAAATGTGGAGATCCTCCTACAAGTGTTCTGTTTTGGTTATTCTCTTAATAATTGAAATTTCACATTTGCAGAACAGAAAAAGTACACAAGTATCAATTGAGTTCAATGACTATCGGAAATACACATTGAGTGATATTTGTATAATTGATGATTTTTATATAATTACTTCAGAAAATAAACATGCGCCTTGACAATTTTATCTTTTAATTCATTTGGAAATCACCAAAATAGAAAGGAGACATTGAAATATGCCTGTTAGTTTTATTAAATATATAAAAATTATAGTTGGCAAGCACTGCTACGGTTAAAAAAAATAAAAAATATGCTTGTTAGTGCGTACGTATAATAGGATCAAGAATTTTGGTAGAACTGAGTTTACAACTGGGATACGTTTTGTTTGGCATTTATGTACAGTTCACAAAGAGTCACCATTCCTGAGCTCCAATTTAGCTCAAGATCCCAGACTGTATCGGTAAGGTAGCCATCATGTTGCATGTACACATTGCTACATCAGCTTTTGCCTTGATTCACTAACATTTTACAACCCAATATGAAGCCAGTAGACTTTACAATAGAAGTACATATGTTAACTGAGGTTGCCAGAAAGACAATCAACACCAACCATCCATCACCGAAACTTAACTTGATGATAAGCCAGCAGACTTTGGTCCAATGAAGGTTAAATATTGAATTTGGTTTAGGGTTATCATGATGATATCCATCGCTGTGTCTTGTGTCATTGGCATTCATTGGTGAAAATAAATACTACAACTTGAAGTTATATCTTGGAACTCCTAATTTGAATACAAAATGGCTCCTTACCTACTCCTAGGAAAAAAAAAGTGGGGGTAGTTGGACTTACCGTATTGTTTATTGAACTGCAATAGACTGTCTGGACGATTTTTTCTTGTTAATCTCCCCAGAATAAAAGATAAAAAACAAATATGATTTCACAAGTAAATAAGAAATTAAATTAACAAGTAGATAAATAAAAGGAGCAAATCCATGGATAAATATGTATATATCATGCCTCAAAGAAATGTTTGTCTTCTAATTGGTCGGTTTCCGAGGGCAAATAGGTAATTTCTCTATTTTTTACGCTTACACAAGCATATACTTAAATGTCACTGTATAAGGATCATAAGTAGAGAATTTATGCATTTCCCCACAAAAACCAACGAATTAGAAAACTGACAATTTTCTCAAACATGCTACATAATTTTTTCTTTTTTTTCATAAAGGGTAAAATGGGTTTTTTTGCGAATTTAAAATGAGTTTTAATGGGAAAGACAATAAAATGGGTAAATTTGTGTGTTTTTAAATTTAGAAGGATAAATATGATATTATAAACTTTAGAGGGGGACTACGTAATTTTTCTATTGGGACTTATTATCACTTATTATGCCATTTTTCTTAGTCGAATTTGTAAAACAAAACAAAAAAAAATATAAAGGGAGAGTTCATAAAGTGGTTTTTTTTATATATGTACGTAATTAATTGGAGGCAACAAATCGTTGTCCCCAACTTGACGGTTTAATGGACCCACCTAAGGTTAAGATTCACTCAACAATCTCTCTATTTGTTGTCACACAAAAAAGGTCATAGATCTGAGTTTCTTTTTTTGAAGCTGGATTTTAGCTAGCAAGTACAGTTGTGAAAAGAAATTAAAGAAGATATCATCTGATATTGCGAAGGATAAGTTTGGTTGGAATGGGGTATTTTGAATTTAATTTTTGTTCGTTTGGATCATTGAATAGCACTGAACGGTGGTAAATAGCAGAAATAACTATCTCATACAAAAGGCCCATGGGTTAAGCCCAAATGAAAGATTTGGACTTAGCTAATTTTGTGTTCTTATAATAGCATTGAAAATGATCGTCTTAATATTGACAATTACATGTAATAGCATAAAAATATTGCCATTTTTTAATCATTATTTTTTTCAGAAAATTGACCGAAGACAAAAAAATACAAAATCAATGAAAATAAGTCCCCATACAGGCAAAAAAAGTTGTTTCCATTTAGTACAAATCATACAGTGAATATTAAAGTCATTTATATGAAGGGTCTACGAGGGAACATCTAAATATTCCTTGCAAAGGACAGGAAATAAACTGCAAAGTAATTGGACAAGAGCTTATATTTGGAAACAAACAAGTAAAATAAAAACTAAATGTCACAAATCCAACCAAGACTTACTTACAAGAAAAGTAAAAAAGTTCAATGGTAAAAAATGTAAATATACAAAAAATAATAAAATTACTATCATGATTTGAAAAATAAAAAAGTTCAATGGTTTACAAAATGTCAAGGTAGCCGCAACCATGAAAACACACATTCAATGTTTCCATTTAATACAAATCAGAAAATTATTGGGGTCCTTTATGGATATTAATAATATAGAAGTTGGTTGGCTAAACCTCTATATTTCTATGTCAAAGAAAAAAAATCATAAAATAAATTCATTTCTATTGAGCGTCGGCAAGGTGACTCCTAAATATAAATTCTGTGGATGAAAGGAAGACATCACCAAAAGAGGCTGCAAAATAATTGGACAAGAGTTTAATTTGGCAGCAACAAAGAAATATAAAATTGAAATGTTCATTTGTAGAACCAGGAGCAGTTTAATCAGTCATTTAGGCTTATAATTACCAAAAAGTAAAAAAGTTCAGTGGTAAAAAAATAAATATTTAAATAATAAGAGTAACATTCGAACCTGATTTTATTTATGGTAGATGTCCAAATATAATGTCAGGGCAGCCACAACCTTGGATACGCACATAACATGAAGGTGAGCGAGATATATTTTGTATTTATTTCAATAGTAAATTAAAAGTTGCAAATCTACTTTGTGATGTCCTCATTTTCAGCAATCAACGGGAGAACATTAAATCCAAATAACCCTTTGATTCCATCTCCCTGAGGCAACCCTTACACTGGACGACCCTGCAATAAGCAGTATAATTGTCCTGGTGATCCTCCTCTAGAAGCAAAGCCATAGAGAAATGATTCCTGGTACATGAAAGAATCAGACCAAGAATAATGCAACAAAGTATTTATGTATGTGTTTAAACAATATGTAAGATGTATAATTTGTGGTATTTATAGTCCTCTTCAAGCAAACCTGTAGATGGATGATTCCTGGTTACATGAAAGAGTTGGAGTAAGAAGAAGAGAACAAATTATTTATGTATACATGTATAAATAAAATGTGAGATTTATATATGTGATTGGTGGAAATTAATCCCTACAAAGGAGGGGATTTAATATATTAAAATTGTAAAGTGTGCAATTAATTAATAGAGTCGTATAGAATTGTGCCAAAAACTGTTGTTAATTCACCTATATAAATCTTCCAATGCCATCTACATTACTTGCATGCAGTAACATGGAGAGTAGTCAGGCAGCCCCACTTGATCCTAATTATGTTATCCTCAAGTAATTATTTTGGTTAAAATAAATAATTGTGATGTGAATGATTCTCTACAACACACAGAATTTTGAAATAGTAAAATTACATAAAACTAATTCTCTATAATGATCTGTTCCCCTGTTTCTCAATTTTGATGTAAAAACAAATTTACATATTAACTTCTGGCTTGATCCAAATTTTTTTCTTTCCAAAGTTGACTCCTATCTGTTAATTGATTCTACTGAGCTATGATATCTAATTGAGGAAAAAAAATGCTTATGCTCTGAGACTCAGATTCTTAGACTAATTTTTGAGAAAAAACGCACACCAATCCCTTGACCATTGAGGAAGACAGCAGAGAAAATGAAATCATTGAAGAAAATAACAAAATTAAGGAGTACTTGACAATGCGTAGAAATTTGGTACGCAATGGAACATTAAAACTCAACAGAATGATGCCCGTTCATTTGGGCTGCTTTTAGTGGCCCTTATTCGCTATTTGGAACATTAATTAATCCTACCCAAAGTAACCATCTAATAAAAATAGAGCTCATAAAGTGGTTTTTAATTAGTAAATGTCGTCTCGAACTTGACATGTGGACCCCTCCTATGTTGGAAACCAAACGGATTAACGGGCCCACCTAAGGTTAAGATTCACTCAAGAATCTCTCTTATTTGTTCTCCCCTCACTTTGACTTAGTTTATGCAGATACCAATACGGATACAGTTTGAGTTTTGGAAGCAGATATGGATACAGATATAGATAATTATCCATATCCGTATTTTTTTATTTTTTGGATACGGATACAGTTTGAGTTTTGGAAGCGATTGGGTTTTGGGCTTTTCGGAGAGAGGCAAAACAAATTTTAGGGAGGGGCTAAATTGGTCCGGACCTGTAATTCTTTATAAAAGTTAGAAATTCAATGGGGGCAACTGCCCTCTGGCCTTACTGGGTCTGCCTCTGAAAAGCTCCCATGCATTCAAATGTCAAAGGATTTGTACCACTTGGGTTTATCAAACTGGCAGGACCTCAACTTTTTCTCACTTTATTAATATCATTAGCCCTCAATGTAGTGGTAATAAGATCAACATGGGAAAGAGACGTAGCATCTGTAAGCATCAAGCGCATGACAATAAGAGATGGAGATGACATGACAATATATATATAGGCCGAATTCATTTGATTTTAGTAAGAGATGGCAACGGATCGAGTTATTTCACTACGGTAGCATTTCTCCTTTAATTTAAAAGAGATTATTCCTGCACGGGAATTAAATAGCACAAATAACTATGTCATTAGAAAGGCCCATATGGGTTAAGTCCAGATGTCATTAGAAAGGCCCATATGGCCCTTGCTAATGTCTCCTATTGGCCCTTGCAAATAATAATACCCACCCCAAACACGGCAGATATTATTTTATTGTGAATTGTGTTACTATTTGCAAGGGGCACCGTTGCAATTGTTTTTGGACTTCTTTTTTATATTATTATATTCTAAAAGACATTACTATTTGCAAGAGGCACCGTTGCAAATGTTTTTAAGATGATGTTTTTATTATTTTATTGTAAAGGCCCTAACTATTTGCAAGGGTCCCCGTTGCAAATGATTTTAAGTTTATTTCTTATATTATTATATTCCAAACGCCCTAACTATTTGCAAGCGACACTGTTGCAATTGTTTTAAAGTTTCAGTTTATATTAATTTAATGTAAAATGACATATACACTAACTTCTTATAAGAAAAAGAAAATAATACTGTTTTTTTTAATATATATTTCCACTATAAAAATAATATAAGAGACGATTGGTATTTAACTATGAGTGAGCCTATGGTGCTATGCATAGCACGGATGGCTAGTGTACTACGGCTCAATATGGTACTTTTTAAAATCCTAACGGTCGATCCAACCGTTCAATGTGATAACCATATAAATATGTACTTGCAAACTAAATTTTATATTTTTTCGAATTTTTTTACTATTTTTTTAGATAGGTAGAAAAATCAGTGTTTTCTGAAAATTCTGGACCATCAAAATTCTACCTATCTAAAAAAATAGTAAAAAAATTCGAAAAATTAAATATAAAATTTAGTTTGCAAGTATATATTCATATGGTTATCACATTGAACGGTTGGATCGACCGTTAGGATTTTAAAAAGTACCATATTGAGCCGTAGTACACTAGCCAGGCCATCCGTGCTATGCATAGCACCATAGGCTCACTCAAACTTATCTTTTCCAATAAACATTTCCAATCTAATGCCTTAATTGTTGTTTAATAATTAGAAAATATTTCTTATTAGTTTTAATTAATAATAATCTAATCACAATTGAAATGTAATTAAGCAGCAACAACTTTTTCTCTAATTTTGACAATTTAATATATCATAAATTTTGAATTGAACATAATTTTCATAGTCCCATTTAAATAGCACAATTTGATCCGAAATAAGTGATACAATTACAGTAGGTAAATAATAAGTTAAAGATTACAATCCTTCTTATATCCCACAAATCACAAATATTGTCTGCACTTGGGTTGTCAAGTTACTGAAATGGCTTGTATGTCCTCCTGCATATTTTTTTTAAACATATGAGTGTTAATAAATGAGAATAATTAGCATAAATTCAAAGTCAGAAATAAAACTATACTTGAATTCAAGTATTTTAGCTAAGAGACTATATGCTCAAAAGCACAATTGTAAATAAAACAGAAAGAAACATCCCTTTGAACTTGGTATTGAAATGCAGTATTCCTTTTGATATTGAAAAGTCTAGATCATGAATTACGAAACAGCAAAGGACCTGCATATATGAAACAGATACACTATCCGACCAGATCACAACCGAAGAATAGTACCGATAACACAGAAAATTCCCAACACTAACCAATGAAGAAGAAACTTAGACTAGATAATCAAAACTAGCTATACAAACACTAAGCAAAAATGTCAGCTTTAACCTGTATTTTATTTTAAATGTATACAAAACACTTCTTCCCATTTAGGCATTCCACAAATACCTTATGTGCAACACACACAGATGTTATTCCCTTGTGGAAAAAAAAATTCTTTCCCATCACAAAAATCAACACAGAGGGTTTCGCCTAACACAAGAAATCAACAACAATTCATCAAGCACAGACATCGATCAAGCACGCAAAAATTATCAGTTTACTAAAAAAACTTGTGCACTTATGTCATTTCATCAAACACTTTGTGTGCACATAATCAAACACCGGTATACAACTAAAAAAACTAAAAATATAAACCTTAGTACTGTCAGACTCGATTGTGAGTTTGATCCGCCCATTTCAACCTTGGGAATGGTGGTTTCTTCAATCGCGGCGGCCGATCAAAATCTGAAGTGGCGGAGGGAAAGAGGGGAGGAGTCAAGAAGAGAGAGAGGTTTTAGAGGGAAACAAAATGGTTTTAGAGGGACACAAAATGTTTGGTGGTTTTAGAGGGAAACAAAATGGTTTTAGAGGGAAACGAAAAGGGAGGAAGGCCATAAGAAGAGAAAAATCCAGCAAAGGAGGTGAATTTTCTGGAGAGGAATCCTCTCTGGATGCGATGGGGAAGCAAAAAAATTGTTAAGTACAGATTTTATTAACAGAGCAGTTTTAGCTTCAAGAAGTTTGTTATATATATTGGACACTCTTTAAATTATATAGACCATGTGCTGCATAAAATGAAAACTGCTTTGTTAACATAATCGTCCAAATGAAGACATCAGAACCATACATTGCTTATCGGACGGCTCGGAGCTTAATATTTACTAATTACGTAATTACGTAATGCATGTACAACAAATAATATGAAAAAAATTCAAAAAAAATATATTTTTTTTGCATCTACTGTGGCCTAATCATATTTATAATTTTAAATTTTAAGTAATTTCATCATTATTTGTCCCTTCAAATTTAGCAAATATTTGCAGACCGTTTATTTTCCCTTGATCATTTCAACAGTCGATCTGCGATGAAATGATTTCAAATTTGTTTTAAAATGATCAAGGAAAAACATTAAATGCATCCAACATAAAAATTTTGAAGTTTGATTATGACCGAGCTTCGATCCGACATGAAGTGTTTGTAGCCTTTCGATCTTTCAATATTCCGTCATTTGGATGGATGGGTAAAGAAAAATAAAATTTGATCAAACTTTGCTGCAAGAGAATAAATACAGTGCTCTTTAATTTCAATGGTTCCGATCGACCAACGGACGATAAATTTCCGCCCGCCTTCACAACTCACCAAACAAGAGTTTATGTTTCATGTCAACATAAACTCTTGTTTTGTGAGTTGTGAAGGCGGGCGGAAATTTATCGTCCGTTGGTCGATCGGAACCGTTGAAATTAAAGAGCACTGTATTTATTCTCTTGCAGCAAAGTTTGATCAAATTTTATTTTTCTTTACCCATCCATCTAGTTGATCAAAAATTCAAGCATCGTATGGTCATAACCACTTCGTGTTGGATCGAAGCTCATACATAATAAAACTTCTAAACTTTTATGTTGGTTTTGTTCAACGTTCTACCTTGATCATTTTAAAACAGATTTGGAATAATTTCGTTGCAAATCGACCGTTGAGTTTCCGCGTGAAAACGAACGGTCCAAATTTTTTTTCTAAATTTGAAGAGGCATATAATGATGAAAGTCTATAAAAATGATATGTATAAGTATTATTTGATCATATAAGATGTAAAAAAAATAAAAATAAAAATTTTGTATTTTTTTCATATTTATTGCTGTACACGTTAGATAATTAGTAAATATCAAGCTTCTAAGCCATCCGATAAGTAAATAATGATCATGATTTATTCATTTTGAATAGATATGGGTAAGGAGTCACTATTCTATAAGGTAACATAATATTTCTGTTTAAATCCAACCCTAGATGATGCATATACTCCTTTAATATTTGTGCGTAATAATGATCAGATGGTCCCGATCTAAATGTAAATATTATGTTACCTCAGAGTATATAAATTTGTTTCTTTTCTCAAATCCCAATCTGAAAGATCTCTCTTGTTTTTTTTCACTTCCCTTCCCGATTCACTATCCCGCTCTCCCATTTTCACTTCCCTCCCGAAATTTCATTATCCCGCCGCTCTCTTCGTTTTATCCAAATCCATTAGAATTTTCGTCTAGGGTTTAACTAGTCTTCCTCTCTCACAGCCGCACCCAGTTACTCACCCTTTGACTCTCAACCTCAGGTCTTCGCCGATGCAAGCTGCCATGGGATTGTCAGCACCGCGCTTCATTATGCGGCACCGGTGAGCTCTCTCCGTCGCCCCTCAGTGCCTTCGCCCTCTCTTCGCCGACGGCCGGGTTCTGTGAGAAATTCTCGTTCTCTTTTCGTAATTCCAAGTTTCATTGAATTAAATTTGGGGATTAGGGTTTATGTTAATGACTTTTGGGAATTGCTCATAGACTCTTCCAAATCAGTAAAGCTGTGGATTACCCCAGCTTTAAGCTCGTGCCTGTAAGAGATGGTGGAACATGTACGATTGGAAAATACCCACTTGTTTCTTTCATCGCTCTCCCATTTTACGATTGGGAACTATCCGGTAAATTGACCTTTTTCTAAGTTATTTCTCTTTCTCTGTGTTGTTTGAAATTGAACGATCAGGCCTTGAATTGAATTGTCGGTAAATTTTGACTGTTGGTTAGACTTTTGCTTGTGAATTGAATTGTGGAATTGAGCCTTGAATTGCTTGATCTTTCTCGTAATTTCACCAACAACTTTTCTTTAGTTGGAATTAAGTTTTGCTTGATCTTCAGGCCTTGAACGATTATTTCGGATTTGGTTCCAGGAGTGCCACTTTCAGGTATAGAGATTGCTCTTAATTCCAAGAATTTGAATATTCTGAGGTGTTTTCCATGATGGTTATGGTAGGATAGTTGCATGAAGTCAATTTCCTAGTCTATCCCCTAAAAAAAGGTAAAAGAAAAGACAACAAAAATAGGAAAAATAAGAAAGCACTACTAAAAAAAATGAACTCTTATTATGGTAAGCTGAATGTACCATAACTTTTGGTACTTTTTATTAGCTGCCAATGCCAGTACCAGTACTGTCGGCCGATTTTGGCACAAAAACTTCATATTTTTGTTTGATTAATTGCTTGATAAAATTTACTCAAAGCCGGCTGATGTTTGACTAATATGAATTGTGAAAGAAAACATAGGCGTTTTCAAAGTAATGAAATTGCATTTAAGTCTTATACAAACTACTAAAATGATACAAATAGATGCTTCATTTGTGATCATGTGCCTTTTTTCTTGTAGTGCAAGCTGTAAAAATATGCAGAGAGAATATAACAAAACATGCGATGGTGACTTTTTGACCTTGGGTATTACAAGTTCTCTTCCCTGTTCATAACAGCTTCCTGTCGAACAGGCCCCATCAGCACATCTACACAGAGAAAACAAGGATGTTTCTTATACTGTAAGTGGCAGAAATTGTTGAGAGTTGATTCAAAATTAGCTCTCTCTATTTAGAATTCTGTTGTAGTTGTTTTAGAAGCATGAATGTGTGTTAGTGGGATTAGTGGGTCTCTAAATATAACTGTGTCTGTAGTAGGATTAGTGGGTTCTATAATTAGTCATGTACTAGCAGGATAGGTGTAGGTGTTAGTTCTATTTTGGGGATTGTTTGTAATAGCAGAACAAGGTAGTGGGGTACTAAATTTAGATGATCCAAATTTAGGTGTTGTAGGGCTATAAATTCAGCATGTTGTAATTGAATTAATTAAGAAGTGAAGTAAAATTATTTGTGTCAATCCTTCTTCCTCTATTTACTCTTCCAACAAAGTGGTATCAGAGCCAGGTTTATCAACTTTGGGGCGTTTTCATGGCAGAAAACGGCAGCACCATGGTGAATGTCACACAACCAGCAATACCTCTCTTCAAAGGCGAAAACTATGCTTTTTGGAGCATCAAGATGACAACCTTGTTCAAGTCTCATGGCCTATGGGACTTGATAGCAAATGGAGTTCCTAATCGAGATCCTAATCCGCAAGAGAATAAGAAGAAAGATGCACGAGCGTTGTTTTTCATCCAACAAGCAGTGCATGACACCATCTTCTCGAAAATTGCAGCAGCCACCAACACAAAGGAGGCATGGACAACCCTGAAAACAACATTTCAAGGGAGTACTCGAGTCATGGAAATCAAACTTCAAGGCCTACGCAGGGACTTTGAAACATTGCAGATGAACAAGGAAGAATCAGTCCAAATTTTCCTTTCAAGAGTACAAGAGGTGGTCAATCAAATCCGAGCATTTGGAGACACCATGGCGGAGAAGACGGTGGTGGCAAAGGTGTTGAGAAGCCTAACACCCAAGTTTGATCATGTGGTAGCAGCAATCGAAGAGTCCAAAGATCTAGCAACCTACACCTTTGATGAACTCATGGGGTCACTGCAGACTCATGAAGCAAGGATGTCAAAGGCTGAAGATAAAGGCGACCACAAGGCATTTTACATGAAGGGGGAGTCATCAAGAGGCAGATCTAATGGCTACCCAAGAGGCCGAGGCAGAGGAAGAAACAATTGCAGCAGAGACAGCCACAATCCCAGCAGAGGACGGGCTAATTCCAGCAGAGGAGGTAGAAGCAATCAAGAAAATTCATACGACGATTCCAAGAGGGATGTTCAATGCTATTATTGCAACAAGTATGGGCACTACCAAGCAGAATGCTACAAGAAGCAAAGAGAAGAGAGTCAAGCAAATTATATAGAAGAGGAGGATACGCAACCAACTCTCTTCATGGCCAGCAGCGCGGTTGACAAAGTTGATGCAAGCAGCATCTGGTTTCTCGATAGCGGGTGTTCAAATCACATGTCCGGATTCAAGCAGTTGTTTGAAGACTTGGATGAAACATGCAAGTTGGAAGTTAAACTTGGTGATGACAAGCTAATTCAAGTAGAAGGCAAGGGCACAGTTGCAGTGCACACCAAAGAAAACGGGAAAACTTGTGTAATAAAATCCAAAAACCAAGTATTGGTAGAAGTGAACATGGCAACCAATAAATTGTTTCCCTTGGAGGTTTCAAATGTAAAGGAAAAAGCAATGGTTGCAAAAGATTTGAACCAATCTGAGTTATGGCATCTTAGATATGGTCATTTGAATATCAATGGTCTGAAATTGTTGAACCAAAAACAAATGGTTTATGGCCTACCCGAAATCAACCAAATAGGTGTTTGTGAAGGGTGTATATTTGGTAAACAAGCCAAGTTTCCATTCCCAAAAGGCCAAGCCAAGAGAGCAACTCAAGTGCTTGAGTTGGTTCATGCGGATTTGTGTGGTCCAATGCAAACCGAATCTCTTGGAGGCAGCAAATATTTCCTCCTTTTCACAGATGATTATAGTAGGATGAGTTCGGTGTATTTCCTACAAAGCAAAGGAGAGGCATTCAGAAGTTTGAAGGTGTTTAAAGCTTTTGTAGAGAAACAATCTGAGAAAAAGATTAAGGTGTTAAGAACGGACCGAGGTGGTGAGTTCCTCTCAAAAGAATTCATTAATTTCTGTGAAAATGAAGGAATACACCGTGAATTAATCACACCCTATACACCTGAGCAAAATGGGGTGGCAGAGAGAAAAAATAGAACAGTTGTTGAGATGGGTAGAAGTATGCTCAAATGCAAGAACCTACCGAATAAATTTTGGGCTGAAGCAGTTGCAACTGCG
The DNA here is from genome assembly GCA_011114355.1 of Carex littledalei. Classification (NCBI taxonomy): domain Eukaryota; kingdom Viridiplantae; phylum Streptophyta; class Magnoliopsida; order Poales; family Cyperaceae; genus Carex; species Carex littledalei. The sequence continues at coordinate 17,344,599 of CM022079.1, forward strand.
GTGTATGTGTTGAACATTTCACCAACAAAAGCTGTGATGAATAAAACTCCATTTGAGGCATGGTTCAAAAGGAAACCAGGGGTAAGTCATCTAAGAGTATTTGGATGTATAGCCTATGCATTTGTTAATCCACAAAAGAGAACCAAACTTGATGAAAAATCTGAAAAATGTATTTTCATCGGGTATTGTACACAATCCAAAGGGTATAGGTTGTATAATCCAGAAAGTGGAAAAATCATGGTAAGCAGAAATGTTTTGTTTGATGAAAAGGCAAATTGGAAATGGAATGAAGAAAAACAAGGAGTAGAAATTGTTGAATGTGCAGAATTTTATGATGTGGAAGATGAAGTACATCAACAACCTAATCCAAACGCTAGTGAACAACCCTCAAACAGCAGCACAAGCCAATCCTTTTTGAGTGGTGAAGAGAGCTCGAATGAAACTTCAAGTACTGATCCATCTATAAGAGTTTATAGGAGGCGTGATCGAAGTCCAGAAATAACAAGCAGAAAAACCAAGACCTTGCAAGAACTGTATGACACTACACAAGTTCTCTTTGTTGCAGATCCCACAACATATGAAGAAGCTTGGAGTAACCAATTTTGAATCAAGGGGGAGTGTTGAAAGTTGATCCAAAATTAGCTCTCTCTATTTAGAATTCTGTTGTAGTTGTTTTTAGAAGCATGAATGTGTGTTAGTGGATTAGTGGGTCTCTAAATATAGGTGTGTCTGTAGTAGGATTAGTGGGTTCTATAATTAGTCATGTAGTAGCAGGATAGGTGCAGGTGTTAGTTCTATTTTGGGGACTGTTTGTAATAGCAGAACAAGGTAGTGGGGTACTAAATTTAGATGATCCAAATTTAGTTGTTGTAGGGCTATAAATTCAGCATGTTGTAATTGAATTAATTAAGAAGTGAAGTAAAATTATTTGTGTCAATCCTTCTTCCTCTGTTTACTCTTCCAACAGAAATAATTGCTTTCTACTTCTTTATTTATTTGCTATTTTTGGCTTTGATCACAATTAAAAACTATACCATTATTGGAGGCTGGACACTCAAACTTTTGAAATTTTCATAATGTTCTAATGAGAAAATTGCCATTTTTACAGGAGGATGTATGAAATTTTGCTTCCTTTAAAGCTATTAGAATAAAAAAAAATTCACACTATAGTATTTGCTTGATGACCATTATCATTGTAAAATTCACATGACATGTCCTTACAAAGATCATAATTTTCTAATGATCTTTAGGTAAGAAATGGTGAAGTTGGCGGGAATTTATCAGAGTCACAGACCTTCTATAGTTTCTTGCCTATGGGTTCCACCTCTTATGAAAAGCCCCCGCAAGAACAGTTTCCGACAGTACCTGATGATGTTGATATATATATATTTCATTTTCTCTCTGTAGGTATGTTTCTTGGAAGTTAAAATTCTAATTAATTAATGAGAAGTTTAGAACAAAGCAGAAGGTTTTTAATTGCTTTGTTTATTTTGTGAAATGAGATATCATTTGTCTTTATTACATATTTTAGGTGTTTGTCCAAGAGAACGGGTTACCTCTTTGGGCAGTACAAATGACTTTCTGGTACAGTTTTGGTACATCTTATTGTATTACAAATTTCATACTACCCTTCTTAATTTGGATAAACGGAGGATTTCTTGAATGATTACTTTTGTTTGTTTGGTACAGGTATTTACAATCTTATGGTCAGGTTCTAGCTTCTGTACTGAAGTTACTGGATATGGACTGGTGCGTTATTTTTTTTTTTCTGTTATGGATTTAGCAGGTGTAGTGGGATCTTCTGGTCAGGTTCTAGCTTCTGTACTGAAGCTACTGGATATGGACTGGATATGGAACTAATTTCTTGACCGTAAATTATTTTCAGAATTATGCAACTAATTTCTTGACCGTAAATTATTTTGTAAATTTTTGTTAATGGGTGATGGATATATTTTGGGTATATTTAGAAGTTCATTTTAGTACTGTTTTTGTAATGTTTTTTGGTATTTTTGTACAATGTATGATAATTGTATTATGTTGATTAATGCTTATTAAATGTTATCTTTATATTTCAATGTGTTTATGTAAATCTGTTCAATAGAAATGTAATAGCTAATAACCTGATGGGACCCACGTGGTCTATCCTTGCAAATAATCAAGTGGGGTCCACTCACGCTAGCCTTGCTAATAATCTGATGGGACTCACGTCAGATATCCTTGCTAATAACCGGTGGGACAACCTTGCAAATAATAAGTGGGGCCCACAACTGATATCCTTGCTAATACCGAGTGGGGCCTACACTACATCTCCTTGCTAATACTAAGTGGGGCCTACACTACATCTCCTTGCTAATACTCAGTTGGGCGCCAAAAACCAAAGTATTAGCAAGCGTACTTTTTGCAACCGCGGCCCTTGCGAATAGTATAGCAAAATGTATTAGCAAGCGTAAGCCCTTGCAAAAGGTCTGAAAATGAGTATTTGCATTGGGGCTTAAAGCAACGGGAGGATTTGCAAGCGTAGCGCTTGCTAATGGGGTTTTTCGGGCTTTTAGCAAGCGTAAGCCGTTGCAACAAGCCAATTTCTGCCGTTGCCTTTACTGGGGATTCTAGTAGTGTTATACTTGGCAGTGTATAATTTTTAGTTTTCTTCATTGAAAATTATCGTCTTCATAGGTTTTCTTCCTTGCAAAGGCTCGTGTTAATATTAATTGACAATGCACAAAACAGAAATATTGCAACCTTTTTTCCCCAAGGGAAGATGTTGGACTCACAATGATTTTGTCACCCAATAGGAATCCAAGGTTGTAGCAAACTCCAATGTAGATTATTGAAATGCTCTTTTAAAAAAAAAATTCTTAGAAGATTTGGCGCACAAATTTTAATTTGAAATAAATTCATAATCTTTATTTGAAAGAAAACTAGACAGACATTTCGTAAAGATGGAAAAAATGTTTGTATGTGGAATCAAATGTAATTTTGTAAAGCACCAGCTAGTTCAATATATAACACTAATATAGGGCACATCTCGTAAAAGATGGAAAAAATAAAAGCCAAAAGAGAATCTCATTTGATTAGCACTAATTGTTAGTGTGAAAGATATTTGAGGAGACTCCTTCCTATATGTAGGATTATATTATTTTCCTTTTCTTTTCCAATTTGATTGTTGTGATTGGTCTATATATGTTGCCACTGTAGGATAGGCAACCTTGTTCTAAATTGTGTAATATCTATCGTGGCAGGGGTTGTTCTGAAAAAAATGTAGAAATAGTACAGCCAAAACGACAAAGCAATAGACACCACTCAAAGAGCTAAATAAAAAACAGACTTCTAGATAAGATGCTCAAATTTTGGTGTGCGATAACAGAAATGGGACCAAATTAACATTTGTTCTCCATTGAAAAGAATCGTGTTCATAGGTTTTGTTCCTTCAACAGGTTCGTCTTAATTAATATTGCCAATTACCATACATAGCACAAATATATTGGCTAAAGAAAAGAAAAATAGTAGAGATACCAGATAACGACCAAAAATTGGGTAGTACAAAAATTGACTGTTGGCTTGCTTAATCATTCTTTAAGAGGAGCATATTTGAAGAATAAAATAAGTATAGAAAAAAAATACAAAATCAATGAAAATGAATCCTCATGAGCAAAGGAAATTCATTACATATATTACAAAACATATAATAAAATCGAATAGTAAATTTATTTCGATCCTTGTGAGCGACAGGAAGACATCGTCAAAAACCCTGCAAAAGAATTGGAGAAGAGCTTATGTAGCAGCAACAAACAAGTAATATAAAAATGAAATATTTATTTGTCGAAACAGGAGCAGCTTGATGGATTAGTCAACAAATCCTACCAAGGCTTAAGATTACATAAAAGCAAAAAAGTTCAGTGCTCTAAATCTAAATATTCAAATAATAATAATTATAAAAATAATAAAATTTTGAACCTGATTAATTTGATTTGTTGTAGATCTCAGTGTCAATGTCAGGGCAGCCACAATCACTAACATGCACATAACAAGGTCCAGACGGAATCAATCCATCTGGCAGAACATGAAGCGATCCACAGTAAAAACATATAATAAATCGAATAGTAAATTTATTTCTTTCGAGGGTCTTCGAGGGGACTCCTGAATGGTACATCATCGAAAACGCTGCAAAACAATTGCAAGAGATTATGTAGCAGCAACAAACAAGTAATATAAAAATGAAATGCTTATTTGTCGAAACAGGAGCAGCTTCATTGATTAGTCAACAAATCCGACCAAGGCTTATGATTGCATAAAAGCAAAAAAGTTCAGTGGTTTAAATCTAAATATTCAAATAATAATAATTATTAAAATAATAAAATTTTGAACCTGGTTTTAATGTCAGGGCAGCGACAACCACTAACATGCACATAACAAGGTCCAGACGGAATCAACCCATCTGGAAGAACACGAAGCAAATCACAGTATTTGATTTCCAACCTTGTAAGTGATGAAATGCTCTGTCTGTCGATATGTGGCTTTCCATGGGAGGAATCACCAATTGGCTCAGTAGTTTCCACCAACTGCAGTCCATGCATCGTTATTGAATTCAGGACTTCACAAAAGGAAATTTCCAGTGTAGCCAACTTATCCAGATTCCCTACTCCGGTAATCAACTCCAGGTTTTTCCACCAAAAAATCTGCAATTCTTCAAGCTGGGAAGGCAGCTGCTCCAGCTGCAGAACTCGGATACTATGACATGTATCAATGATGAGGTGCTTGAGAGTGTGAAGATTGCGGAATGGAAGAGATTCAATATTGATACAAGAAAGTAACTGGATTTTCTGTATTGACTGCAAGGAAGATGGATCACTCATCCATCTTGGTACTGTGGCTGAAGAATAAAATCTTAGTTGGAGTATTTTGAGGTTAGGATGTGGCTGGAGGGATTCTAACCAAGAAAAAGCTGCATCATGGACACCGACCCACTTGTCCTCACAAGCTTCTAGTTTGAGGCTTAATGTCACCCCTGATTCCTCACGGTCGGTTAATGACCTGAAATCAGTTTCCCAGCATAAGTTCAAAGTTTCAAGTTTGCATTTATTTCTCATGTTAGCACGCTGGGCATCTTTTAAATTACTCATTCCATTAATAGAGAGTTTTCCTTCAAGGTCCGTTATATCCTTTAACCAAGCTATAGTTTCAACTGTCAATCTTGCTCTCATTGTCTTTATTGCCGGAAAATTAACAAGCCCATGCGGGACATAATCCAAGAAATCATAACCTCCAATAAATAATCTCAGTAAGTTACTAAGTTCACCGAGTGATTTAGGTAGATTCCTAAGATTGTTAGATTTAATATTTAAAAACTGTAAGTTAAGAAGATCACCAATACTTTCAGGTAGATATTCAAGGGAAAAACAATCAAGAATTAAAGTCTGCAGGTTGTAAAGGAGGCCAATGGATAGTGGCAACATTTGAAGACGTGAAGATGTAAGTCTAAGATAGGTTAGATGTTTCAACTCCGAAATGGAATCAGGAATCCCTATCAAATCGTCCCCTTTCAATTCCAAAACCCTGAGTAATTCAAATTTAGTGAGGTTACATATGTGCACTGAACATTCTTTATAATATTCCGGCAACTCCGAATTTAGGTCCACTGCCTCTGTATTGTTTATACAATACTCATGATCCAAATCTCCACTGCATGCTCTCAGATCCGTAGAAATAGTTCTTAAACCCTTCAGATTTTTTTGGAGAGTTTGATTTACATATCCAACGAAACCACCTACATACAAATGGCATGCTTCTTGCGGAACATTTTCCTTTTGAATATCAAGTGGCTGGTTGATCACCACCGAATAATGTTCATTCTCAGAATTAAGTCGAGCAAGGTCATGGATTATATCGTGCAACTTACAGCGTTCTGAAGATCCATCTAAATAAAAATCAGAAAATTCATCAAGAAAGGACCTCTCTTGTAACTCCTCATAATATTCACCAGCAATTTCTTCGATCCTTCTTTTGCCACTGGATTCGATGTAGCCATGAGAGATCCATAACTCTATCAAATTCATCTTTTCTAATATGTAATCTTTTGGGTACATGGAGCAAAACAAAAAACACGGCTTAAGGTGGGGAGGTAGATGAGCATAACTGATCTGAAGTGCTGGGAATATATCATTCGATGAATTTGATTCCCAAAGGTCACTTTCTAGAATCTCTGTCCAATGCTCTTCATCAGTTTTATACCTAAGAAGACTTGCAATCGACTTCACAGCCAATGGCAACCCACCACACTTTTTCATAATCTCCCTTCCCACATCTATCAAGTGTTTCGGCATAGTGTCACTTGTACCACTAAATGCATAATGCTGAAACAACTGCCAGCACAAATCTTCGGGTAAGTTAGTTGGCCTAAAACAGGTTGTTGTTTGCATGACTTCTGCAACCTTTTTATTTCTTGTTGTCACGAGAATTCTGACTAGCTTTGCTTCTTTAAAAGGAACCCTTAACAACTCCCAAAGACTTTGATTCTCGTTCCACACGTCATCTAAAACAAGCAGTATTGTTTTTCCCTTCACAGTTTTTGCAAGCTTCTCTTGTAATGAGCTCAACACATCACTCCCATCATATTTGATTTTGGAAAGTGATTCAATGGTTTCTTTGATGAGTCTCCTGACTTCAAATTCTTCAGACACACATACCCACCCAAATAAATCAAAGCACCGGGTTGCCCTCTCATCTTTGTAGACCAGTTGGGCAATGGTGGTTTTTCCGAGCCCACCTTTGCCAACAATTGAAATGACTGAGAATGGCTTTTCTTTTTCAGTTAGTAAGAAATCGATGACCTTTGAAATGTCAGCATCTCTGCCAAAAATACTCGCCTCATCCACCATGTGACCCGTTGGGGGTCGTAAATTTTTGTTGTTTGGACGCCTCTCTCCATCACTCTCTCTTAATTGGAGAGCCTCACGGTCCTTCGCTATTTCATCAAATCGACCTCTAATTTTTTTAAGCCGATTAACCATGTCGTCAGGAATTGAAACAAAGTACTGTAAAAAATAAATGTATTACATATGTCAAATTTCATAATTTGTTAACTAAAACTGATAATTAATGGATACAGTGACGACTCTAATGTTTGATTTGGAAATCTAGTAATAGAGCAAGTCACCTCTTTGGTGAATGTCAATCCATCTAAAAAAAAAGAGAAAATTCTAGCATACACAATTTACTTCTAGTACCACACAACGACAAAAAAAAAAAAAAAAAATACACTAGCACAATAAGAATCCATTTAATTTGTATATGCACAAGACACTAACCTCCATCTGCTTTCTCTTATGAGAACTGGAAGCCTGAGAAGCCTTTCTTGCCTCTACTTGGACACGTGTAACCTCGTACCGGTACTCGCTGAGCACATCCTCGGAATCAGAAGCTACCTTCTTGAGCTCCTTTAGCCAGTGCTTGACATAGTGGTCTCTGATTTCCCTCTCCTCTGCATCAAGCAACGTGGCCTTGATTCCCTTGAGAGTTACCATCAGCCTCTCCATATCATCCTGGGCAGCAAGAGCACGCCCCCTTTGGGAGTTGTTAGAATTTGATGAAGAGGAAGAAGGAGCCTGGGCAGAGGCTGTAATTGAGGGGAGCAATTTGGTGCCAAGAGAGAGCAGAGAGTTTATCAAAGCCGTTGCCATTTTGCTCTGTAGATTTCTGTGGAGAGGTTCAGTAGGAGGAAAGAACCTTAGATGTGGGTTGTGAAAATGTGAAAATGAGGAATGAGAAATGAGTAAAGAGCAGCAGATCTGAGGAGGAGGTTAGGTAAGGTAAGCTCTTGGAAGACTTTGTACGGAACAAAAGCGACTATGCGTATGCTCTGTTCCTTTGATCTGAGTTGTAGAAATGAGAAATGCGTAATGAGCAGCAGAGTCCTCAGATCTGTTGAGGGGTAAGCTATAGTATAGGCAAAAAATTTAAATTCCAAGTGGTTTCTGCTTTCTGAAATAATGCACTATTAATATTCGTAGGAAGCGCTCCCTTATCGATATCGCCACTTAATATAATCTATTAAGTGGGTGGTTGTTAACTTGACCCGTGACCCCAAAACACGCTGCATTTTTTTTATTATTTGATTACTAAAATAATTTATTTTTGGTAGGTAAGGAAAATTGAATTGGTAAACAAGCCACTGATTGAATCCACCGTAGCAAAGAGATGCTTTTAGTACGAAGCTAAACAATTTTTTTTTATCAGGGCGCAAATAATTGTAGAAATAATTTTATGTCGAACACATACGAGAAATAATGACTAATCATGGACATAATGTGTTCATAATTAATATTCAGTGATTTAAATTTGTCATTCTCATTCGCTATGTATATTTCATGAGTAAATCATATATAATGCAAGCAAAAATTAGAGATATTTAATTTGTTTATTAATTTTTTGTTATTACGTCTAAGATACAATGATTTTAAAGATATATATTTATGGTGTATAACGCAAGTAAACATTGAATTCTATCTTTTTAATAATTTCTTATTTAGTCTAAGATAAAAAACTTTAAATATATTCAATAAATATTCTACTAGAGACAAAATATGGGTTACGATTTAAGAAAAGATTTTTTTTTTCACATACCACCAAACTAATACAAAAAAAAAATTATTCATATCTTCAAGGAGTTTTTTTTTCCATTGAAAACCTGTCCTTTGTTCAAATTAAGAGATCTGAGCATGCTTAGCTAATTAGTTTTAATGCAAGTTTGAAGTTATTATTGTTGTACAAATTTTCTAAAAATGCACAACACAATATGATATCTTCGATTTGCACTAAGTTGACGTTATTTCTCATTGGACTTCCTGATACTAATTAACTTTTTATATAATTTGAATTTAGAACCAATCTATTTTTATATTATTCATTGATATTGTTTAAAAATTATTGTTTTCATTGGCCAATTTTTTTTTATGAAAATATGTCATTTTGTATGAGATTTTTGTTTTTGTTCTCTTATAATATGTACACGTTGCAACGTACAGGCACGATACTTGTATATTTATGGTGTATAACGTATGTAAAAAGTGGTGACATTGAATTTTTTCTTTTCTGAAGAGGACATTAATTGAATTATTTCATATTAATAGTTTCTTATTTTTTCTATGATACAGTCAATAAAAATACAAAGACTTTAAATAAATAAAATAAATCTTCTACTACAGACAATGTATCAGTTGAATTATTTACTATAACTATCAAAATATGAGTTACGATTTGTACGTACAAACCTATGTAACATGATATATAAAGAAAATTTAGGAAAATGAGTTTAAGAAAAAAAAAAAATTTCAATACCACCAAACTAATACGGAAATAACATTTTATCCATATATATCTTCAAAGAGTTTTTTTTTTCCATTGAAATCCTGTATTTTGTTCGAATTAATTAAGAGATCTTAGTATGCTCAGCTATGTTTTAAAGCAAGTTTGAAGTTATTTTTGTTGTATAATTTTTCTAAAAGTGCATAACTTATGATTAATCGACGGGCGTAGAATTACTTGACTTGCGTAGAATTTAGTTGGAATATAAATATATAATTAACCTACGGGCATTTTGAAATCCGAAAAAACAAACAAAAAATAATGGATTGAACTATTTTGTTCTTGGACTATTGATTTATTAGTGTGGGCCTCTCTGGGCTGAGATATGAAATAAAACAGAGGTCTAACTGGGCCACTGATAAATTAAGGTCCCAACTGCATAGAACGTATAGAATAAACCATTAAAGGAAAATAACAGACCACAGCACCAGGCTCTGCCAGTGCTCCTCAGTCATTTTGAGTTTTGACTGAGATCGACAGAGTAATAGACACTATTCAATGAAAAATACTAAGTAACAAACGGATGAACAGATAAGATGCGAAAATTATGCATGTCCAGCGACAAACAAAATCGGAACCAAAGATTTGTGGAAAATTTTACTCAAATAATAGGTTGTATAAATGAGAGATTTAGCAGAAAGAAAGTACAAATTGATTTGATCAGTCAAACCCGATTGTGGAGGTCTGGTGGGATGGACAGTTCATGATGGGATCTGTGCTAAAGGATCAGTGGGACACAACCGGGATGGCAAGGGTATGGGCTATGTGGATGGAGAGGAACCGAAGAACTTTCTCCGACCCAGCGAAGCCGGTGGTCATGCTAATCAATGACACGGCAGCGGACGTGCATTTCTAGACTAGGTCTAGGCATCAATAGAAAGGTTAGGGTTAAAAGGGTCTTTACATTAATAGTAATAACACTTTGGGGACAAATTATAAATAAAGAGGGTTGTAAATACAATAGTATTCACATGTGTACATAGGGCAGGAACAAAGCCTCCAACCTGCATCTGCTTGATATCATTTACTTTTAAATCAGACGCAAAACTTTGACTTAAACACTGGAAGTCCATACAAACATTTTGTGTAAATCTACCATATCTAATTGGAAACAAACAAAGATGGTCCAACCAAATTTATTTTTTAGAGAAAAAACATAGGCCAATCACTTGCAACAAAAGATCCTGATTTGTTTATGCATTGCCAAAAATTGAAAAATGCACCATAACTAATGACAAGCATGCTGAAAAGTTGCATTGACCAGAGGTAAACTGAAAAGTTGCATTGACCATAGGTAAACTGATTTGTTTTGGCATGCCCGGAACGAGGCCATGCCGTGCTAACACATCGAAGTGTCTAGACTTGCCGTGCTGCACAGCACACAACACATTTAACGGTATTGCACAGTTTGGTACGACATGCTTTGACGTGCCGTCACTAGTAGAAAATGTACAAATAGTATCGCCCTATCAGGATCGGACTTGACAAAAATGTGATACTAATACTTTTAGGATCGGACAAATAGTATCAGCCGACCTTAAAGTATATATCAGAATCAGTCGTCAATAAAGAACCATTCTTGATAGTCCAGAGCATATCAGAAACGGCTGTTCTTTTTACAAATTTTATAAACGACTGTTTATAGTCCAGAAACATATCAGGAACATATCAAGAACGCCTGTTTATAAATGGCTGTTTGAAAAATATCCAAAAAATCTTGAGAATTTTAAGACTTTTATTTTCTCTGCGATTCCTTTTTCTCCATTTTTCTTTTTAAAATTTTAGTTTTCTTTTTAATATTTTGTAGTATTTTTGTGTTGGTATAATTTGAGAAAGTATTGCTAAGGAGTGAAAAATTGAATTATTATTTTTTAAACGTGCCATGCCGTATCCGTATTTTGATGTGCCGTGCCGTACCCATGTCCAGACGTGCCATGCTAAACGTGCCGATTTTAGAAAATTTAGGACACAACACAAATACGGACACGACACGTCTAACAAGACGTTCCACGTTGTGCTGTGTCTTTAGCCGTGTGTGCCGTGCTTTTGCAATACACTAGCTAAGAGGTGTAAACAGATTGGATACGGACAGAGATAATAGCTAAATCGTATCCATATCTATTTTTAATTAATTGCAATTGCCTTGAAAAGTCTATATATAGGAATGAATCCTTGGAGGGTACCAACTGCATCATAATAGAAACCACAGTTTCAAAAATGTCAACAACAAGAGCTCTTCCAGTTCTCTGCATTCTCTTCCTATTTTTCACTAGCTCTCTCGTATTTCCTTGTACCGAGGCTGCTCGAACCCTGGAAGAGAGCAAAGCTGATGGTAAGTAATCTTTCTCTTTCTTAATGAATAGTTGGTGTATTCTTTTTTAAATCAAGGAAGTATTCAGACTTTAATTGACTTATAATTCAATGAAACTCTTGAACCAGTATCTTTTAATTTGCTCCTAATTAATTAAGTGATAAGTTGAAATTTTTAGTAATAGATAAAGTGAGAGAGATATCTTCCGTAATTCTTTCATTATTAGTAAATTAATAATTGCAAATATACTTTGTCATCTCCTCATTTTCAGCAATCAACAATCCAGGCAGGGGATCAGCTATCGCTCCACAAGGAAAGCCTTACACTGGACGAACCTGCCGTAAGATTTATTCATGTCCCCCTTAAGCAAAGCCATAGAAAAATTATATCCCAAGACCCTGCAGTAAGTATTATAAAACTTGTCATAGTTATCCTCCTCCTGAAGCAAAGCTCGGTGGTTACATGAAAGAGTCAAGAACGCAACAACATATTTATGTATGTGTTTAAATAATAAGTGTGATTTATATATATGTATGTGTTTAAATAATAAGTGTGATTTATATATATATATGTGCTCGGTGGTTACATGAAAGAGTCAAGAACGCAACAACATATTTATGTATGTGTTTAAATAATAAGTGTGATTTATAGATCACTCCAGATATATAACAGATGTGCTACTACAACAAAAATAAGCATTTCACAATAATAGCATAAAAATAAAAATTACAAAAAAATGATATTAATAAATCTGTATATTCTGTTTGATATTCGAAGTCCTTAATTCTGATAAAAGGAAATTGTCAAATTCGATTCGGAAGCTATATCTCACAAAAAGAACGAACTTGGGCTGCTAGATCATAAATCTGAAAACTCAAATAATCATGCTAGAGAGCTACAGCTAAAGTCACAGCTATAATAGAGGGCATAAAATATTTACAAACCTCTATTCTTTTCTACTCTAAACTCTCTCTATTCCACTCTATGCTAGAATAAGTACCTTTGTTCCAGATCTACATCTATGCCCAGAATAAAACACTTTAGTACACTATTCCTACATAATTACTCTTTATTCCCTCTATTCTCCAACTCTCTCCTTAAAAAAGAGAGAAAAAAAAAAAGCCTTCACAATGACACATCAAACTGAATGAAGAAATATAATGGTCCAACCATTTTACTTGTAGAGAAAAATTACTGGCCAATCCCTTGCCACCCTATCTGAAGGAGAGAAATGTCTTCAGTCAACTAATCCAACAAATTAAGATTGCAATCGTTGTCAAACTACAAAAGATCCTGACTTGTTCATGCATCGCCAAAAATTGAAAAATGCACCATAACTAACGACAAGCGTGCTGAAAAGTTGCATTGACCTGAGGTAAACGGAAGAGATACCATAGTAGAAAGGTCTAGAGGTATAAACAAATCAGATACCAACAGATAATAGCTGAATCGTATCCAAATCTATTTTTCATTAATTGTAATAATTGCCTGGGAAAGTCTATATATAGGAATGAATCCTTGAAGGTTACCAGCTGCAACAGGATAAAACTAATTCAATGTATGTCAAGAATAAGAGCACTTCCAGTTCTCTGCATTTTCTTCCTATTCTTCAGTAGCTCTCTCATAATGCCTTGTACTGAGGCTGCTCGAACCCTGGAAGAGAGCAACGCTGATGGTACGTAATCACTTTCTTTCTTATTTAATAGCTGGTGTATATATACTTCTTTTTTTAAAAGTATTCAAACTTTAATTGACATGATAATTTAAATAAGTGGCAAGTTGAAATTTTTAGTAATAGATAAAGTGAGCGAGATATATTTTATATTTATTTCAATAGTAAATTAAAAGATGCAAATCTACTTTGTCATCTCCTATTTTTCAGCAATCAGCGGGAGAACATTAGAACCAGACCCTACGGTAAGGACACCACGAGGCAAACCTTACACTCGACCCTGCACTAAAATACACCACGACAACATTAGAACCTTATGCTTCTCCTCCTGTGCCGTAGAAGAATGATGCCTGGTTACATGAAAGAGTCAGAGCAAGAACAATGCAACACAGTATTTATGTATGTGTATAAATAATAAGTGAGATTTATATATATGTACGTGCTCGGTGAATCCCAAATATGGAAGGGATTTCATATATTTATATTGTAACGTGTGTAATTAATAGAGCTATATAGATTTGTGCCAAAAGCTAGTATTCATGTAATTAATTAATAGAATTATATAGACTTGCATGTTGCATGCAGTAACAAGGAGAGTGGTCAAGCAACCCCACTTTACTCTAATTTTTGTACCCTTAAGCAATTATGTTGGTTGAAATAAATAATTGTGATGTATCATAGACACTGCTGCAGCTGACCTCTGTGAATGATTCTCTACAACACACAGAATGTTGAAATAATATATATTTGTTAATATAAATTAAAAAATTAAAAAATTAAAAAAATAGTAAATTAAAAAAGGAAAAAAATAATAAATTTACAGGAAATTACCTAAAATATCGCCTTTTTTGCTCAGAAATTGCCTTCTTTTTTTTCTCTTTCTCTTCCTCTCTTTCTGTTTTGTGGGTTTGAGTGAGTTGTGGGAGGTAGGAGAGAGAAAGATGGGTATTTATCGGATTTAAAACCGCTAAAAAATATATATATATTGAGAACCGGCCGTTTAATGGCTGGTGGAGGAAATAATTGAGAACCGGCCATTTAATGGCCGGTGGAGAAAACAACGGGAACCTGCCATCGGTTTGGGCATTTTCAAAAATACCCAGCTAAGCTAGGTATAATTAATATTTTCTAATTAACTTTGGATATTAATAAAAATGACGGAAACTTGGAGATAACTGGAAGTCCGTACAAATAATTTGTGTAAATCTACCATATATCTAATTGGAAAGAAGAAAAATAATGGTCCAAGCATTTTTACTTTTAGAGAAAAAACACAGGCCAATCCCTTGCCACCCTATCTGAAGGATAGAAATGTTAACAAATTAAGATCACAATCGTTGTCAAACAACAAAAGATCCTGACTTGTTCATGCATTGCCAAAAATTGGAAAATGCACCATAACTAACGACAAGCATGCTGAAAAGTTGCATTGACCTGAGGTAAACTGGAAAGATATTATAGTAGAAAGGTCTAGAGGTGTAAACAAATAAGATACCGACAGATAATAGCTGAATCGTATCCATATCTATTTTTCTTTAATTGTAATAATTGCCCGGGAAAGTCTATATATAGGAATGAATCCTTGAAGGTTACCAGCTGCAAGAGGATAAAACCAATTCCAAATATGTCAACAATAAGAGCTCTTCCAGTTCTCTGCATTTTCTTCCTATTATTCACTAGCTCGCTCATATTGCCTTGTACCGAGGCTGCTCGAACCCTGAAAGAGAGCAACGCTGATGGTAAGTAATCTCTTTCATTCTTAATTAATAGCTGGTGTATATATACTTTTTTTTAAAGTATTCAAACTTTAATTGACATGATAATTCAAAGAAACTCGAAGCAGTATCTTTTAATTAAATAAGTGGTAAGTTGAAATTTTTAGTAATAGGTAAAGTGAGCGAGATATATTTTGTATTTACTTCAATAATAAATTAAAAGATGCAAATCTACTTTGTCATCTCCTATTTTACAACAATCAACGGGAGAACATTAGAACCAGACACTACGGTAAGGACACCACGAGGCAAACCTTACACTCGACCATGTATAAGTGTGGTATTTATCCTCCTCCTGCCGTGCCGTAGAAGAATGATGCCTGGTTACATGAAAGAGTCAGAGCAAGAACAATGCAACAAAGTATTTATGTATGTGTATAAATAATAAGTGAGATTTATATATATGTGCTCGGTGAATCCCAAATATGGAAGGGATTTCATATATTTATATTGTAAAGTGTGTAATTAATTAATAGAGTTATATAGATTTGTGCCAAAAGCTAGTATTCATATAATTAATTAATAGAATTATATAGACTTGCATGTTGCATGCAGTAACAAGGAGAGTGGTCAAGCAACTCCACTTTACATAAAAAGTGTGCAATTAATTAAGATATTATTATTGTAAAGTGTGCAATTAATTAATAGATTTATATAGATTTGTGCCAAAAACTAGTGTTCATGTAATTAAATAATAGAGTTATATAGGCTTGCATGCTGTTAGGAGGAGAGTGGTCAAGCAGCCTTAAGATTTTGGCATCCTTAAGTAATTATGTTGGTTGAAATAAATAATTGTGATGTATCATAGACACTGCTGCAGCTGACCTCTGTGAATGATTCTCTACAACACACAGAATGTTGAAATAATATATATTTATGATGAAAAAACAAGTTTAAGTAAACTACAATTCATTAAATTATTAAATCTTAATTTCGGGCTAGATCCAAATTTATTTCAAAGTTGATCCACTCGTCTGCTAATTTATTAATTATACTGAGTCATGAAATATAATTGAGGAAAAAAAATGTTCATGCTCAGAGGCTCAGATTCTCAGACTAATTTTTGAGAAAAAACGCATACCAATCCCTTGCCACCCTATCCTATCCCAAAGAGAGAGACCAATGACTTGAGTCAACTAATGATGAGTCCAAATTGAACTACTTTTTTTTAAAGATTTATAAATCCTAATTTCTACTTGCGTTCAGATCACAAGCGCATGATCCTACCGTGTAGTATAATTGAGGTATCGATCCACAGAAATAGTGTATTAGATTATAAACAATTTTCACTAGTCTAGGTGCTTCGGGGGGTTTAAGAGTTTGATGCGGTAGCGCTAATTGTGCTAAGGTTAGAATTAAACAGCAAAATAGAGGTTCTCCAGGAATCAAGTGCTCTCTTTCATAATTATGCAAAGTATAAATTTCGACGTCTCTCTACCCCGCATGCGGCACTGTCACTACCCCGCAGGACTTGCTGGATTCTTGCTTATGCGATTTGAAAGGTTTTCCGATCTTGCGATCGGATTTTGGGCTATCAATTCTAAGCATCCTAGGTATGCAATTATCTTTCTCACACAAACACAATTGATCATTTCCTATACTACCCCACAATTAAATATCCCAAAGACCCTACCTAATCTAGGTGTTTCCTAATATAATCTAAATGTACAATTTACGCTATCCTGCCAAGGGAGCCCATTGGGTTCTAACTCTAGTCTTTGAACCGCTACTAAGCCTCGTTAGCCGAAGTGCCTATAGTACTTACATGCATTATCCCACTCACACCGGGATGCAATGACTAAACACCTATTGGTATGTAGAAGGTCATTGGCATATAGTAGACAGAACTATGTATGCAAGAATTTAATAAAAAAAATTTAAATAATAAAGCAAACTCAAATCAACATAAACAAAACATAAACTTATACTAAAACATAATTAATAATTCTAGTACAACCCTCAACCTAGAGATGAGAGGTTTAGCTTCTCATGGCCATGGTAAAATAAAATGAATAAAATAAAGAGAACATAAATTACAACTCAATTGAAGATGGATGTACATTTGCCTCCTTAGATGACGCCTTATTTTCCTCCTTGGCTTCCGATTGCTACCCCTCTCTCTCTCTAAGTAACTTTCTAACCTAATCTAGCAATGAGAATTGCTAATCTCGATTCTATGAACTTAACACAGTTAAACACGCACACTAAATTCTATTACAAGAGGGGTATTTATAGCCTTCCTAACATAAGAGATGGAGTAGTGGAAGTAGTGAAGGTAGTGCAAACTTGGAGTACACTTCAAGTTTGGATGGATGAAGCCAAAAATAGCTATGAAAGCTTGCCTCTGAAGCAATCGCGTCCTTTCAGAAAAATTCTGCTGAAAATAGCATCGAATAAATTCCGAAGGAAACAGTCCACGGATTGAGTCCACGGATCGTGCGGCATAAGTCTATGCTGCATGCGGTATAGAGGAGTCCGCACGGCTTCCTGACTTTGCTGATTTTGTTGTAATTTCACCATTTCGAATGTTGTGCACTTCGTGTGAGGTGTTGCATGCTCCATGTGATGTCCTGTGTTGGTGCTATCTTCAGAAATCGCCTAAATATGATACTTTTGTTCTGTTTTTGGCCTAAATACGCAACTTTCTCAAAAACCTGCCAAAAAGACCTAAAAACACGTTTGCGGTAAATAAATCGGAAAAATAGCTACTTTGCATTCGCTTTTCGCCATTTTCCGGAAAAAAAGATCAGAATTTTCATTATATGTTTTGGCTTCATCAACTAATCCAACAATCTGAAATCTCGCTGTTAAGCTACAAAAACTTCCAAATAAACTTGTTGATATATTAACAAAAGGACAATTTTTCAGAAACTTCACTTTGACCATAGGGCAACAGTGAAAATGAAATCATTGAAGAAAATAACAACAGGACTTAACAATGCGTAGAAATTTGGTACAAACCTTATTGTTGGACTACAATTGTATTTGTATTTTGTATTTGTAGATCACTACAGATATATAACAGATGTGCAACTACAACAAAAATAAGCATTTCACAACAATACCATAAAAATAAGAAAATATAAATTACAAAAAATTAATATTAATAAATCTTTATTTTAGCAAGTAAATATACAGTCACGGAGGAAATTGAAACTGGTTGCACTTTCCCTTTTGCCCTCTGTCGAAAAGAGAACTGTCACGGAGGGAATTGGTTTGCTTTCATTTTTCTTTATTGTAATTCAAAGAAACAGTGTATGTCATTTCTTATATCAATTCGAAAAATTTTCAGTTAGGTAAGAATGCTATCAAATACAAACAAAAGGAAATTCTACGTATAAAAAAGGATTTCATATTTTATAATTGGACCATTAGGTCAGAACGCTGGGCTCTTTGAAAAATAATTTAATATGGGCTTCTCTAGTTTTTAAATAAGATTAGTAATTGTTCTGTGGGCCCTGATGGGCACCTAGTGGGCTGATTTTAGTGGCCCAGATTTGCTATTTGGAACATTAATTTCTACCCAAAAAAAAAGAACCTTATAAAAAGAGAGCTCATAAAATGGTTATTTATTGACGGGTATATAATTGGAGGCAGCCTTCATTGTTCCCAACTTAATTTACATTTTCAGGTTAAGATTCACTCAAAAAACTCTCTTAGTTGTCTCGAAATTCTGCTTTCTTTTGTCTTCATAAGTTAAATGTTATCCCACACAAAAAGGCCCAAGATCTCAATTTCACTTGAAAAAAGTAATTACAATCCAGACAACATGTTAATTATTTTTTATGCTGGATTTTAGCAAGTAAATATCCAGCCAAAAAGGAAAAAAAAAATATATCATCTCATATTTGCGAAGGATAATTATATTTAGGAATGGCTCTGAAAATCGGAATTGGATTCGGAATTGGTTACTTGACTGTGGAATCGGAATCGGATAAATCGGCCCATATTGGCCGAAACGGATCGGAAACTGAATTTTTATAGTAGAAGCTTATATTGTAAGAAAAAAATAGAAAAAAATTGATAAAATATAATTTGTCAGAAAAATTAAGTTAAGACAAAAGATTACACTCATCTCGTCATCCTATGTATTAAAATATAAAAGGGGATATTGTTGTATTGAGCCAAATAATAAATACATTAATGTGATAACAATCAAATTAATTTGTACTAAAATTACTTTAAAAAAAATTCTAATTCTAAAATAAAATAGATAAACTAAAAAAACTAACTAATATTTACAAAGGAGAAATAAAATTTTTAATTTCTACTTTTATATTTTCAGAACAATCAAATTTCTAACCTAGTAATCCCATAATCCCATCCTTTACTTTAGTCAAATAAAAAAAAAAACCACTGTGAGTGTCAACAGCTGTACACCGTTGTCTATTTTAGTAAAACATTACAACAATTTGTCAACCTCCATCCAATTCAGATCCGACTCGGCCGAGTCACGTCAGAATCGGCTGATTTTCCCATGATTCTTGCGGAACTGGGAGAGCAAGGGAAAAGGGTAATACAGAGAAGGAAACCGATTATTGTTCAAGGAAATCGGAAAATTGTCCTCTTCAATATCCGTGCGTACCCCTTCAATATTTTGGAATATCAAGCACGCACAAATAATGAAGCGAATTGATCATACAATATTGGAATGATAATCCATATCAAATTTTTCATCGTAATATTTTTGTTTTCTAACTTTTCTTTTTCTGTTTGATTTTGTTTTCTCGGAAGAGAGAATAATTAAAATGTTGTTTGAGTTTCTTTATTTATTTGATTCGTTAGAATTCTGAAACGAGTGGATGAAATCAGCGGCTGAAAAAGGGTTTTAAAATTAAATGATTGGTTTTCTTTATTTTTATTTTTATTTTAATTGAAATGGATATAAATAAAAATAAATCCGGTTATTATAAATTTTTGACGGTTACCATTTGTAACATTAAAATGCTAAAATAGAATAACTAAAATAGAATATGTTAATATATTTTTTATCACTTAATTTATATTCATTTTTTTTCCCACGGAGACAAATATACTATATTCAATAGTTTATATAAAATATTGTAAGCCTAAATAATAATGACTCAATTTTTCGGGATGTTACAAAAAACTTGCTAGGTACAAGTGAAGTGTGAAATTTTAGGAACTATAGGGCACATACATAAACTCGACATATCCAGTTACAAGTAGTCAGATTGGAAAGTTGTAGAATCGTATTCTTACAATAATAGTAGGTCTCATCTTTTGGCCCTTGGATTAAACAATTATACTAAGTTTACGTGCATGTGTTTTGCTAGTTTTTACTTTTTTTGTGGATAAAATGTTAGTTATTACACAAACTTTCTTTATAACATATATACTTGATTATGTGGAATATTGGTTAAATTGGACATATAATTGAATATATATGTTGATTTTGAAATATTGTTTTCTGTTTGTTGAATGTTGAATGAATATAATTGATTTATATGATGTGATGTTGAATATTATGAGAATTATGGATGTGTAATATTAATAGTATATTTAATGGCTAGCAAATATGGATTCTAGCCAATTACATATCCTATATATAACAAATCATACACGGTTCTAAATAACAAACCGTGTATGGTTACCAAAATAATACACGGATGCCTTGTATAAACTGTTTATATAACCCTTGTTATTGTACACGGTTACCTTGACCGTGTAGAAACCACCATTTTCAACGCTTTTTTTTAGGATCAGACACGGTTAGATTGTATTAACCGTGTATGTTAGTACTATATAGACACGGTTCGAGAACCGTGTACAATGTACACTCCTATTCATACACGACGCTCACAGACATGGTCATGTAACCGTGTGACATTAGCTTTTCGAACCGTGTATGGTCGCATTTTCTGTACTAGTGAATACAAACACAATATGATTCAAATTTGATTGGACAATTGCCTGACTTGCGTAGAATTTAATTGGATTAATGGATTGATTAATTAACCGACGGGCATTTTGAAATCCGAAAAAACAAACAAAAAATAATGGATTGACCATTTTGTTCTTGGACTATTGATTTATTAGTGTGGGCCTCTCTGGGCTGAGATATGAAAGAAAATAAAGGTCCCACCTGCATAAAATGGATAGAATGAACCATAAAAGTAGGGGTGTCAACGGGTATGAAACGGGTCGGGTGAAAATATTTATATACCATTACTAGTTATGTTAACGGAAAAAAACTTACCCTTACCCGTATCTGAAAACTAAACGAATAATAACCATATTTGTACTTGTCTTATCGAATACGGTACGGATTTTGTAAACAAATAAAATGGTGCCATTTAATATATCTATATGAGCCATTAATAAAACTTTATCATATCATTCATCATCTCCATGTAAATATATATATAATATTATAATTTTTATTTTTTAATTATTACCGTATAGGATAACGGGTAAGGAATAGTCTTTACCTATTATGTTAACGACAGAGAAATTATCCTTACCCGTACCTGATAAATTAAACGAAAAAAAATCTTACTCATACCCATCTTATCAAATACGGTACGAGTCGGGTAAACGAATAAACGAATAAAGAGTGTCATTGAGTCAGAAATTCCCACCACTATATCGTACATTGCTAAACTGGCTTCTTACTTTTCAACAGTATATTGTGGAACAATATCTAAATAGACGAAATACACAGGGATGGTCCAAACTAGTGTTATCGTGAGCCACAAAAGATCTGAAGAGAAGTGGCGCACAAGGCAACTGTGATGGTGAAGAAAGGAAACTATCTGCTGTGATATTTTATGTAATATTTCTGTAATCTTGTAATAAGGAAATAGAATATTGGAAAGAAATATTTAGGAATTAGCCAGCATATACTTGGCTGGCATAATGCTCTATTCAATAGTTACGAAAGTAAAAAATTCTTATATTTGAGACTAAGCAGAAATAATTCCTCTGTAACGACAGATTTTTTTAATGAAATAAAACAAGAGTGGGAAGGGAGTTTGCTCGAGCTGCAGAAGGAGAACCCGGAAAAATACAACGATGCAACTATCCAGATAATTGCAGTGGTGAGTAATAATGGACTGTTGTTTTCATTGTTATATATACTTAGAAGTTAGAACAAAAAATTTAAAAATATTAAATCCTCCAAAATAAATATGATTTGTTCTTTTACTAAATATGACTTATTCTGATTTTTTTATTGTTTGCTAACTGACATTACCACTTCTATTACAGAGCTTATTGCAAGCAGGAACTGATATCATATCCAATACAGTAGAATGGGCAATCACTCTTCTCTTAAACAATCCTGACGTACTCAAGAAGGCATCAGCTGAGATCGATGCACATGTCGGTAACAAGCGGCTCGTTCTAGAATCTGATATGCCCAACCTGCCATATCTTCATTGCATCCTCAATGAGGTGCCCCGCCTCTATCCCGGTGGCCCGCTTCTCTTACAGCATGAATCTCGGGAAAATGTTTTTATCGGAGGGTATGAAATATCACAAGGTACAATGCTTTTGGTCAACGCTTATCACATTCACAGAGACCCGAGTCTGTGGGACGAGCTGATCAAGTTCACACGTGAGAGATTTGAAAGCGGTAAAACAGAAGCCAAGAAGATGATTACGTTTGGAATGGGAAAGAGGAGGTGCCCGGGTGAAGGCCTAGCAATATGCGAAATGAACTTATGTTAGGGACCCTCATTCAGTGCTTTGATTGACAAAGGATTGGAGATGAACTCATAGACATGAGTGAAGGTTCTGGTTTGACTCTTCCAAAGGCTGTTCCTCTCGAAGCCATGTATCGTCCGTGAAAATTCATGATGGATGTTCCCTCCACCTTTTAAAATGTGGCATTAAAATCGATCTACCTGTTATATTTGGTTTATTTCTTTTTTTTATTTGCTCATGTTGGTTGTCTGGATTGTTTGCTGTTTATATATTTAAGTGTTAGTTACTTCATTTGTGTTATGTTTATGTACAGCGTGGTCAGTTTTGTTTTGTTGTGAGCGATTCATTTGATGTAAAATGCATTGCACTATTGTATCCTAAAAACTAACTATTTAATTTCATAATACTATTTAATTTACAATTATGAAGTAGCAATTTTTGAACAAAGAAAACGCTTGAAACTACCAATTTTGTACATGGGCACATAGAAACAAATTCAATTTAAAACCATGAATTCTAATATAAATTCAAGCAAAATCTCAAAGGAATTAATTTTCCACAAATAAAACAAGTGCTAGATACCTTCCTGGGTGCAAACAGCGGGGTGTACTTAGCAAAACAATACAATAAGCCACTTTGGGTACAACTTGGTATGCGCAAAGGCGCTCTGACCAGAGGGCACCCACAGATCAGTGAAAGATTATGTTTTTTTCGCTGGGTTCAAGAAATAGACAGACTGGGTTTAATGAGATTAAGCTTGGTGCACCAAACTGTCAGCAGCACGACCCACATGAACCGTGCTCACACAAAACCCTGGCATTGAATTTGACCAAAAAGTAATGAGAAACAAAATGCAAATAGGTTGGTTCAAGCAAAATTAAAACTTGCGAGCTATTGAAAGGTTGGATGGTCACCAGGACACACGTCACTCAACCGCTGGAAGCATCCAAAACAGGAAATGCATTGGAGCGCGTGAATTAATATTTCCATCCAGAAGTCATGAAATAAAAGGCTAAGAAGCAATGCACCATGTCCAAATGAAATTATGAAGGTGGATTATGAAAGCTAAGAAGCATTGCACCACGTCACTCAACTATTTATCTTTTCTTTTAATCTGTTCACATGGATTATGAAGGTGTTCTAATTGATGCAATCATGCCACTGGGCTAATTAAAGGAAATGGCCACCTAATGTCTGATCAATAAAAAAATATAAATAAAGTATAAAAATTGATATTTTCTACTTAAATAGTCCCTTGATATAATTTATTATGATATGGTGCTTCTTTTAAATAAAGTAGATTATTTCTTTTAATGATATTTTGTGGCTCCGGTAAAGTAGAATTATAATACATATAATATAACTAAAATTCAGTTATATATTAATAATTTACTTAAGAGACCAAAAACAAATATAATAAAAAGATAACACATATCTACTTTGTATATTATTAATAATATCATGAGGCAAGGAATAAATACAAATAATATTATTTATAGCATTACTTTAAAGGATCGTGTATTGTAAAAAGATACCTTACATCTGTGTTATTTGGATAATTATAATGTATAGCTAGTACCGTTAGCTTAGAGTATAGTAAAATGTTATTCTGCTATTGTTAACATGACATAGATCCCACAGTATCACACCAATTGGTCCGGCCCAGCTGATTTGCATCTGCTTGATATCATTTGTTTTACAATCAGACGCCAAACTTGGAGATAAACACTAAAAGATAGTCCAACCATTTTTACTTGTAGAAAAAAATTACAGGCCAATCCCTTGCCACCCTATCTGAAGGAGAGAAATGTCTTCAGTCAACTATTCCAACAAATTAAAATCACAATCGTTGTCAAACAACAAAAGATCCTGACTTGTTTATGTATTGCCAAAAATTGAAAATTGCACCATAACTAACGACAAGCATGCTGAAAAGTTGCATTGACTAGAGGTAAACTGAAAAGATATCATAGTTGAAAGGCCAAGAGTAGGGTATTGCTGCCATACCGAACTGTGTTTCGGCTTGCCTGAAACGAGGCCATGCCGTGCTAACACATTGAAGTTTCTAGACGTGCCATGCTGCACAGTACAGGAGATGAACACAACACATTTAATGGCACAACACAGTTTGGTATGACATGCTTTTACATGTCGTGCCGGTACTTAGACGTACTGTGCTAGTTTTTTTTAGATCTTGATAATTTGTTACTTTAAAAATGTGTGTTAATGTTCAAAAAATCAGAAATAAATTAAATTACATTTATTTGTAAATTTTGGTTTTTATTTAAATATTTTGTAGTATTTTTGTTTTGATATAATTTGAGAAAATATTACTAAGGAGTAAACAAAAATTGAAATTTTATTTTGAAACGTGTCGTGTCGTATCCGTGTCTCGACATGCCATGCCAGTACTTAGACGTGCCGTGCCGTACCCTTGTTTAGACATGCCGTGTTTAAACGTATCGATTTTAGAAAAATTATGACAAAACAAAGATAAGGACACGACACGTCTAACAAGACGTGCCATGTTGTGCCGTCAGGGTGATCACTCAAAAGAGAGCAATGTTTCTTTTAATATTTATAAACTCGGAAATGCTATCGGTTCGGACTGCAAGCGCACAATCCTATCGAGTAGTATGTTCGAGGTCGATCTACAGGGAATATTGGTTCAATGCTTTGAGCGATCGAATCACAATCTTTCGAAAGGCTAAACGAAATCTGAAAATTGAGAGGTGTTGTTGTGATCAATGTAAATTAGGAAGTAATTAAAAGTAATTAAAATAAAGATAGAGATGAGAATTCCTAGGGTTTCGGCACACCATTGCCACTCAATCCGACCTGACAATATATTCCTGTTGCGTCTGATTTCCTGTTGTTGTTTTAATGAAAGACACCACATAGGTCACTGCGATTTATGTTACGCAAGAATGACAGATCTTTCACCGAGATTCTACATAGGACACTGCGATTTACCTTACGCAAATGTCTGATCTCTCAAATACCCCAAATTACTACACAGATCACTGTGATTTACTTTACGCAAGTGATGGAATTTGATACGCGTTTTGTTGGTCTGGTTTATGGTTTCCCCGCTAAGGTTTTCTTCACATAAACCTAATAGATCTCAACGAGCTAATTCATACAAATAGTTTCTCTTACCATTAAAGTACTGTCACTATCCTAACGGACTCAAACTAGATCATTGAAATTAGATGAAGAGATAGTAAATCACAAAAGCATTTTAGTACAACAACAAGAAATCATAATCAACAGAAATATATATATCAAAACATCAAGAGTAACAAGGTTTACTGCCTAGCCCTAAGAAAATGAACTTAGCCGCGGAACGGCATTGTTACAGGCACTCCTCTCTTCTCACTTTAATCAAATCTAACCCTAATTACAAAGATAACTATTCCTTCTGCCCAGGGGCCTTATATAGGAGTGGAGGGACGTCTGGAGGTTGAGTAGGGGCTAAGAAACTGATCTGGAAACAGCTGTCGGCAGTTATTCCCCAAGGGACGCCTTCGGATACGGACCGTATTGGGCAATACGGTCCGTATTAGGACCTTGACGGTTAGGGTTTAATGCTCCCAGCGCTATCTCCTGGTCTGTGCTAGGCCTGGTCCGTATTAGGCAATACGGACCGTAACAGAGACTTAGTCGATGAGCGTCGCTGATCCGATTGACCCGATTCTAGCTCCATTTGGTGTAAAATAGTCCCAAAACCTATTTTCTGCAATAAAACATAAAGAAGGGTGACAGTAGCCTTTTTCTCTAATTAATTAAACATAAGTGTGAGAAAATATGTAAAACCTAAGCCAAAACCCTACGTAAATCATCATTATTTTGACTCTGATCACAGGGGCGGACCCACATTGGCCCAGGGGGGAGGCAACTGCCCCCCCTGGATTTTGAAATTTAATAGAGAAAAACGGGTCTAGTTCTATGTTGCCCCCCCCTGAAAATTAGGTTGTTTCTCTCTTGAGTCTTCATTGCTAGTGAGAATAAGCCACGAGCTTCTCTCTTTCTCTTGAATTTTGTAGCTCTAAAAATCCTCTTATTTAGGCCAATTTTCATTGACCAATAGAATGCTTCTTGTTTTATTTTAATTTTCGGGTAGGCTTGATTTATGGTGAGCATCATGTCTTCTCATGCTTTGGTCTATGGGTGTGGGTGTACCCAAAATGAAGGGGTCACATTAACTATGACAGTGGGCCCCACTGGTCGGATGGCCATCAACTACACCCAAGTTGCACCCAAATGTGCGTTAAATCTTGTAAAATCCATATAAAATCAATCGTTTGGAGATTTTTCGCGTTCTTCATATCAAAATTCTTTGTTTAACGCGTAGAATATTACCATGGATTTTATTTTAAATAAATTAAATACAAATCTTTTTTTTGTGAATTTCAAAAAATTAGGTTTTAAGGCATTGAATCCACCAATTTTCTAAAAAATTCATTGGATAAATTTCTTAAATGAATTCACAAATTTTTAGAATTCAACAAATGCCCCCCACTAGAACGGGTCATGAAGCTAATGGGTTTGAACCCGATAAGCTATTTGAATTTGATTCATGCCCCTCCCTGGCAAAAATCCTGCATCCGCCGTTGTGTGCCGTGTCCTTAGTCATGTGTGCCAGCATGTGTACCTGCATGCAGTGTTTTTACAATACACTTGCTAGAGGTGTAAACAGATTGGATACGGACATAAACAATAGCTAAATCATATCCATATCTATTTGAGAAATGTTATGGCCCCCCAAGCCATCATCCCCGAATTAGTCCTCCAACTAGTTCAACTGAATTTTTTTTCCATTTTTGTCGTGCCGTTGTTCAGCTTTCCAACCATTTTTCCATTTCTAATTGGAATGAAGAAAAATAATGGTCCAACCATTTTTACTTGTAGAGAAAAATTACAGGCCATCCCTTGCCACCCTATCTAAGGAGAGATATGTCTTCAGTCAAATATTCCAACAAATTAAGATCACAATCGTTGTCAAACTACAAAAGATCCTGACTTGTTCATGCATCGCCAAAAAATGAAAAATGCACCATAACTAACGACAAGTGTAATAAATTCCAAAAATGTCATCAACAAAAGCTCTCCCAGTTCTCTGCATTCTCTTCTTATTTTTCACTAGCTCGCTCATATTGCCTTCTACTGAGGCTGATCGAACCCTGGAAGAGAGCAAGGATGGTAGTAAGTAATCTCTCTCTTTCTTAATTGATAGCTGGTGTATTCTTTTTTTAAAGGATGTATTCAAACTTCAATTGACATGATAGTTCAATGAAACTTGAACCAGTATCTTTTCATTAAGTGGTAAGTTGACAATTTTAGTAACAGATAAAGTTAGCGAGATATATTTTGTATTTATTTCAATAGTAAATTAAAAGTTGCAAATATACTTCGTGATTTCCTCATTTTCAGCAATCAGCGGGAGAACATTAAGGTTAAGATTAACGGGCCCACCTAAGGTTAAGATTCACTCAAGAATCTCTCTTATTTGTTAAGATTCACCTAAGTTTATGCGGATACCAATACGGATACAGTTTGAGTTTTGGAAGCAGATATGGATACTGATATGGATAATTTTTGTTGGTATTTTTCGGATACAGATTATTATCCGTATCCGTATTTTTTTATCCGCTTGTTTCATAATCATATATGATTAAAGAAAAATATATTTTTGTTGGTAAATATTGATAAAAAGTTTGTTTATGCTGGGAATTAAGTTTTGTTAACGTGATATGTATTTGTAATGTCATAACATGAGAAAAATATTATTTTCTCTACTATAAGTTATTTTTACCTTTTAATAATAAAGAACTATTGAATAACACATTAATCTTGTCATAATATTTAAATTAGATATCCGAATTATATCCGTATCTGTTTAATTTCCGATGTATTCATATAAGTTCAATATATGATTTGTATCTGTATACGTTTAATATCCGACCCATATCTGTGAGGGGGTTATTATAGAAATGCGGAATACCGGTACACAGGAACCAACTACAAGAAACCTGGTAAAGCCCCAATATACCGTACACCAAGGTAAACCAAGAAATTAGAGACAAATACAACTTCGCATACAACCAAACACACCAACAATAGAGATAAGATGTTACCGCGAGATAGATCGAGTTCAACAAGCACACAAGAGATTAGGTGGTTCGGTCGAGCCTATTCCACCGGAAGACAAACGACCAACAAACTTCACTATTAAACAAAAAATTAGAAGAGTATTCTAATTGTTAGTACAAATAATCACTCTATCTCTCTACCTGTCTCTCTCTATCTCTCTTTCTCACTTTCTGTCTTGTGCCAGAAGGAGCCGCACCACAAACCTAATTGGCGTAGGTTACATGAGATATAAAGAGAAGAGTGGGGAAATTGGGCTGGGCCGATTGGGCCTAAATCCCAACAATATCCGCATCCAAAAAATAAAAAAACATATATGAATATGATTTTACCACTATCCAATCCGGCCGTATCCGATCCGTTTCCACCCCCATTGTTTCTAACAAACCACCTAAATATATATGGGGCCTTGCATATTAAAGCCAATTCAATGTGTGGCATTTAAAATCTTTTGTATTGGACTGGTACAAGTAGGTATGTAATTTGAAATGATTGATCTTATTGCAAATTTTGAATTGGTCTAGCCTTGGTTTTAAGTGGACTGGTACAACGTGGTACAGATATAACAAGGGAATCTTCTTAATTTAAGCTTTGTCCTCACGCTCATAATAAAATATTTTTATCTAGATACTTTCGGCCTTGAGAGGTAAGGCTCGTCAGTGGATTTACTTGATTAATCTCAACATTTTTCCATAGAATCTCCAAATTAGTATTTAAATATTAATTAGCTACAAAAAAGGATGCACACATATCACTTGTACCTTTTGTAATGTCTGCTTCAAATTAAACAACTCATAAAATAATTTTGAAATGAAGAACTACAAACAAAATAAATAAAAAGCTGTCTACAAATTTTTAGATTTTTAATTAGTTTATAATACTCTACGTGTCAATAAATTTTGTTCCTATCTAATAAAAATAATAATGCATAGCCATGTACAAAATTATCTCAAATCGATATATGTGTAATGAAATATATACATATTTAAAATATCTAAATACTAATACTACAATTTATATAATTTAAAGGGCTTTGTGAAGAAGTGCATACCTTTTACTTTTTTGCACTTAAAACTTTATTGCAAGTATTTTGCCACTAAAGCTGCATTTTTATTGTGTTGCGGATGAGGAATCAACTAAATATCAATTTCAACGCGAATAGTTGTCGAAATGCAGCCACAACTGATCCCTGTAACGTGTGACGTTGTTGTAGGAGTGCAGAAAGCACATGGGGCCCACTAATTCTCGCAACTCCTTTTTTAGTTTCCTATGACGGTATTGTACAGGATGTATGTAGTGATGAATTTTTTGACCCGTTTTCTCTTTACATTTCACCCGCAACTTGTTCCATTTCTGGAGTTTAAATCACAGAAGATCTGTTATGAGCTCAAACAGGAAATTAAGGGTTGGCAAACCTTACTTATCTTTTTATTTGTAGAGGTAGGCAACTACTCTGCTTCTGTATATAAAGCTAGTTTTGCACCCAAAAAAATACTCAGTCAATAATTAATGTCAGTTTTTTGTAAATTCAAAATGTTGTTTTTAATTGACAGTAAGCTTCAGTGGCGAATTTAGAATTTCTGCCAGAGTGGGACAACAATCGAGTTCAAATAGCTTCTTTGGTTCAAACATATTAATTAATAAAAAATAACAAAAATTTATAATTTAATTTAAATTTGCCTCAATTGAGACCAACAAAAATAATCAATTTAAAATTTCTAATTGGGTTAATGCGTTTTCTTTTGTGGGCAATTGTTGGTTTAACAGTTATGTAATCTGATAATATATATGTCATGTCCTTTATATTTTACTATGATTTTATGAACTTGGGACCCCGAAGGGACATGGTTTCTGACAATTCAAAATATTTTTCTTCTGAGAATTAACTATGAACATTTTGTTAATTTTGTGTTCTTATACCTGACAGTGTATAATTTTTAGTTTTCTTCATTGAAAATTATCGTCTTCATAGGTTTTCTTCCTTGAAAAGGCTCGTGTTAATATTAATTGCAATCATAACGCACAAAACAAAAATATTGCAATCTATTTTTCTGAAGGGAAGATGTTCCGCAATTTTTATTAATACCCTAAAAAAAAATAGCAAATCTACCCTCTGCATTGAAATAATTTTTAAATACCCTAACCGCCCCACATTAGGGTGATTTGATTTTTTTTTTTACAAATGTTTACCAAACCGCCCCACTGTGGGGTGGTTTACTATATTTTTATTTTTTTATTTTTAGCTGACCGCCCCACAGTAGGGCGGTTTGCTATAGAATTTTTTTTTTTTTAGAGATCTTAATATTTCCATCTAATTTGTATATTATATAAAACTTATCCTAGATGAGTATATATTTACGTAATCAATTTAAAAAAATATAAACGATTGACAAGAGCTAAGACGATTATTCAAGATAATGATCGTCTGATCCTTTGCAAGGATCAGATTATGTGCTGTTACATCGATTAGATTTTGTGATGGAATGTGCGGTGCCCCACAAGACTATCACATTAGATTACTTCAAAGAGGCATTCTAATTTTCAATCTCAACTACTTGTTATAGCCTTATAGCTCTCATAAATAATGGACACATCAAGACATAATAAGCCGAATACCATGTTGGAGCATCATATATATTTTTTATAAAGAGTATTACTACAAAACTACTATAAATATTAGATAAAATAATAACACTTAGCTAATTAACAACATCAGAAGAGCACTCACTGGAGATGAGACTATACAGTACTGTAAATATTAGATAAAATATTACCCTACACATCGACAGTTTCCACAAGAAATTGTTTTTCTAAACAGCTTAATATCTTTCAGGCCACATATTATAAGCAAAGATAGCAAAACAGTGTAGCTACACTAATGTAGCCCGAAACATCAAGTACCACCTCCCAATGAACAACACACAAAACAAATCCAAAATAAACTGGTTAAGTTGGATTAATCTAACAAAACTATATGTTACCTCGAACCGCGCAATATTCAATTGGCACACCTTATTGGATCCAGCAGAGATCCAACGGTGATTATGCAAATACTTGATTAGCCGCCAGACACCAATTGGAAACGTACAATTGACAATGCCCCACTAAAGATCTCTAAACTTTTTTTTGACAAATTCTAAACACACTAAACATCTCAAAAAAAAAAAAAATTATAGCAAACCGCTCCACTGTGGGGCGGTCAGCTAAACATATGTAAAAAAAAACTGCCCCAACGTGTGGCGGTTAGGGTATTTATAAAATTATTTCAACGTGGAGGGTAGATTTGCTATTATTTTTAGGGTATTAATAAAAATTGCGGGAAGATGTTGGACTCACAATGATTTTGTCACCCAATAGCAACCCAAGGTTGTAGCAAACTCGAATGTAGATTATTGAAGTGCTCTTTAAAAAATAATTTTCTTAGAAGATTTGGCGCACAAATTTTAATTTGAAATAATTTCATGATCTTTACTTGAAAGAAAGCTAGAAAAACTTAAAAAGAGGAACTTTTGATTGGTTAATATTATAGGTTGTACACACAAGAGGATACAGAGAGAGGTACTTTCTGCTAAAAGATTCTCCAACGATTATAACAAACAAGAAAAGTAAACTAATTAAAGATTCAATGAATATTTTGATATGTTTATTCAGCTATCACATGATCAACTCATCACTCATGCATCTTGTAAAAAAGCTGAAAAGCAGAAAAGAAAAGAAAAGAAAAGAAAAATGAAGGCCTCATAAAAAAGCCGAAAAGCAGAGAAAAAGAAAAACAAAAAAATAGGGGAGATCCAGACAACCAGCAAACGGTGGCTAAGGACAAAAATTGACTGTTGGCTTAATCATTCTTAAGAGGAGAAGAATTGAAGAAGAAAAAAGTATTGAAAAAAATACAAAATCAATGAAAATGAGTTCCCATAAGCAAAGAAAATTCTTACCAATTATTACAAATCATATAATAAATTGAATGGTAAATTCATTTCTATCCTGGGTCAAAGTAGGGACTCCTATTAGAAGTCATCTTCCGAAAGATCTTCAGAAAGATCTTCGGAAATATCTTCAGAAAGATCTACAAAATAATTGGACAATAGCTTATTTAGCAGCAACAAATAAATACTAAAAAAAATGAAATATTCATTTGTCGAACTGTAGCTGTTTAGTCAGTCAGCAAATCCTACCAAGGCATATGACTTCAGAAAGTTAAAAAAGTTCATTTGTGTAAAATCTACAATATTCAAATATTAATTAAATTACGAACCTGATTCAATTAATTGCAGATGGAATCAACCCAGATGTCAGGGCAGCTGCAGTCTTGAACACACACATAGCAAGACCCAGATGGAATCAACCCATCTGGAAGAACATGAAAAAATTTACATTTAAGGATTTCCAGCCTTGTAAGTGATGAAATGCTCTGTCTGCCGATATATGACTTTTTATGAGAGGAATCACCAATTGACTCGGTAGATTCCATCAACTGCAGTCCATGCATCGTTATTGATTTCAGGACTTCACACCAGCAAATATACAGTCTAGCCAACATATCCAGATTCCCTAGTCCGGTAATCAACTCCAGATGGTCACACGATTCAATTTGCAATTCTTCAAGCTGGGAAGGCAGCTGCTCCAGCTGCAGAACTCGGATACTATCACATTCAACAATGCGGAGGTGCTTGAGAGTGTGAAGATTGCGGAATGGAAGAGATTCAATATTGATACAAGAAAGTAACATGATTTTCTGTATTGACTGCAAGGAAGATGGATCACTCATCCATCTTGGTACTGTGGCAGAAGGATAATTTCTTAGTTGGAGTATTTTGAGGTTAGGATGTGGCTGGAGGGATTCTAACCAAGAAAAAGCTGCATCATGGACATCGACCCACTTGTCCTCACAAGCTTCTAGTTTGAGGCTTAATGTCGCATTTGGTTCCTTATAAAATACTGAACTGAGATCATAATCCCACCTTAAGATCAAACTTTCAAGTTTGCATTTATTTCCCATGTTAGCACGCTGGGCATCTTTTAAATTACTCATTCCATCAATAAAGAGAATTCCTTCAAGGTCCGTTATATCCTTTAACCAATCTATAGTTTTAACTCTCAATCTTGCTCTCATTGTCTTTATTGCCGGAAAATTAACAAGCCCATGCGGGACATAATCCACGAAATCAAAAAAATTACCTCCAGTAAATAATCTCAGTAAGTTATTAAGTGAACCGAGTGATTTAGGTAGATTCCTAAGATTGCTAGATAGAATATTTAAAAACTGTAAGTTAAGAAGATCACCAATACTTTCAGGTAGATATTCAAGGCGATTGCAATAAAGAATTAAAGTCTGCAGGTTGTAAAGGAGGCCAATGGATAGTGGCAACATTTGAAGATGTGGAGATGTAAGTCTAAGATAGGTTAGATGTTTCAACTCCGAAATGGAATCAGGAATCCCTATCAAATCATCCCCTTTCAATTCCAAAACCCTGAGTAATTCAAATTTACTGAGGTTACATAAGTGCACGTCCCTCAGATGTTCATTATAATATTCCGGCAACTGTCTGCCGAGTAGTCTCAGATCTCTGCCGAGTAGTCTCAGATCCATTGAAAGAGTTCTTAAACCTTTCAGATTTCGTTGGAGATATTGATTTACATATCCAATGAAACCACCTACATACAAATGGCATGCTTCTTGCAGAACATTTTCCTTTTGAATATCAACTGGCTGGTTGATCACCACCGAATAATGTTCATTCTCAGAATTAAGTCGAGCAAGGTCATGGATTATATCGTGCAACTTACAACATTCTGAAGGTTCATCAAAAGAAGGTTCATATAAATAAAAATCAGAATATTCATCAAGAAAGGACCTCTCTTTTAATTCCTCATAATATTCACCAGCAATTTCTTCGATCCTTCTTTTGCCACTGGATTCGATGTAGCCATGAGAGATCCATAACTCTATTAATTCCCTCTTTTGTAATATGTAATCTTTCGGGTACATGGAGCAAAACAAGAAACAGGGCTTAAGGTGGGGAGGTAGATGAGCATAGCTGATCTGAAGTGCTGGGAATATATCATTTGATGGATTTGCTTCCCAAAGGTCACTTTCTAGAATCTCTCTCCAACGCTCTTCATCAGTTGTATACCTAAGAAGACTTGCAATCGACTTCACAGCCAATGGCAACCCACCACACTTTTTCATAATCTCCCTTCCCACATCTACCAAGTGATTTGGCACAGTGTCACTTGTACCACTAAATGCATAATGCTGAAACAACTGCCAGCACAAATCTTCGGGTAAATTAGTTGGCCTAAAACAGGTTGTTGTTTGCATGACTTCTGCAACCTTTTTATTTCTTGTTGTCACGAGAATTCTGACTAGCTTTGCTTCTTTAAAAGGAACCCTTAACAACTCCCAAAGACTTTGATTCTCGTTCCACACGTCATCTAAAACAAGCAGTATTGTTTTTCCCTTCACAGTTTCTGCAAGCTTCTCTTGTAATGAACTCAACTCACTCAAGCCGTAATTGATTTTGGAGACTGATTCAATGATTGATTTAGTGAGTCTCCCAACATCAAATTCCTCAGAGACACATACCCACCCAAATAAATCAAAGCATCGGGTTAGCCTCTCATCTTTGTGGACCAGTTGGGCAATGGTGGTTTTTCCGAGACCACCTTTGCCAAAAATTGAAATGACTGAAAAGGGCTTTTCTTTCTCAGATAGTAAGAAATCAATGACCTCCTCTATTTCAGCATCTCTCCCAAAAATGCTCGCCTCATCTACCATGTGACCCGTTGGGGGTCGTAAAATTTTATTGTTTGGACGCCTCACCCCGTCACTCTCCCTTAATTGAAGAGCCTCACGATCCTTTGCTATTTCATCAAATCTACTTCTTATTTTGTTAAGCCGATCAACCATGCCATCAGGAATTGGAACAATGTACTCAATGTACTGTCCAAAAAGAAATGTATTATACTAGTATGGCAAATTTCATAATTTATTAACTTAAAAATTGATAATTAGATTGGAAATGTATTATATCATGTGACCACTCTGATGTTAGATTGGAAAAAGCTGATAATAAAACAAGTGAGCACACAAGAACAAAAATAACACTTGCACAAGTAAGATCATTTTTAATATCTATATGCACCAGGTACTAACCTCCATCTGCTTTCTCTTGTGAGAACTCGAAGCGTCAGAAGTCCTTTTTGCCTCTACATGGAGATGGGTGACCTCGTACCGGTACTCGCTGAGCACATCCTCGGCATCATAAGCGACCTTCTTGAGCTCTTTGAGCCAGAACTTGACAGAGCGGTCTATGATCTCCCTCTCCTCAGCATCGTACAGTGTGGCCTTGATCCACTTTAGAGTTCGCATCAGCCTCTCGAGATCCTCCTCAACAGCTCGAGCTTGCCCCTTTTGTGAGTTATTAGAATTTGAGGAAGAGGGAGAAGCCTGTGCAGAGGCTCTAATTGAGGGGAGCAATTTGGTGCCTAGGGAGAGCAGAGAGGTTATCAAATTCCCTGCCATTTTGCTCTGTAGATTTCTGTGGAGAGAGAGAGATAGAGAGAGGGAGGTTCCTCAGATATGAGTTGGGAAAATGAGAAATGAGTAAAGAGTAAAGAGCAACTTGATGTTGCAGTAGTCAATGTTTATTTCCATTCTACTTTTTCTGTCTTTTATATTCTTTTGGATTACTTTCGGTGAGTGGGATTACTTTCGGTTAGTGGTCTGTAGATAGGTAGCTGGTGCTTTTCTGTTTGGGAGATCATATTTACACAACCATTTTTATTATTAACACACATTAATTAATTTTTTAAGTTGGTGGACAATTATAATTTTATTTAGTTGTTTATCAATTATTACAATTTTCCTCTTTATTTGATGTGTTGCTTTAGTTTCCTTAATATTATATCTCGTTAAAATTCAAAAATATCTCTTGTTCGAGATCATATATTTTTAAATCATCTTAAATTAGATACTTTTCATATTTAAACTCTACTTCCCTTAAGATATATATTATTTAATTATTTAATTGTACACTAAAATATAGTAATTAATTAAATTTGTGATATATTTACAGTTTTTTTTATCATATTCAATTAGATACTTTTCATATTTAAACTCTACTTCCCTTAAGATATATACTATTTAATTATTTAATTGTACACAAAAATAGAGTAATTAATTAAATTTGTAATATATTGATTAAAAAAAATTGGTTTTTTTTTGTGCTTTTCATGACCATTAATGACGAGAGATTACATTTTTTTTAGAAACAACTAAATAGGAGTATAATTGTCCATCAAATAGAAAAATTGATTATTGTTGTGTGAATATCAACTCCTGTTTCCTAGAAACCACCTCCACCTGATAGCAATTTTCATGATGGAGCTTCTAGATTCCCTTATTTCTGGTGATTTTGTTTTTTGGGAACTTATATACATATTTCAGTAAAATAAGTTCGTAGAATGTGGGAGCTTATATTCCAAATAGAGCTTGAAAAATTAGAATTATCTTATATAATATATACCAATGTTTTAGAGCGGTATTTGAAAGTTCTTTTTTCTTTAAGAAAAATGCAAAGTTTTTTTTGAAGCTAAAGGGCATATAGCCTATATGATATAGGAGATATTCTATTATGAAATGGAAAGTTTATATGAGAAAAGAGGAAATAACAAAAAAGCACACTTTGACATGAAAGTTGCCAATACATTCGATTGCTGCCACAGAGAGAATTAAAGGGAAAAAGATACCCATTTTATATCAAATTATATTCTTTTAGATGGATTTATTGAAAAATTACCTTGACAAACTCGATAAATCCATATCTGGTGCTGCTGTGAGGATCACTTATAATAAATATAAATAAATTGTTTGTCTTAAATCCAATTACCCAAAAACAAAAAAGAACAACGTTCTTTAGTTTGGCCACCTATCTCCTAATTACAAATATAAATAAATTACAAATCATT
The DNA here is from genome assembly GCA_011114355.1 of Carex littledalei. Taxonomy (NCBI): domain Eukaryota; kingdom Viridiplantae; phylum Streptophyta; class Magnoliopsida; order Poales; family Cyperaceae; genus Carex; species Carex littledalei. Next base: position 17,382,508 of record CM022079.1, read on the forward strand.
TATTAACTTCAGACTAGATCCAAATTATTGTCCCAATTTGACCACCTATCTCCTAATTGATTGTGCTGAACTATGATATCCAATTGAAATACAAAAAAGCTCGAATAATTAGTAAAATTTCCTAATTATCAGCAATATTACTTTTTGAATAACTCAAAAGAATATTTGTAGAACTGTAATTTATATTAGTTATATCAGCTTTTTCATCAGAAGGGGAAAGTTAAATGGATTAATTAGCCGACGTCAGAACGGTGGTGTCACAACCCAGCAACAGGGCCGACAACCCGCCGCGCATAATAGCGCAAGGCATCTCAATCATTTTACAGAATCACATATATACATATACATTACCAATGACATAACTTATTCTTTTTTTTCGTTGCAAGTCCCACAGCCTTCAAGTTCGAAATTGTATTTCCTTATCTTGTGTTTTGTACCTGGAACCCACAAAGTGGAAAGATGAGAGATTGAAAATCTCTCAGTGCGGTATTCAGTTCCAGTCGAGTTATCCCCAGATCCGACCAACTGAAACTAAAACAGCACCGAGCACCAAAAATATAGACTACAATAATAATCTAAGATTCCAATAAAAGCTTCAACTATAATCAGTCAACAAAAATAATAGAACTTTACTTTATGGAATACTCATGTACGATAACAAAAATCAGCAACCCTGAACTTTATATAATCAATCTATAAGACTATAACAATCAAACATAAAAGTGAGTTCACAGTATGTAATGCTCATGTGCAATAGACTTGAAAATTTCAATCCAATTTACTTATGCAACCCTATTGTTTAACCATGCTTTATTCCAAATTTAGCAATTCTCAAATATGCACAAATATTCTTGTAAAGCAATACTTTTATCATTTCTATCTTGAGATTCAGATTCGACACTTATCTGACTACGGGTCATGCGCTACCACGAAAACGGCGCCTACACAATTTCTGTTATGGCCATAACCTGAAATTGTGCGCTTACCACGAATACGGCGCCTACGTGCCTTCAGTTATGCGCTTCCACGAATCAACGGCGCCTACATAACTGGATCACGCGCTACCACGAATACGGCGCCTACGCAATTTCTGTTATGCGCTTCCACGAATTAACGGCGCCTACATAACAGAAATTACGCGCTTACCACGAATACAGCGCCTACATGACCCCGGTCATGCGCTACCACGAAAAGACAGCGCCTACATGACCGGTCAAATTTCCAAGTTCAATATTCAATCAATACATTACCACGGTCATGCGCTACCACGAAAAGACAGCGCCTACATGACCGGTCAAATTTCCAAGTTCAATATTCAATCAATACATTACCACGGTCATGCGCTACCACGAAAAGACAGCGCCTACATGACCGGTCAAATTTCCAAGTTCAATATTCAATCAATACATTACCACGGTCATGCGCTACCACGAAAAGACAGCGCCTACATGATGGTCAAATTTCGGACATAAAGTTCTTTAGCATGGTTTATACTATAACTCATAATATTCTAACCATTTACTTCATATCATATCCTATTTCAAGTTCAGAAAATATGGCCAGGCCTCATATGCAACATTATGCATTCATGTTTTGAGAAACTATATTCATGCAATCATATCATACTTTTCAAAATAACATGTAACTATTGTTCGACAAAGAAACAAGGGGTCGACCAGTATTAATCAAGAAAATAACAATCAAGCAAACCAGGTCATATTTCAAATATAATATTAAACCAAATGATTCAATCATGTTATTCTGTAGTCTCAGAAATTGATACGGAAACCAAATACTAGACTTGAGATTTATGCATATCTCTCTAAATTACAATACACACCGATTTGGTTAACAATTCATCACTAGGACAATAATTAATACAAGGTCTACTAATTTCTAATGCATTCCATTTATATAAAATCTATAGTTCAAGTCATGCAAGTACTTCGTTTGTACCGATTGATGGTTAAGGTTATGTCTTGCACCATACATATACTGATTTTACATATACTGATTTCAGAAATTGTAACAAGAACATATTGTTTCTTATATTATGTCATATATGTATGCCATTCAAAGATAAAGTATAGTTACTAAAGAATTTATCTCTACTTACTAGCAAGCAAACAAACATTTCAACTATGTACGATAAGCTAACAGCAACAATTAAATCACAGTCAAGCAACTTGTAACACAATCAAGCAAAGAAACTCACATGCAAATAGAAACAGTAAAATATGTTGGAAGAATCTGAGAATAACTCGAAATCCACACCTGTTAACGACAGCATGGCGTTGCTCGAAGTCAAGTTTGCTATTCGTAATCAAGCTATTTTTGTCGTTCAGGAGCAGCCACGAGTTCACCAGCAAGTAATCTAGCAAACTGAGAACTTCCTTCACCTTTGTGTTCTTCTCGTCACCACCCGCGTAAGGCCATCGACACACCTTTCTCCTTTCTTTTCTTCACTATTTTCTCTCCATTATTTTTCTTTCTTGGTTTCTCCCTTATCTCTCCGATAATTTCAATGGTGGTCTAACCTTAACGGGAGAGAGAAAGACAAAAAAAAGAATAAAATTTGGAGGCACAGTGGCACGTGTAGAGAACTTAGAAGTTAATTAGGTGAGTTTTTAAACTTTTTAAAATTTAATAATAGGAATGAGATGCATGGCTGCCAAGTGTCCGACATTTATTTTTATAACTTAAAAAGAAATTATATTATCTATTATTTTTATTAAATGATTAGTGATTTTTCACCTAACCCCTGGAAGTTTTACAAATGAACTTGACTTTTAAAATACAAGAATTAACACAATGTTACTTACAATTGAACTTCAAATAATTCATATTAATTTACCATAAGTTAATGAGATTTTAAATAAGTCACGACATTTTCAGAATTTGTATTATAAACACTTAATAAACTTATCAATCTAGATTAGTCAAAAATTTTACAATATTATTTTCAAATTTTCCAACTGCAGAGTCTTATAGATACATTTGAAAATTCATATTGCTATTTTAAACACACTTCACTTCAAGTTAGATAAATCTACAAGTGTTCGAAAATTGGGATGTTACAGGTGGGCTCTTGTAAATAAAGTAATATGGGCCTCTCTGGGCTAATCTGAAAGATTCGTAATATGGAAATCCTTTTGTGCTCTAAAGTCTAAACTTTGACATGGAGCACAAAAAGGAATTCACATCCTCTGAGATATCTCAGACTTTGAGTTGATCTGTGGAAAATCCGAACCATTCAAATTATTTATGCACAAATCTCAAAGCATGATAATACTGACTCACTGCATTCTGAATAGATATTGAAAAAAATTGACCCAGCTTTAGATAAGCTGAAAATGTAAGATATCTCAGTGGATACCTACTCCACTAAAAACAGGGGAGATCCGAGCAATAGTTGGCCAAGTACAACAATTGACTGTCAGCTGAATCATTCTTAATGTGGGCTGAATAAAAAAAAGAGTATATATGAAAAATACAAAATCAGAAAATAAGCAACCACAAGGAAAAAAAAGTTTCAGAATATTACAAACCTTATAATAAATTGAATAATAAATTCATTTCTACCGAGGGTCTTTGAGGGGGCTCCAAAATGTTTCTTGTGGGCGAAAAAACTGCAAAATAATTGAACAAGAGCTTGTGTAGCACAGTAGCAGCGATAAGCAAGTAATATTAAAATGTTTATTTGTGGAAATACGAGAGCAGATTGATTAGTCAACAAATCCTACCAAGGGTTATGCTTACATAAAAGTAAAAGAAGTTCAGTGGTCTAAAATCTAATATTCAAATAATAATAAAATAATAAAATTACCAACCTTTCTAGATTTACCCAATTACAATGTCAGGGCAGCCACAAAAACGAACACGCACAAAACAGGGCCTGGACAGAATCATATGTGGCTTTCCATGAGAGGAATCACCAATTGGCTCAGTAGATTCCACCAACTGCAGTCCATCCATCGTTATTGATTTCAGGAGAAAACAACAGATAATATACAATGTAGCCAACATTTTCAGATTCCCTAGTCCGGTAATCAACTCCAGGTGGCGACAACCTACAATTTGCAATTCCTCAAGCTGAGAGGGCAGCTGCTCTAGCTGCAGAACTCGGATACTATCACATTCAATAATGGTGAGGTGCTTGAGAGTGTGAAGATTGCGGAATGGAAGAGATTCAATATTGAAACAACAATCTAACCCGATTTTCTGTATTGACTGCAAGGAAGATGGATTACTCATCCATCCCGGTACTGTGGCAGAAAAATAATTTCTTACTTGAAGTTTTTTGAGGTTAGGATGTGGCTGGAGGGATTCTAACCAAGAAAAAGCTGCATCACGGACACCGACCCACTTGTCCTCACAAGCTTCTGGTTTGAGGCTTAATATCACATCTGATTCCTCAGGGTAATTTGATAACCCGAAATCAGTTTCGCAGCTTAAGTTCAAAGTTTCAAGTTTGCATTTATTTCTCATGTTAGCACGCCGGGCATCTTTTAAATTACTCATTCCATAAATAGAGAGATTTCCTTCAAGGTCCGTTATATCCTTTAACCAAGCTATAGTTTTAACTCTCAATCTTGCTCTCATTGTCTTTATTGCCGGAAAATTAACAAGCCCATGCGGGACATAATCCAGGAAATTTTGACCTCCAATAAATAATCTCAGTAAGTTACTAAGTTCACCAATACTTTCTGGTAGATATTTAAGACGACCACAATCAAGAATTAAAGTCTGCAGGTTGTAAAGGAGGCCAATGGATAGTGGCAACATTTCAAGAAGTGAAGATCCAAGTCTAAGATAGGTTAGATGTTTCAACTCCGAAATGGAATCAGGAATCCCTATCAAATCACGCCCTTTCAATTCCAAAACCCTGAGTAATTCAAATTTAGTGAGGCTACATATGTGCACTTCTCTCAAACATTCTTTATAATATTCCGGCAACTCTCCGCCGAGTAGTCTCAGATCTCTGGCGGGTAGTCTCAGATCCATAGAAAGAGTTCTTAAACCTTTCAGATTTTGTTGGAGATATTGATTTACATATCCCATGAAACCTCTTACATATAAATGGTATGCTTCTTGCGGAACGTTTCCCTCTTGAATATCAAGTGGCTGATTGATCTCCACCGAATAATGTTCATTCTCAGAATTAAGTCGAGCAAGGTCATGGATTATATCGTGCAACTTACAATATTCTGAATATTCATCTGAAAAATCATCAAGAAAGGACCTCTCTTTTAACTCCTCATAATATTCAACACCAATTTCTGTGATTCTTCTTTTGCCCCTGGACTCGATGTAGCCATGAGAGATCCATAACTCTATCAAATTCATCTTTTCTAATATGTAATCTTTTGGGTACATTGAGCAAAACAAAAAACACGGCTTAAGGTGGGCAGGTAGATGAGCATAGCTGATCTGAAGTGCTGGGAATATATCATTCGATGGATTTGATTCCCAAAGATCACTTTCTAGAATCTCTCTCCAACCCTCTTCATCTGTTTCATGTCTAAGGAGACTTGCAATCGACTTTACAGCCAATGGCAACCCACCACACTTTCTCATAATCTCCCTTCCCATATCTACCAAGTGTGTTGGCACAGTGTCACTTGTACCACTAAATGCATAATGCTGAAACAACTGCCAGCACGAATCTTCAGGCAAGTTAGTTGGCCTAAAACAGGTTGTTGTTTGCATGACCTCTGCAACCTTTTTATTTCTTGTTGTCACGAGAATTCTGACCATCTTTGCTTCTTTAAAAGGAACCCGAAACAACTCCCAAAGACTTTGATTCTCGTTCCACACGTCATCTAAAACAAGCAGTATTGTTTTTCCCTTCACAGTTTTTGCAAGCTCTTCTTGTAATGGGCTCAACTCACTCACATCATATTTGATTTTGGAGACTGATTCAATGGTTGCTTTGATGAGTCTCCTGACATCAAATTCTTCAGAGACACATACCCACCCAAATAAATCAAAGCACCGGGTTATCCTCTCATCTTTGTAGACCAGTTGGGCAATGGTGGTTTTTCCGAGACCACCTTTGCCAATAATTGAAATGACCGAAAAGGGCTTTTCTTTTTCAGTTAGTAAGAAATCGATGACCTTTGAAATGTCAGCATCTCTGCCAAAAATACTCGCCTCATCCACCATGTGACCCGTTGGGGGTCGTAAATTTTTGTTGTTGGGACGCCTCTCTCCATCACTCTCTCTTAATTGGAGAGCCTCACGGTCCTTCGCTATTTCATCAAATCGACCTCTAATTTTTTTAAGCCGATTAACCATGTCGTCAGGAATTGAAACAAAGTACTGTAAAAAGTAAATACATATGTCAAATTTCATAATTTGTTAACTAAAACTGATAATTAATGGATCCAGTGACGACTCTAATGTTTGATTTGGAAATCTAGTAATAGAGCAAGTCACCTCTTCAGTGAATGTCAATCCATCTAAAAAAAAGAGAAAATTCAAGCATACACAATTTACTTCTAGTACCACACAACGACAAAAAAAAATAAAAAAAATACACTAGCACAATAAGAATCCATTTAATTTGTATATGCACAAGACACTAACCTCCATCTGCTTTCTCTTATGAGAACTGGAAGCCTGAGAAGCCTTTCTTGCCTCTACTTGGGCACGTGTAACCTCGTACCGGTACTCGCTGAGCACATCCTCGGAATCAGAAGCTACCTTCTTGAGCTCCTTTAGCCAGTGCTTGACATAGTGGTCTCTGATTTCCCTCTCCTCTGCATCAAGCAACGTGGCCTTGATTCCCTTGAGAGTTACCATCAGCCTCTCCATATCATCCTGGGCAGCAAGAGCACGCGCCCTTTCGGAGTTGTTAGAAGTTGATGAAGAGGAAGAAGGAGCCTGGGCAGAGGCTGTAATTGAGGGGAGCAATTTGGTGCCAAGAGAGAGCAGAGAGTTTATCAAAGCCGTTGCCATTTTGCATGCAACAAATGTGTGACTCTGCCTACGCTCTGTTACTTAGATCTGAGTTGTAGAAATGAGAAATGAGTAAAGAGCAATAGAGTCCTCAGATCTGAGGGGTAAACGATTGTATAATCAACATTTCTTAATTCCAAGTGTTTTCAGATTTCTGAATTAACTCACAATTAATTAATATTGGTTCAGCGAAATAAGTGGATCTGAAACGAGTACCATCGAGTTAGGTTCGTAGGATAACACAGTGGGAAACGCTCCCTTATATCGATATCGCCACTTAATACATTTATTAAGCCCTTCCTTATCTTAACTAGGCTAGTGGGTGAGAATCCATATCCTTTGAGGTAACTGAATATTTCTGTTTGGGATCACGGCCATCTGATCAGAATCCGAGCCAATCCGGCCATCTTTAAAAGTCGTGTGGATTCTAATTTGATGGTCCAGATTCAAACAGAAATATTATGTTACCTTAGGTGATACGAATTATAGTGGGTGGTTTGGTTAAGTTGACCCGTGATCCGAGAAACGCTGTATTATTTTTGTATTATTTGATTTCTAAAATAATTTATTTTTGGTAGATAAAGAAACTTGAATTGGTAAACCCCAGCCATTGGTTGAATCCACCGTGAAATATAGTTGTTTTTAGAATAAAGATTTTGGTACCCGCAGTTGAGTACCCGCATTATACCCGCACTTGATTTCTTTCCCAACTAACTTTGTCAATCATTAAATCACCTTGAAAAACGTGTAAAAGATGAGTCCAGTTTTTTTCGGTAAATACTTGATGAAGTATATATCTTAAGTATAAATACTTGATATATTAGGTATAAATACTTGATATATTAGGTATGAATACTTTCTATTTTGTATGAATACTTTTCATATTTGAATATTTGATACTTTGAAAAACGTGTAAAAGTATGTCATCATGGATCTCATTTGAAAGAGAAAAAAAAAATAGAACACGTTCGTGGTTTTAGATTTGCAAAATTCCTCATAGATCGTCCCAAAAATTGGTTAGATTGAACGGAGAAAAAAAAAATCACCTTGAAAAACGTGTAAAAGATGAGTAGGTATTGTGTCCAGTTTTTTTTTAAATACTTGATATCTTAGGTATGAATACTTGATGAATTATATATGAATACTTGATAATTTAGGTATAAATACTTTCCATTTTGTATGTGAATACTTGAAAAACGTGTAAAAGATGAGTCCAGTTTTTTTCTTTAAATACTTGATATCTTAAGTATAAATACTTGATGAATTATATATGAATACTTGATAATTTAGGTATAAATACTTTTCATTTTGTATGTGAATACTTGAAAACCGTGTAAAAGATGAGTCCAGTTTTTTTCTTTAAATACTTGATATCTTAAGTATAAATACTTGATATATTAGGTATAAATACTTGATATATTAGGTATGAATACTTTCTATTTTGTATGAATACTTTTCATATTTGAATATTTGATACTTTGAAAAACGTGTAAAAGTATGTCATCATGGATCTCATTTGAAAGAGAAAAAAAAAATAGAACACGTTCGTGGTTTTAGATTTGCAAAATTCCTCATAGATCGTCCCAAAAATTGGTTAGATTGAACGGAGAAAAAAAAAAACCACCTTGAAAAACGTGTAAAAGTAATGGTCCCCAGTTTTGACAGTGTAATGGTCCCCAATTCATATATCATATATGTAGTTCATTGTATAGATATAAATACTTGTCTTGCATAAGTATAAATACTTCACAATGTTACTATTAATACTTGTAAAATAAAATTACAGTTTTGACAGTTTAGGTCCCCAAAACAGTTATGACAGTTTAGGTGCGGTTCCCAAAAACAGTTATGATAGTTTATGTGCGGGTATAATGCGGGTACTCAACTGCGGGTACTCATATCAGCTTCCTTGTTTTTAATACGGAACTAAAGAATTTTTTTATAGAGTGCAAACAATTGCAGAAATAATTTTATTTCATTCTCCTTTACAAGTATGAAGCATATATACTTTGCATTAACCCGGACAATATACAAATTTAATTTTCTATATAGTTTACACTTATAAAAATAAAATGAACGCTTGTAAATAATATGTCATAGGTCAATTAATAAAGAGGCTGGAACTGTAACATCCCAATTTTCGTATAGGTTGAAGTTAATATTTTGGGGCATCCCAATTAATAAAGTGTGAGTTTGGACCAACTCAAAGTTCATGAGTCGGCCCGACTCATTTAGCAGGCCTCTTTATTAATTGGGCATCCCAATTTTGTTGAGTTTGGACTCGACTCATTTACCATATTGTTAATATTTTTGGGCATCTCAACAAATGTACTAGTAAACTTTCGTATTTTAAAAATTAGAATTTAATAGATTCGTACATTGTAATATTGTAAATTATTAAACATGAATTCATGTCGACACAAAGTATTAATTCTAAAAGTTTTGATGGCTAAGCGCAAAAGTATATAAATATTTCTCTTGCTATGTCCGCATAAAATTCCTTCAAAAATGAATGATACAGTTTAATAAATATATCAGGTCATAAAATATATTTAATTTTAAAATTCAGACTGACATGTATCTGAGAACTAACTTTTGGTCTAGTGGCAAAGAAAATGCTCTCTATATAGGAGGTCGTAGGTTCTAAACCGAAAAGAGCAATCCTTTATGGATATTTAATAGTTGGATAGCTTGACCTCCAACATTTACCAAAAATAGGAAAGTATTAATGGATGGACGTTGGATTTGTAATTTAGAAGGAACCGAAGATTATAATTTTCAGTTGAGAATCAAGATTTTATTTTGTCTTTGTAATTTTTATTTAGACCGAAACTATTTTTTTTAAATAAATACAAAAAAGTTTTAAAAGATAATAGTTGAATAAAATAAATTTAACTCTAGAGGTAAATAAGAAGGAAACGAATCTGCTGAAATTCTCACTGGTGAACAGTGTTCCTGAAATCTCTGCTTTTCTGAATCCAGCCGTCAAGCTGTTTTTAGATGCGTGCACAGAAAAATCAACTGTTTCGAGATATGTGCATAGAAAAAGTTGGACGGCTGGATTCAAAATTTCAGAAATAAGAATCATTTAACTAATAATTTGACTGAAAAAAGACTTTTATTTCAGCGTACAGCGCAGAGAAGAATCGCCAATAGGATATGCTAATGGGCTACCTGTCTTTCAACTGTACTTCTATTATTTTTTAAAATAAATAAATACTCTTGATAAGAATAATATGTTGAGTCAATATTTAAGTATTCATTTATTTATTTATTTTTGGATGTGGAACAAGTTTTGTAATTGTAAATATTTAGTTTATTTTAAGATAACAAAAGTTATTTACAATTACAAAACTTGTTATTTAGTTTATCTTAATATATTTTTATAGCATCGGACGGACGAAGATAAACTTGTTTTTACAATTATATTAATATGCTACAAAAATATTTAGTTTATCTTAATATTTTTTTATCTCAATATTTAAGCCATCTAACCTTTAAAAAAAACAAGTTTTGTAAATATTTAGTTTATTTTAATTTATATATTGCCTACGTATGCTATTAAAAAATTAATGATATGTTAGCTGCTTTTTATATGTTTATTAATAATACCTGTGTTATATTTTTTCTATAATAAACTAATTACTTTTAATAAAATGATTTTATATAAACACTTAATTAGCTTTTTTTTTTACGCATTATAAGATCCGAAATTTTATATAAACTAATTATGTTTTTTATATGTTCTGGCCTACTTTTAATAAAATGATTTTATATAAACACTTAGCTATTTTGATAAATTAAGCATATACTATCTGCTTAATTTATCAAAAACGTGTCTGGTGATAGTATAAAAATACAATTATGATCAGTAATGTGATCTGCATACCGTCATCAAACACGTACGGAGAGATGTAATCATTTAAATATTAAGCAAACTACTAAATGTTAAAAAAATCACTAAAAGCTTACAAAATAATATAGAAGAGGGCATAAAATGCCTCGTTAGTTTTGTGCTCTCAATCATGTCCAGTGTTGAAAAAACAGCCGTTTAGCCCGATTAATCATTCAATTAGTCATTAGCTGTGATCAAATCATCACGCACTACTACAAAAAAAGAGATTATACACGGACAATAAAGGAAGAGCTACACGGATTTCCTACCGTGTTTAAATCGAGGGTGTACGATTAGTTCAATAACTACACACGGACTTTTGGCCGTGTGCAATTTTAAAGATTCTACACGTATAACTTCACAAACAGCCGTGTACAAAGACCAGAATGTGTCGCGCTCCATTTACCGAGCTACACGGATATTACCTAAAAAACCGTGTACGATTCTTTTTGTACACGGACTTTTAACTAAAAAACCGTGTAGCTTGACTCTTTCTACACGGACATTTAGTTAAATGTCCGTGTAGCTCTCCTCTTTCTACACGGACATTTAACTAAATGACCGTGTAGCTATCTTTTTTCTACACGGACTTTAGTTAAATGTCCGTGTAGAAAGTACTTTTTTTTTTTTTTTGTATTTTTTGTTTTTCGGCTAGCCTCCAGTTTTGCTAGCCATTTTTGTTACAGAACTATATATTCCAGATTTTCCAGATTTCATATAACAAGAAATCCATATTTTCCAGATTAGCAATAAATCCATATTAGCAAGAAATTCATATTTTTCAGATTAGCCAGAAATCCATATGCAATAAATTATACAATATTCATATACACCAAATTATACAAAATTATGCAAATCCATATCGAGGATTACAAAATTCCATGGCAAACCACCTTGCCCACATGCACCGCACATCGTCGATCTGATCCCAAGAGTAATGATCTTGCTTTGTCACATTCTACAAAATTATAATTTTATAATAGTTAGTATTTCAGAAAAGGTAGATATCAATTGCTTATTATATAGGAAATTCATATGAAGTACATACCGCTTTTGGGAATTCGAATTGTATTCTTTCGACAAAGTCAAACATGAATATCATCGTGTAATAAGCGCATTCCCAACCCTCCTTCTGTTGCGGGCTCTGAAATTTACATTTAGCGGCATTTGTTAGAATGACAATAATTTTTTTCACAAGATATGAAATTTCTAACTCATAAAGTGTGCTCACCAACAAGTACTTCCAATTCAACTTGCTTTTCTTGCCCGGGCCCGTCCTATCTGATCCTCCCTCTTTAATATATTTCACAAAAGCCCTTACAAAAGTGAGTGAATGTAATTAGCAAAAGTATAATTTGATATGATTGAAAGAAATGCAAACCTATAGAATTATTATTGCTTACTTATTCACAAAAGGCAAGATAACTTTGCACTTGGCAGACGCGGTCTTTCCTTTGGGCTTACAAGAATCAACAATTATGCCCACATTTAGGTACGGCACAATGAGAATCAAGCACCAATGTTTGCTGTGGGATCGAGGAGAAGAATTATAGTACTTTAGCATATAAAAGTGACACGAGTATTTGCTATGATTGATGGTGTGATTTCATTTTTTTATGTTTAACTTTTAATTCCTTTATACAATTCTTTAATTAAAATATAAACAACACATAAGTTAAGATTAGAACTAACTCCTCGTGGTATGGCATGAGAATGAATTTCTTCTTCTCCGCCTTAGAATGATGCATCGCAGAACACATGTACTCGATAGCCATATCCGGATAATATGTCGCTGCAGTACCACTCACTTTCTCGGGGTCCAGAAACACGCAAAAGTTCTTCCTTTCAACCATCTCATCACCGAGTCGGACTAGCTTCCTGAAAACTCATCATATTGTAATTAGAATATATATTTGAGTTATATACAATAATGAAAATATTTTAATATCACTAACATGAGGAAAATGGTGATGTGTGAAACATCGAGCCATTTGTCAGATGACGAGTGGTGGAAGAGGTCCTTGAAGTCTCTGAACGACAGCAGGAGCTCCCTGCCTTCGTGTAGAAACATCCCAGGTGGGACAGGGATGACGATAGCCTCCATGCCGTCGGGCGCCGTCATCAAGTAGTCGTGGAGAAGGCGCAAATCATTGGGCAAACGGCTGTATTCTTCTTCTGTGACCATAGGACGGGGCGGTGATTGTGGCGCGTCAGGCGCGACGTCGCAAGCCACCTCCTGACGTACCGGTGAGAGAGCCGTACCGGTAACATCATCTCCTCGTGTCTGTATCAAGTTATAGATGTATTATTCTAGTATTTCAAAAAGAATGAGTTGAATGTAACAAAATAAATGAATTTTTTTATGGATTACCTGATCCAAAACAATCTGACTCTTGGGCCATTGGACAAATGACATCCGTGCGTCATCAAGCACAAAGGCGTCGTCGGTAGGGACAGGAAGGGGTACGCGCTGCCATCCATCCACGACTAACTCAACCTGCACGCATGCATGGTCGGGTCTTAGCGGAGTATTGTGTACACTTTTGGCGAGTGGATGTACAACGCCCTTAGCAACGATCATAGAAACACTGCCATTCCGCAGGATGAGGTCGCATGCTCTGGGGTCCTGCAAATTTATAGGAAGGTTGTTTATTTTAGTGATGCGATATTGTCTAACAAGGTTGCAAACAGGTTTTAAATACCTTTAGATTATGAAGAAGTATTGATTACCTTGAGATTATCCAAATCGTCTAAGGCGCCCCACGTGCCGGATGCTTGACTACTTCGCCGAATTCCCGGCGAAATGGGAGGTGGTTGCTCGGATGGCTGCGTAGTTGCTGATCTAATTTGTGTCAACATTGCTTCCATCTCAGCAAACCTTGCGTCGTACTCTTTGCTCACCTCCACGCGTATCTGCGCAACTATCTCGTCTTTGTTTACCTTGGCACGAGATTTTCTTCGAGGTTTCTCTCCCTCCACTCGGAACACCTCCTTCCAGCCCCTGTAGACCCCTACACCCCTTACTCGACCCGGGTGTTCTGGATTCTCGAGCGCTGCGGACAAGGAATCATTTTGTCGTTCGACACTCCGGGCACCCGAGTTGACCTCCTCCTCCACTTCCAACTGTTCAAGTAGAAGAATTAGTTAAAGCAAAAGAACAATTGACGTACTTTCGGAGTTATAAATGACTCTTACCATTCTTTGAGCCACGCTTTGCAAATTCGTTGGGAGTACTATCCTCCCGTCAGCGGTTACCTCGGCTCTACCCATGACCCAATCTTTGCCCCTAGGATTTTGGATCCTAACCACGGGTGAGTCAGAATCCTTGTTCGCGTCCAGGACTTTCCTCCATTCTGCCGTCTTACCCTCGTAACCACCTGACCCTAGATGGTGTGGATACTTGTTAAAGGCAACGGTCCTCCTGCCTGTATCACTCTTTGCCTTCACAGAAACAAGACAATAACGATCAGTTAGTTTTAGAAAGATAAGTACATATCGAGAAAGAATAAGCATAAATTTGGCACGAGTTAGATACCTGGAACACTTCGGTAGACTTCAAAGCTTGAAACGCCTCCCAGTCCTCTTGTTTTAGATACTTGTAGTAGCCGACCGGATTTTTCCCTTTCTCCATGAAGTCCGTCTTCAACGTGCTCTTGTATTGCTTCCAACCATTGTTCATAATCTTCAAAGTCGTTGCCTTTGGAACATCATTCTTGATGTTCCAGTGAGCCTGATTGACACAAAAATTTAGTGTATTTAAGTATAGATCATACATAAGTGAAAATTCAAGAGAAGAGTTGTTAGGCACTTTACCTTCACCGTGTTCCACCACGCGTCCTTCACCTTATCCTCGAAATGATCCCATCTCTCAACAAGGATACTCGCATTTTGCCTCACGAAGCTCGTACACCAATTTGAGTATTTCTGCCGTTTTGGTCCCTGCGCACGCCCGTCTTCTGTGAACCAGATTTCTTGATGGGTCTGCTCAGAATGGCTCGTGCACATTGTAGGCCCTCTTCTCCTTCTTTCTGACGAGGCAGTAGCTTGCTGCTCCTCTTCTTCCATCATATCCTCGTACTCATTTTCATTCGACATGGTGCTGCATGAAATTAAAGATCAAATCATTTGACATATCACCTAGATTAATCAACCAACTTTTGACATATAACCTATATTCATCAAGAGATTAATCAATCACTTGTTGACATATATCCTAGATTATTTGAATTAACCTACAATAATTATGGTACAAGCACAATGTATTCAAGCACAAATTAACCTAAAATAACCTAGGTTATATGCTAACGGGTTCAATACTAATCATGTCTAACGGGTTCAATACTAATCATACACGGTTGAGAGAGAGAGAGCTAACCAATAAGAAAAATAACAAATACCAACCATGTCTAACGGGTTCAAACCCAATAAGAAAAATAACGAGAGAGAGAGAGCTAACCACGGGTGAGAGAGACCACTGGTTAGAGAGAGAGAGACCGAGGTGGAGAGAGACCGAGGTGGTGAGGCGGCGAGGCGGCGAGGCGGGGAGGCGGTGAAGAGCTCGGAGAAGGCTCAGCAAAATCTTCTCTGTGAGGGTTTTTGAAACTGATGTTTATTCTCTTTTCGGACTTGTGAAAATTTTGGAAGAGAAGGATTTCGAATAATAGTGTTTTTCTCATTATACACGGACTTTTAACTTAAAAGACCGTGTACAAAGATCTTTATACACGGACTTTACTCTAAAGGCCGTGTGCAAATACCCTTTCTACACGGACATATAGCTAAAAGGCCGTGTAGCTCTCTACCCTTTCTACACGGACTATTAGCTAAATGTCCGTGTATAAATTGGTCCGACAGGTGGGTCCCAGGTTCAGTAAAGTTCTCTGAATGGTTGCGGGCCGCAATACTTCATAAAGTTGTTTGACAATTTTAACTAATATTTATTTTAACTAATATTAAATGTTTGATAAAGTTGAACATAATATTTTAAACATAATATTTTCATTAAACATAATCCTTCCTTAAATATTTTAACTAATATTAAATATTTTAACTAATATTAAATATTTTAACTAATATTTAGTGAAAACTAATATTTTAACTAATATTTATTTTATTTTATTATTAAATGTTTTAACTAATATTTTCAAAAACTAATACTAATATTTGATAATATTATAAGCATTAAACATAATCCTTCATTATAAGCATTAAACTAATATTTGATAATATTTGATAATATTTGATAATACTATTACTACATTATGCTTTTTTCTTTTTTTCCCTCTTTTTTTTATTTTTTTATTTGATATATTACAAGCTAAAGTTGCAATATTAAAAGCTACACGGTCTTAAACAAAATAAATATTACACATTATGCTTTTTTTTTCCTTTTTCTCCTTTTTTCCACTATTGGAACGGTACCCTCGGCCCATAATCCTTCATTGTGGTCGGACCGCATGTAGTCAGCTTCGTCTACCCCTTCAAGTGTTGCTACCTCAGTTTGCACATCGGTACAAAATGGAGGTACTTCGTCGAACTGGTCGTACTCTTCTTCATCGACGACATTTTCTACCCCGACAATCCTTCTTTTTCCGGATAGGACGACGCTCAACCTGGCATCACTCGGGTCAGTGGCATAAAAGACTTGGGTGGCTTGCTTGGCGAGTATAAACGGATCATCAACATGCCCAACCCTGTTTAAATCAACGAGTGTGAACCCGTCGTTATCAACTTTAACACCTCGGTCTTCGACCCATTGACACCGAAACACGGGAATGCTCAGGCGAGGACTGTAAATGAGCTCCCAAATTTCTTGAATAACGCCATAATATGACTTTGATGCTATTACAGCCCGGCCATCTCCGGATCTACTGAATTCTTGAGAGGTCGCCACCAACGTCACCCCACTGTTTTGCATCGTGCTCTTATCACTCTGGGATTTAGTATAAAATGTATATCCGTTAATCTCGTATCCTTGGAATGTTCTAACAACAATTTGGGGTCCTGCGCCAAGTAGTTTAACAATTTCAGGTACGGGGTGTGACCCCACTCTTTCTTTCAGCCATCCTATAAAAGAACGATTATGCTCGTTAGTAAGCCACTTCTGACTCCTCGTGTAGTTTTGTTGTTGAAGGATTGTCATGTGCTCATCTATATAGGGAGCAACATCTGTCATGTGTTGTAGTACAATAAAATGTGCCTTTTGTAGTTCATTTAGATCAGCAACTACGGCTCTCAACCCAATTGTCCCGACTCCTTGGAGCCTTCCCTCGTATCGAGATTTTGGAACGCCAATAGGATCCACACCGGTCAAGTAGTTGGTGCAAAAATCAATCACCTCCTCCGTAGAATATCCTTCTATAATGCTGCCTTCGGGTCGATGTCGGTTCCTTACGTATTTTTTCAAGATGCCCATGTATCTCTCGAATGGATACATATACCGAAGGAACACGGGACCACAAATCTTAATTTCTCTCACAAGATGAACAACAAGGTGAACCATGACATCGAAAAAAGATGGCGGAAAATACATCTCAAGTTGGCAAAGAGTAACGACGACCTCCTTTTGCAAAGAGTCCAATTTTAGAGGGTCTATCACTTTAGAATTTATTGCATTGAAGAAAGAACAAAGCTTCGTAATGGTTTGACGAACGTGCTTTGGTAAAATTCCCCGAATTGCAACCGAAATTATATGTGTCAGTAAAACATGACAGTCGTGAGATTTCAGACCGACCAGTTTCAAGTCCTTCATCGACACCAACTTCTTAATATTCGAAGAATATCCTGATGGGACTTTTATACCATTGAGGCATTCACAGAAGCTTGTTTTCTCTTTCTTTGACATTGTGCACAGTGCGGGGGGTAGGTATGTGCGCTTCCCTTTCTCCTGCGGTGCGAGCTCGGGTCGTATTCCCATCTCTACCATGTCTTTTCTCACTTTAATACCATCTTTCGTCTTCCCCGGAATGTTCAATAATAAACCAATTAAACTGTCACAGACATTTTTTTCGACATGCATGACATCTAGGCAATGCCTCACTTCTAAATATTTCCAGTACGGTAGCTCCCAAAATATGGACCTCTTTTTCCAAATATTCTTCGGTAGTGCTTTGGCGCATTTTCCAAAAACAACATCAATGTTTTTTACCCGTTCGAAGACACTCTCCCCGTCTAATGGATGACGAGCCACTCCAAGCTCAATTTTCCCATTGAATGCCATCTTCTTCTTACGATATGGGTGATTAATAGGAAGAAACCTACGATGCCCCATGAATACATTCTTTTGACAATTTTTCAACCTCAGCACCTGCGTGTCATCTTCACAGATCGGGCACGCTTTTGCTCCTTTACAAGTGTAACCCGACAAATTCCCGTACGCGGGGAAATCATTTACGGTGCAAAACACCATGGCCCGCAAGGTAAAGGTCTCTTTCATATACGCATCCCACACCGGGACGCCATCACGCCACAATTTTTGGAGGTCCTCGATTAATGGTGCGAGATATACATCTATGTCATTTCCGGGTTGTCTGGGTCCTTGGATTAGTAATGACATCATTATATATCTGCGTTTCATGCACAACCAAGGAGGAAGATTGTAGATGCATAAAAGAACTGGCCAAGTACTGTGCCGACTGCTCATACTTCCAAACGGACTCATTCCATCTGAGCTCACCACAATCCTAAGGTTCCGCGGTTCAGAACCAAATTCTTTGAAATGTCTGTCAATGTTTCTCCATTGAGGAGAATCAGCCGGGTGCCTTAGTTTACCGTCATTTTTGCGCTCTTCTTCGTGCCAGCGCAATAATTTTGCATCTTTGGGATTCGCAAACAACCGTTTGAATCTCGGTATTATCGGCAAATACCACAACACCTTAGCCGGAGGTCGGCCACTTGTGTCCTCGTTACAATCATCAGTGTCCTGGTCCTTACGACGTTTATATCGTGAAACACCGCATTTAGGACTGACATGCATGGCCTCGTACTCGTTAAGATACAATACACAGTCATTCGGACATGCATGTATTCTTTCGATCTTCAACCCCATTGGACATATCAACTTCTTTGCCTGATATGTTGTACCGGGTAACTCGTTGTTATCTGGGAGCATTTCTCCTAAAAGCTGTAATAAGGACGTGAAACTCTTATCGCTCCAACCATTGTCTGCTTTTAAGTTTAATAATTTCAACACAGCTGACAGTTTTGTAAATTTGGTACACCCGGGATACAACGGCTTCTTAGATTCATTAGACAAATTTTGAAATTTATCATAATTTTTATCACTAATTTCATCTTCCACATCACGTAACATATCCTCCAAATTTTCAGTAAACTCGTGTTCTACATTTTCATCAAAATTCCTCTCCATCTCATCATCGTCATTTTCGGGTTCGACGTTAATATCAGAATATTCGGCACTCTCATAATCCTCGTTCCAATCAAGTTCAAAATTATCAGAAATTCCAACATTCTCATCATTCAATTCACGATTACAATCCTTATTGGCACTACTACTTTCCCCAAATTTCTCACCATGCATGAACCAACATGTATATCTCTTCTTAAATCCCCGACAAATCAAATGAGCTCTAATTTCTTCGATGTCCAAAAATCTTAATAAATTTTTACAATCTTTACAAGGACATAAAATGTCTTCTTCTTTTTTATTCACTCTATAACTCTCAGCAAATTTTATAAACTCATCAACGCGAACCAAATATTCTTCACTGTCACGTCGCATTTCATACATCCAGCTTCGATCCATCTGTAAATTAAATTAAAAAAATGATTTGATCAATTAATCATGCATGGTCAACATTCTCCTTCGTGTATAAAATTTTGGGCTTACAAAGGGCCGGTTTACAATCCTAACCCACTCTTTGAATATTATGTCTCATATGTGAACACATATTAGCGAGATTTAATTAGTATTTGAGAAAAATTCGGCAGCATTTCCCCTTAACTCCCCAAGTATGCGTACGAACCACATACTCGTAGGAGCAATAAGGGAAAATACTGTCGAACTTTCCTCAAATACTAATTAAATCCCGCTAATATGTGTTCACATCCTAAATGAGACATAATATTCAAAGAGCAGTCCCAAAACGGGGACTATCCAAAATTAATCCCTATTGGATTAATTTTGAACGGGCATGGACCTAAAAGCATCTAAAGGTCGGTTATTGGACCACAATACACTAATTAATTACATCTAAAATTAAGAATTCAAGAATATATGCATGAAATGACCTAATTAAATAAGCCTAAATAACAGAAAATTAGAGAAAGAAAATGATTTAAATACATATTACTAACCTTAGAAAGATGGAGAGGAGAAAATACAAACTTAATTCAAAGATCTCAGATCTCAGCTGCTGGCCTCGATCAATTCGCAGAAATAAAAAGCTCAGTTCGATATGTATGAACTAAAAACTTGATCAAAACAGCGCTCTGGAAGGGAAGACAATAAAACCCTACACTATTATACACGGCTATTTAGTTATATATCCGTGTAGCTCTCCACCTATTTCTACACGGCTTTTTAGTTATAAAGCCGTGTACAATTATAAGATTTATACACGGCTATATATCAAAAAACCGTGTGTAATGTTCCTACACGGCTTTGTATTAAAAGTCCGTGTAGCTCTCTCAATTATTTGCACACACACTTATTTACACACGGATTTGTGGTTTCTAATAAACCGTGTAGCTCTCTCTAATAATTCGACACTGATTGTTAACTAATTATCCGTGTAGAAATCGTTCAGATCTTTTCAACTCATATTTGGTACACTGTTTTTAATATAATTGCCAAATCCGTGTACAATGTGCAGTGTACAAAACCAGTTTTTGTAGTAGTGACGACTCGTTCATTTTCTGTTTATACAGCCAAATAATTAGTCTTTTTTTATTATTTTTTTCTGAATTTACCCGTTATATGTATTGTACTTTGCCTTGTCTTATTTGAGTTTTTTTATAAATGACAATTTCATAAAATTTTGTTAATGAACAATGAAACTAAGTTAAAATAAATTTATTTGATAAGTTTAATGAGTTAAATTATTCATTTTTAATAATTATAAGTATATGCACATAACTTTAAGGAAAACACAAAATTATCTGTAAAATTTCAATTAATTGATCACATACTGATTAATCGCTTAACGATACTTCGTCCGTCCAATGAGCGCATACTGTTATTTGCAACACTGATCATACCCCACATCATTATTTTCATTTTCAAAGTCGAAAAAGTCGATTCGAATGACCGAACAGCTCAATATGACCTCCGGTTTAAATTGCTTGAAGACCATATATCATATTTTTTGGAAATATTTAATTTCTTTTTTGGATAGATAAAAATCATTGTTTTTTAAAAGATTTTGGACTGATTTTGTATCTATCTAAAAATTAGTAAAAAATTCAAACAACTTAACTATTTAATATTCATAAGAAATTCTTCCATCTAAATTTCGATCATACAATCTTTTACTCAAAGAACATTGCCTTTGTTAGTAAATTGAAAACCGAATTTCTACAAATTTTAAAGTTATTGACGTACATTTTTTATGTGGATGTTCTAACCAGATAACGACCTAAATTTTTCCGAAATTCATCGAACCACTCACCATTTCATGATGAAGAAGCTAGTTTATTTTCAACTGCCAACATTTATTTCTTTTGTATCATATATATGGTATAAATAATTTTACCAACGTAATACGCACGTGCCAATAAAAAAAGGCCCTACCAGACACGCTGTTGACTCAGAAGAAAGAGCAATATAGTGCACTGAATGAGTTCCAAAATTGTCAATTATATAACTTGACAAGTCACAACTAACAACAAACACCAATAAAGAAGGAAATAAATCTGCTGTTATTCAGTTGTTTGAATCACACAAATTCCAACCATTGGTTTTTATTGAGATTCATGCATGAACAAGACTTTTCCCTGCGATTGGCGCATGAAAAATTTCAACGGTTCGGATCGGAATAACAAGTTTCTGTTAGATTTATTTCCAATGAAGAATTAGGAGGTGATTAGGTAGGTGGTTTTTGGGGTGGACTATTGGCCTGGAGTCTGGTAGTGATTCCTGCAACTACTTACATGTGGCCATTCGTGTAACAAATTAGGTATTGTGTAGTTTGTTGTTTATATTGAATG
This sequence comes from Carex littledalei, assembly GCA_011114355.1. Taxonomy (NCBI): domain Eukaryota; kingdom Viridiplantae; phylum Streptophyta; class Magnoliopsida; order Poales; family Cyperaceae; genus Carex; species Carex littledalei. Next base: position 17,404,529 of record CM022079.1, read on the forward strand.
ATTTATTTTTGTTTGATACATTACCGATACCACCAACATTTTAATAAAACATAGATGCAATTATTTGAGTTCCTTGTTATTGTCATGACTATAATTTTATTTTTGAGAAATACGTAGATTTAATTAAAAAAGAAAAATAATAAAGCAGAAGCAATGATTCATGTTGGTATAAACTGAAAAAAAAAATAAGTTTATAAAGCAGAAGCAATGATTCATGTTGGTTTTGGGTTCCAAATGTCCGTGCTTACCGCTTCAATATTCATGCATATGAAGTACGCACGAATAATGAAGCGAATCGGATGGTTCCAAACGGTCATCGGACCGATTTGGGTTTCAAGAACGCTACGCTCTTAGAAAATGAATTAATATGTGCTTCTCTGGGCTAATATGAAAGAGTAGTAAATGTTACGTGGGCCCGATGAACAATAATTGGGCTGCTCCAAATTCAAAACCCATAAAGGGGAACTATCAGAGTATTCAAAACCCGATGAACAATAATTGTTACTGTCAATTTAATTCTTTAGAGCGTCAGCCATGTTTTCATTATACTTTATGAATTCAAAACCCATAAAGGGGAACTCCGGATGGGTTGTGGCTTGATCTCCAACCTTTACTTGAAAAAAATATCTAATTGGTGATCTGCGATGATCTGTGGTGCTCAACCTCAAGACACTTAAGACGAATAATCAAAGAAAAAACCTAAATTGCAATACATTACAGTAAATAAAATATAAATTACAGTCAATTAAAACTAAGTTACATTATAATCAGAGCCTAAAATACACTAAATTATATTGTACTACTTCAATCTAAATTCAAACTAAATTAAACTAAATTATTCTAAATTGGCATGTAGCATGTAATTAACGTGCGTCAATAAATTATTACTAGGCTACAACGGCCCATAAGGCCTAGCCCACCTCTTTCTCTCAGATTATTAATTACTGGGCTCTATGGAGTTCTTGTAATGGGCCTTCAATTAATTATCCCGATCCAACGCGAATCTTATTACCTGATCTAAATTCTAATTCCGTTTTGCCCCAAATTCAAAAGCTAGCTATCTTGTTCCAATTCCAATTCCAATTCCAATTCCGCTTTCCCCCAAACAGTCCATTTCTCAGTTCTCACATACTACGTACTCAAATCAAATGTACTCAACTACTCATTACACCACAGTCCATTTTTTTTTTGGGTATTAATAAAAATTGCGGGAAGATGTTGGACTTATAATGATTTTGTCATCCAATAGGAACCCAAGGTTGTAGCAAACTCGAATGTAGATTATTAAAGTGCTCTTTAAAAAATAATTTTCTTAGAACATTTGGAGCACAAATTTTAATTTGAAATAATTTCATGATCTTTACTTGAAAGAAAGCTAGAAAAACTTGAAAAGAGGAACTTTTGATTCGTTAATATTATAGGTTGTACACACAAGAGGAAACAGAGAGAAGTACTTTTTGCTAAAAGATTCTCCCACGATTAAAACAAACAAGAAAAGTAAGCTAATTAAATATTCAATGAATATTTTGATATGTTTATTCAGCTATCACATGATCACCTCATCACTCATGAATCTTGTAAAGAGTCTAAACAAGAAGTTTTTCGGAACAAATAATTGTGAAACAATAATTTTAAATTAAATGAAAGCAAATGATGTAAAATTATAATTTTAAGTTAGAATTCCATATACGCTATGCTAAGTGGTACTAGAATCGATTCATGTTATGAAGATAGCTGAACGTTAACTGAACTAACATATTGATATTCGCTTGTAATGTTACAATGTATTAAAATATTTTTATACACTACTTAACCATTGGATATAAACCAGTCTAGTATTGATATTCTGTAGTTCATCTATCTAATCAAGGGTATAATTATGCCTAGAAAAGAAAAGAAAAAACAAGGCCTTATAAAAAAGCCGAAAAGCAGAGAAAGAGAAAAAAAAAACAGAGGAGATCCAGACAACCAGCAAAAAGTGGCTAAGGACAAAAATTGACTGTTGGCTTAATCATTCTTAAGAGGAGAAGAATTGAAGAAGAAAAAAGTATTGAAAAAAATACAAAATCAATGAAAATGAGTTCCCATAAGCAAACAAAATTCTTACCAATTATTACAAATCGTATAATAAATTGAATGGTAAATTCATTTCTATCCATGGTCAAAGTCGGGACTCCTATTAGAAGTCATCTTCCGAAAGATCTACAAAATAATTGGACAATAGCTTATTTAGCAGCAACAAATAAATACTAAAAAAAATGAAATATTCATTTGTCGAACTGTAGCTGTTTAGTCAGTCAGCAAATCCTACTAAGGCATATGACTTCAGAAAGTTAAAAAAGTTCATTTGTGTAAAATCTACATTATTCAAATATTAATTAAATTACGAACCTGATTCGATTAATTGCAGATCCCCAATTTCAATGTCAGGGCAGTTGCAGTCAAGAACACACACATAGCAAGACCTAGATGGAATCAACCCATCTGGAAGAACACGAAGCAAATCACAGTATTTGATTTCCAACCTTGTAAGTGATGAAATGCTCTGTCTGCCGATATATGACTTTTTATGTATCGGCTTGGAGGAATCACCAATTGACTCGGTAGATTCCATCAACTGCAGTCCATGCATCGTTATTGATTTCAGGACTTCACAACGGTAAATATACAGTCTAGCCAACATATCCAGATTCCCTAGTCCGGTAATCAACTCCAGATGGTCACACCATTCAATCTGCAATTCTTCAAGCTGGGAAGGCAGCTGCTCCAGCTGCAGAACTCGGATACTATGACATTCAATAATGCGGAGGTGCTTGAGAGTGTGAAGATTGCAGAATGGAAGAGATTCAATATAGATACAAGAAAGTAACTGGATTTTCTGTATTGACTGCAAGGAAGATGGATCACTCACCCATCTTGGTACTGTGGCTGAAGAATAATATCTTAGTCGGAGTATTTTGAGGTTAGGATGTGGCTGGAGGGATTCTAACCAAGAAAAAGCTGCATCATGGACACCGACCCACTTGTCCTCACAAGCTTCTGGTTTGAGGATTAATTTCACCTCTGATTCCTCAGGGTAATCTGGTAAATCGAAACCATTTTCCCAGCTTAAGTTCAAAGTTTCAAGTTTGCATTTATTTCTCATGTTAGCACGCTGGGCATCATTTAAATTACTCATTCCATAAATAGAGAGATTTCCTTCAAGGTCCATTATATCGTTTAACCAAGCTATAGTTTTAACTCTCAACCATGCTCTCATTGTCTTTATTGCAGGAAAGTTAACAAGCCCATGCGGGACATAATCCAAGCAATTACAACCTCCAATAAATAATCTCAGTAAGTTATTAAGTGAACCGAGTGATTTTGGTAGATTCCCAAGACAGCTAGATTTAATATTTAAAAACTGTAAGTTAAGAAGATCACCAATGCTTTCTGGTAGGTATTTAAGGCAAAAACATTCAAGAATTAAAGTCTGCAGGTTGTAAAGGAGGCCAATGGATGGTGGCAACATATCAAGACGTGAAGATGTAATTCTAAGATAGGTTAAATGTTTCAACTCAGAAATGGAATCAGGAATCCCTATCAAATCATCCCCTTTCAATTCCAAAACCCTGAGTAATTCAAATTTAGTGAGGTTACATATGTGCACGTCCCTCGGACGTTCATTATAATATTCCGGCAACTGTCTGCCGAGTAGTCTCAGATCCATAGAAAGAGTTCTTAAACCTTTCAGATTTCGTTGGACATATTGATTTACATATCCAATGAAACCACCTACATACAAATGGCATGCTTCTTGCGGAACATTTTCCTTTTCAATATCAAGTGGCTGGTTGATCACCACCGAATAATGTTCATTCTCAGAATTAAGTCGAGCAAGGTCATGGATTATATCGTGCAACTTGCAGCATTCTGAAGGTTCATCAGAAAAATCAGAAAAATCAGAAAATTCATCAAGAAAGGACCTCTCTTGTAACTCCTCATAATATTCACCAGCAATTTCTTCGATCCTTCTTTTGCCACTGGATTCGATGTAGCCATGAGAGATCCATAACTCTATCAAATTCATCTTTTTTAATATGTAATCTTTTGGGAACATGGAACAAAACAAAAAACACGGCTTAAGTCGAGAAGGTAGATGAGCATAGCTGATCTGAAGCGCTGGGAATATATCATTCGATGAATTTGATTCCCAAAGGTCACTTTCTAGAATCTCTCTCCAACCCTTTTTATTTGTTTCATGTCTAAGGAGACTTGCAATCGACTTTACAGCCAAAGGCAACCCACCACACTTTCTCATAATATCCCTTCCCATATCTACCAAGTGTGTTGGCACAGTGTCACTTGTACCACTAAATGCATAATGCTGGAACAACTGCCAACACGAACTTTCAGGCAAGTTACTTGGCCTGAGTAGCATTGTTGTTTGCATGACCTTTGCAACCTTATTACTTCTTGTTGTCACAAGAATTCTGACCATTTTTGCTTCTTTAAAAGAAACCTGAAACAACTCCCAAAGATTTTGATTCTCATTCCACACATCATCTAAAACAAGCAATATTGCTTTTCCCTGGATAGTTTTTGCGAGAACTTTTTGTAATGAGCTCAACTCACTCACACCACAATTGTTTTCGGAGAATGATTCAATGGTTGCTTTGATGAGTCTGCTGACATCAAATTCATCAGACACACATACCCACCCATTTAAATCAAAGCACCGAGAAACCCTACGATCTTTGTAGACAAGTTGGGCAATGGTGGTTTTTCCGAGCCCACCTTTGCCAACAATTGAAATGACTGAGAATGGCTTTTCTTTTTCAGTTAGTAAGAAATCGATGACCTTTGAAATGTCAGCATATCTGCCAAAAATACTCGCCTCATCCACCATGTGACCCGTTGGGGGTCGTAAAATTTTGTTGTTTGGACGCCTCTCTCCATCACTCTCTCTTAATTGGAGAGCCTCACGGTCCTTCGCTATTTCATCAAATCGACCTCTTATTTTTTTAAGCCGATCAACCATGTCGTCAGGAATTGAAACAATGTACTGTAAAAAATAAATGTATTACATATGTCAAATTTCATAATTTGTTAACTAAAACTGATAATTAATGGATCAAGTGACGACTCTAATGTTTGATTTGGAAATCTAGTAATAAAACAAGTCACCTCCTAAGTGAATGTCAATCCATCTAAAAAAAAAGAGAAAATTCAAGCATACACAATTTACTTTTGGTACCACACAACGACAAAAAAAAAAAAAACGCACTAGCACAATAAGAATCCATTTAATTTTTATATGCACAAGACACTAACCTCCATCTGCTTTCTCTGATGAGAACCAGAAGCCTGAGAAGCCTTTCTTGCCTCTACTTGGACACGTGTAACCTCGTACCGGTACTCGCTGAGCACATCCTCGGAATCAGAAGCTACCTTCTTGAGCTCCTTTAGCCAGTGCTTGACATAGTGGTCTCTGATTTCCCTCTCCTCTGCATCAAGCAACGTGGCCTTGATTCCCTTGAGAGTTACCATCAGCCTCTCCATATCATCCTGGGCAGCAAGAGCACGCGCCCTTTCGGAGTTGTTAGAATTTGATGAAGAGGAAGAAGGAGCCTGGGCAGAGGCTGTAATTGAGGGGAGCAATTTGGTGCCAAGAGAGAGCAGAGAGTTTATCAAAGTCGTTGCCATTTTGCTCAGTAGGAGGAAAGAACTTTAGATCTGGGTTGTGAAAATGTGAAATGAGGAATGAGAAATGAGACTGGATTAGAAATCAGAAGGAATTAATTAATCCAAGGATTCCAAAAGAAATTAAATATTTTAATTTGTAATAATACCTGATTGGAGATATCAGATGAAAAAATAAGACTTAGACTAAATAAGACTTAATACAGTAGCCAATGTTTATTTCAGGTATTCTTTTTTCTTATATTTTCTTTTGAAAGAGGAGGAGAGTGTTGAGATCTGAGGGGTAAGGTAAGTTCTTAGAAGTGGCGTGTACAATGCTTCTACTTTTCTTTTTCTTTTTCACGAGAGTGGGATTACTTTCGGTGGAGTGGGGTCACGATAGTGGATTACTTTAGTGTGCTTTTCTTTTGGAGAAATTGTGAGTCACATGCATTGGTCCTGTAGCAATTAGCATCAGAGGATTTGTTAATTGAGATGATTGAAGGAAGTTGCAATAATTGGAGAATTTGTTAAGGGAATTACTTTTACTGCAATAATATTTAAAAATTGATTAAAAGTTGCAATTAGCATCAGAGGCGTGGGTGCTATAATTAGCGTATTTCAATATTTAGCAAAGTTAATTATGGCAACATGTATCAATTTTAGAATGTTATGGAAGTAGTGGAGGTCTAAAATTAGACTTTGTATTAGGTATATTAATGATGTAAGACAGAGAAGAATTTTGCAACGATTAAAAAAAGGAAAGTGAATGAAAATTGTTTCTGTTTTTGAGAAGTTCAGAAAATTCTATTATTTTTCTTTTGTGAAACAGAGAGTTTGTGTGAAATAGAAAGCAAAAGGCTGCTGCAGTCAGCCAAGTTTCCAACAATAATACCCACTATAATTTGTTACCATTAGAGATTAATTTGGCTTGGTATACTAACAAGTGTACCCCAAAGTTTTCTCTTTTCAGTTGAAGAGGGCACATTAGCATTTCACAACCCTATAGATTATAAACCCTGACTACACAAATTCTGACACCTTAATTCAGATCAGAACCACTCATGCTACAATCCAAAGGACGGAAAAAAAATAAAATAAAGAAAACAGAGGACCAAGTAATTAGACAAAAATATAAAGGTCCCCCCCTACAGAGAAGGGATTGAATCCGGACCGTCCGATCCGTGTTGGCACGAATATTAAAGATTCCCATGTGTTTCATCATGGGCCAGATTGGCTCCGATCCTATTCGAACTATTGGGGTTGAGGTCAAACACATATGAAGATCAATTATATAATATTTTCCTTTGGAGAATAGGAGTCAATTATATAGTACCATGATATTTTACTCTAAATTATATAGAAAATTATATATAAATAAAAACAAATTGGGGGTCAATTGATCCCCATATCTCCAATGTAAATCCGCCTCTGGCTACACCATTCTCAAACAAGCATCGTGAAGTGCTCTGGTTAATAAATTCGGCAGCTTTAGAGATTTATCAGTGGATGAACTCGGTGTGAGCCGTTAAATGTGATATTAGGATATTGTAATTACATATAGAATATACAATAGGAACTTTGTAAATAAACTTTTTTTATCAATATATTTGTTGGCATCCGTCAACCATAAAAAAAAAAAAAATTTGCTCTTAGGTTTCTGGTATTGATTTTGATACTGTTGATGCATGTAAGGATTTTTTTTAATGTTTTTTTATTCTTATTTTTATTAATAGTCCCATTTTCCCCTAATAGATGTTTGTGATTTAAAGTGAGCATAAGATTTGTGCTTTTAATTATTTTTTTCCTTTTGGAAGTAAAACATTTTATCTGGAATCAAATTTCAATTGGTAAAGCACCAGCTTAATTGAAATAATACTAATGGAGCACATCTCAGAAAAAGTACAAACATTCATAGACTAATAAGATTTGATTCATGATCCGTCCACTGCCTACTTGAAACTGTCCCATTTGATTCATGATCCATCTGGGCTGCTTCAATATTCGTGCAATCAAGCATGCACGGATCATGAAGCCAATCGGACGGTTCCGAACGGGTATCAAACCGATTTGGGTCCGATTTGATTCATGATCCGTGAGGGCCGCTTCAATATTCGTGCGGATCAAACATGCACAGATCATAAAGCGAATCGGACGGTTCCAAACGGGCACCGGACCGATTTGAGTCCAATGCCCATTATACTCGACCCGCTTCTGTTAGGCTGGCCTACTGGAAATCTTGTGCTCTAAACTTTCACATGGAGCACCACCCCTCTCGAGCACCTCGACACACCCACAGGGGAGATCCAGACAACGAGCAAAAAACTGGGAAATGCATCCTCTGAGATATCTCAAACTTTGAGTGTTTTTTGGAAAATTTCAACCGTTCAAATATATTCTGCACGAATCTCAAAGCAAAAATAATACTGGCCCATGCACTATGCCTATCCCCGAATAGGCACCGTACACCTCGGTCACGCAAAAGTTGAGATATCTCAGAGGATACTCACTAAAAAACTGTCCATGGAAAACAAATTGACTGTTGTCTAACTTTTTCTTAAGAGGAGAAATGAAGAAAAGAAGAGTAGAGAAATAATACAAAATCGATGAAATTGAGTCCCAATAGCAAAAACCTGTCCAAGGACAAAAAATTACTGTTGTACCTTAATTATTCTTAAGAGAAAATTTGAAAAAGAAAAAAACTATATACAAAAAATACACAATCAATGAAAATGAGTCCCCACAAGCAAGGAAAAGTCTTTCCGTCTATTACAAACCATATAAAAAATTGAATAGTAAATTCATTTCTACCGAAATATGCCCCATATTTCAGAGGGCATATGAAAGTTCTTGTTTTTTTAAGAAAAATGCATAATTTTTGTAAGCTAAAAGGGCTATGCATAATTACTTTTTTTAAGATGGCATATAGCAGAATTTCTATTATGAAATTAAAAGTGCATATGAGAAAAGAGGAAATAACAAAGAGGTATACTTGACATGAAAGTTCCCAATCACAACAAATCACTAGTGGAAAAAGTACAATTAGTGTCGCCCCATCAGTGTCGGATTTATGTCCTAACCGATACGGATATAGATCAGCAACGGGCACAATACGGACCCGACCTTGATTTCACTTATCAGGAACGGTTGTATTTAAAAATGCGTTCTTGATAGTGCTGGCCAAATCAGGAACGGTTCTTTATAAAGAGGCGTTCCTGATTGTGTCTTAATAGGATCGGTTGATAAACAGGCGTTACTGATTAGTAGTATTTGTATCGGTTGTTTTAACAGGCGTTACTAATTAGTAGTATTTGTATCGGTTGTTTAGGTGCGTTCCTGATTAGTAGTATTTGTATCGGTTGTTTTAAACAGGCGTTACTGATTAGTAGTATTTGTATCGGTTGTTTAGGTGCGTTCCTGATTAGTAGTATTTGTATCGGTTTTTTTTAACAGGCGTTACTGATTAGTAGTATTTGTATCGGTTGTTTAGGTGCGTTACCTCATTGAGTTGGATCTAATGCAAAGATATCTGTAATTGATATCTCCATTTTCGGATCATGACCTTTCATCAGTCATCAGAAGGCCATTATTAACAAACCAACTAATTAGGCTTTTTTTTTACAGAAAATATTATGATTAAATTCAGGAAAAAATATAATCTATGTTTAAACACACAGTGGGAACATATGAGGATGGTATTTGTCGATTTCATATGATTTCACTAATATATGCCTCTCGAAATTGAGCTAATTAATACAGATCGTTCATTTTCGTTTCAAAATTCAACGGTCAATTTTCGATGAAATGATTTCAAATTAGTTTTTGAATGATCAAGAGTAAGCATTATACGTAACAATGAAATAAAAACAGAAGTTTTGATATGGCAAAACTTCGATCCACCGTATTTTGTTTGTGGCCATACGATCAGTATATTTTCTATCGGCTTGATGAATATCTGGACGAACATCAAATCTCACTCAAATTCACTACAATGAAATAAATGTGATACTCTTCGATTTAAACGGTTCCGATCGACTATCGGACAATACATACTCGCGGGTCTTCATTGGTCTATATGGCAAGAGTTGATGTTCTATGTTGATTCTTAAGGGATGTGAGTTATTCATGAAAAAACTATCTTATGCTATTTTATTTTTTTATACAAATTTTTTAGTAAATCATAAACATGCTACTTTAGACATTATTGTGTAATTTCATTTATCAAGCATGAAATCAAATTTATTTCACATTTAATGTTCACAGATCCAATTTATATGTGGTTTTCTTTAACACAGCAGTTCTGGCTATGAGCAGCACTGTCTTGTATAACCAAAGAAGCTCCCAACTACAAGTCTGTGCTGTATGAAGATGAAATCGCACTGTCCATTTAAAATGAAAGAAAATTGTGCTAAGTCTCCCTGTATGCATACTAGCGCCAATCCTAATACCGTGGGCATGAATCCGGACCGCTGTTTTTTACTCTGCACGATGCTCAAAACTGATAAATCATATATCCCAAACGCTGGCCCGAATCTCAAAGCTCTCGGATTACATCTCCCACCGTTAAATTGGAACGACGCCCTAGACCCTTCCAACTGGCGGCCACCCAAACCTTTCGCCAAATTTCTCAAAATTTGACGAAGTACTCCATTTTTGTTTCCCCCCATTCGCACCATCTTTCCCCCCCAAATTTCACCGCTATGTATTTTGGCGGCCGCCCAAACCATTCTCTCGCTCCGACCCTCAATTTCACACTCCTCTCACCTCCTCTCTCAAACTTATCATCTTCACCTGCTACTCTCTCACATCTCTCTCTCAAGCTTAATACCTCTCCTTCTATCAAAACATCTCGGTGCCTGTCTTGTTTGGAAATCAGAAGAGGGGCGAAAATCTATTATCCAGTACAAACTTATTTGGTAAGTCTCCCAAAATTTCATCAAGTCCAACTCTTAGGTTCTACTTGTAAAATTCTAGTTTCTTTTGAGCTGATTTCTCTTTGTATGCAAAATTTGATCTGCAATTGTGAATGTTTACAAGCTTCTATTTGTAAAATTGTAGTTTCCTTTGAACTGATTTCTATTTTGCATGCAAAATGAACTACACGTCCACTGTTGTGGAGAGACATCATGTATGAGAAGGATCAGTTCTATTGAATACGAAACCGATAAATATTTTAGTGATGACAAAAGACTTATTGCAATTTCAGAAGTTTTCAGGGGTTGTTTTGTTAAATTGCAATACTTTTCAGTATTCTAGTTTGCTTGTTATATTTTGTTATGCTTGTTTTATAGATTACAAAAGACTCATTGCTTGTTTTCTAGTTTGTATGCTTCAACTGTTTTCGGTTGTTTAGGTTGTACAAGGTATTACTTAATACATAGGGCTTTATTTCATTTTGCATGTAAACCGGTACCGGAGTAGTGGTACCAAATCTGATACAATGCAATGGTTATCTATTTTAAAGTAAATCGTTGATGACCCACT